>OW121741.1:117276068-117831068 GCA_933228675.1 Stomorhina lunata | reverse complement strand
CTATAAAAATAGGAAATTTTTGAAAAATTTCCTATAAAAATAGGAAATTTTTGAAAAATTTCCTATAAAAATAGGAAATTTTTGAAAAATTTCCTATAAAAATAGGAAATTTTTGAAAAATTTCCTATAAAAATAGGAAATTTTTGAAAAATTTCCTATAAAAATAGGAAATTTTTGAAAAATTTCCTATAAAAATAGGAAATTTTTGAAAAATTTCCTATAAAAATAGGAAATTTTTGAAAAATTTCCTATAAAAATAGGAAATTTTTGAAAAATTTCCTATAAAAATAGGAAATTTTTGAAAAATTTCCTATAAAAATAGGAAATTTTTGAAAAATTTCCTATAAAAATAGGAAATTTTTGAAAAATTTCCTATAAAAATAGGAAATTTTTGAAAAATTTCCTATAAAAATAGGAAATTTTTGAAAAATTTCCTATAAAAATAGGAAATTTTTGAAAAATTTCCTATAAAAATAGGAAATTTTTGAAAAATTTCCTATAAAAATAGGAAATTTTTGAAAAATTTCCTATAAAAATAGGAAATTTTTGAAAAATTTCCTATAAAAATAGGAAATTTTTGAAAAATTTCCTATAAAAATAGGAAATTTTTGAAAAATTTCCTATAAAAATAGGAAATTTTTGAAAAATTTCCTATAAAAATAGGAAATTTTTGAAAAATTTCCTATAAAAATAGGAAATTTTTGAAAAATTTCCTATAAAAATAGGAAATTTTTGAAAAATTTCCTACAAAAATAGGAAAGTTTTGAAAAATTTCCTATAAAAATAGGAAAGTTTTGAAAAATTTCCTATAAAAATAGGAAATTTTTGAAAAATTTCCTATAAAAATAGGAAATATTTGAAAAATTTCCTATAAAAATAGGAAATTTTTGAAAAATTTCCTATAAAAATAGGAAATTTTTGAAAAATTTCCTATAAAAATGGGAAATTTTTGAAAAATTTCCTATAAAAATAGGAAATTTTTGAAAAATTTCCTATAAAAATAGGAAATTTTTGAAAAATTTCCTATAAAAATAGGAAATTTTTGAAAAATTTCCTATAAAAATAGGAAATTTTTGAAAAATTTCCTATAAAAATAGGAAATTTTTGAAAAATTTCCTATAAAAATAGGAAATTTTTGAAAAATTTCCTATAAAAATAGGAAATTTTTGAAAAATTTCCTATAAAAATGGGAAATTTTTGAAAAATTTCCTATAAAAATAGGAAATTTTTGAAAAATTTCTTATAAAAAAGAAAATTTTTGAAAAATTTCCTATCAAAATAGGAAATTTTTGAAAAATTTCCTATAAAAATAGGAAATTTTTGAAAAATTTCCTATAAAAATAGGAAATTTTTGAAAAATTTCCTATAAAAATAGGAAATTTTTGAAAAATTTCCTATAAAAATAGGAAATTTTTGAAAAATTTCCTATAAAAATAGGAAATTTTTGAAAAATTTCCTATAAAAATAGGAAATTTTTGAAAAATTTCCTATAAAAATAGGAAATTTTTGAAAAATTTCCTATAAAAATAGGAAATTTTTGAAAAATTTCCTACAAAAATAGGAAAGTTTTGAAAAATTTCCTATAAAAATAGGAAATTTTTGAAAAATTTCCTATAAAAATAGGAAATATTTGAAAAATTTCCTATAAAAATAGGAAATTTTTGAAAAATTTCCTATAAAAATAGGAAATTTTTGAAAAATTTCCTATAAAAATGGGAAATTTTTGAAAAATTTCCTATAAAAATAGGAAATTTTTGAAAAATTTCCTATAAAAATAGGAAATTTTTGAAAAATTTCCTATAAAAATAGGAAATTTTTGAAAAATTTCCTATAAAAATAAGAAATTTTTGAAAAATTTCCTATAAAAATAGGAAATTTTTGAAAAATTTCCTATAAAAATAGGAAATTTTTGAAAAATTTCTTATAAAAATAGGAAATTTTTGAAAAATTTCCTATAAAAATGGGAAATTTTTGAAAAATTTCCTATAAAAATAGGAAATTTTTGAAAAATTTCTTATAAAAAAGAAAATTTTTGAAAAATTTCCTATCAAAATAGGAAATTTTTGAAAAATTTCCTATAAAAATAGGAAATTTTTGAAAAATTTCCTATAAAAATAGGAAATTTTTGAAAAATTTCCTATAAAAATAGGAAATTTTTGAAAAATTTCCTATAAAAATAGGAAATTTTTGAAAAATTTCCTATAAAAATAGGAAATTTTTGAAAAATTTCCTATAAAAATAGGAAATTTTTGAAAAATTTCCTATAAAAATAGGAAATTTTTGAAAAATTTCCTATAAAAATAGGAAATTTTTGAAAAATTTCCTATAAAAATAGGAAATTTTTGAAAAATTTCCTATAAAAATAGGAAATTTTTGAAAAATTTCCTATAAAAATAGGAAATTTTTGAAAAATTTCCTATAAAAATAGGAAATTTTAGAAAAATTTCCTATAAAAATAGGAAATTTTTGAAAAATTTCCTATAAAAATAGGAAATTTTTGAAAAATTTCCTATAAAAATAGGAAATTTTTGAAAAATTTCCTATAAAAATAGGAAATTTTTGAAAAATTTCCTATAAAAATAGGAAATTTTTGAAAAATAGGAAATTTTTGAAAAATTTCCTATAAAAATAGAAAATTTAAAAAAAATTTCCTATAAAAATAGGAAATTATTAAAAAAATTTCCTATAAAAATAGGAAATTATTAAAAAAATTTCCTATAAAAATAGAAAATTTTTGAAAAATTTCCTATAAAAATAGAAAATTTTTGAAAAATTTCCTATAAAAATAGGAAATTTTTGAAAAATTTCCTATAAAAATAGGAAATTTTTGAAAAATTTCCTATAAAAATAGGAAATTTTTGAAAAATAGGAAATTTTTGAAAAATACGAAATTTTTGAAAAATTTCCTATAAAAATAGGAAATTTTTGAAAAATTTCCTATAAAAATAGGAAATTTTTGAAAAATTTCCTATAAAAATAGGAAATTTTTGAAAAATTTCCTATAAAAATAGGAAATTTTTGAAAAATTTCTTATAAAAATAGGAAATTTTTGAAAAATTTCCTATAAAAATGGGAAATTTTTGAAAAATTTCCTATAAAAATAGGAAATTTTTGAAAAATTTCTTATAAAAATAGGAAATTTTTGAAAAATTTCCTATAAAAATAGGAAATTTTTGAAAAATTTCCTATAAAAATAGGAAATTTTTGAAAAATTTCCTATAAAAATAGGAAATTTTTGAAAAATTTCCTATAAAAATAGGAAATTTTTGAAAAATTTCCTATAAAAATAGGAAATTTTTGAAAAATTTCCTATAAAAATAGGAAATTTTTGAAAAATTTCCTATAAAAATAGGAAATTTTTGAAAAATTTCCTATAAAAATAGGAAATTTTTGAAAAATTTCCTATAAAAATAGGAAATTTTTGAAAAATTTCCTATAAAAATAGGAAATTTTTGAAAAATTTCCTATAAAAATAGGAAATTTTTGAAAAATTTCCTATAAAAATAGGAAATTTTTGAAAAATTTCCTATAAAAATAGGAAATTTTTGAAAAATTTCCTATACAAATAGGAAATTTTTGAAAAATTTCCTATAAAAATAGGAAATTTTTGAAAAATTTCCTATAAAAATAGGAAATTTTTGAAAAATTTCCTATAAAAATAGGAAATTTTTGAAAAATTTCCTATAAAAATAGAAAATTTTTGAAAAATTTCCTATAAAAATAGGAAATTTTTGAAAAATTTCCTATGAAAATAGGAAATTTTAGAAAAATTTCCTATAAAAAAGGACATTTTTGAAAAATTTCCTATAAGAATAGGAAATTTTTGAAAAATTTCCTATAAAAATAGTAAGTGTTTTGAAAAATTTCCTATAAAAATCGGAAATTTTTCTAAAATTCCTATAAAAATAGGAAATTTTTCAAAAATTCCTATAAAAATAGAAAATTTTTGAAAAATTTCCTATAAAAATAGGAAATTTTTAAAAAATTTCCTATAAAAATAGGAAATTTTTGAAAAATTTCCTATAAAAATAGGAAATTTTTGAAAAATTTCCTATCAAAATAGAAAATTTTTGAAAAATTTCCTATAAAAATAGGAAATTTTTGAAAAATTTCCTATAAAAATAGGAAATTTTAGAAAAATTTCCTATAAAAAAGGACATTTTTGAAAAATTTCCTATAAGAATAGGAAATTTTTGAAAAATTTCCTATAAAAATAGTAAGTTTTTTTAAAAATTTCCTATAAAAATAGGAAATTTTTCTAAAATTCCTATGAAAATAGGAAATTTTTCAAAAATTCCTATGAAAATAGGAAATTTTTGAAAAATTTCCTATAAAAATAGGAAATTTTTGAAAAATTTCCTATAAAAATAGGAATTTTTTGAAAAATTTCCTATCAAAAGAGGAAATTTTTGAAAAATTTCCTAATAAAAGAGGAAATTGTTGAAAAATTTCCTATTAAAAGAGGAAATTTTTGAAAAATTTCCTATAAAAATAGAAAATTTTTGAAAAACTTCCTATAAAAATAGAAAATTTTTGAAAAACTTCCTATAAAAATAGAAAATTTTTGAAAAACTTCCTATAAAAATAGAAAATTTTTGAAAAATTTCCTATAAAATAGAAAATTTTTGAAAAATTTCCTATAAAATAGAAAATTTTTGAAAAATTTCCTATAAAATAGAAAATTTTTGAAAAATTTCCTATAAAATAGAAAATTTTTGAAAAATTTCCTATAAAATAGAAAATTTTTGAAAAATTTCCTATAAAATAGAAAATTTTTGAAAATTTTCCTATAAATGAAAATTTTTGAAAAATTTCTTAAAAAAACAGAAAATTTTTGAAAAATTTCCTATAAAAATAGAAAATTTTTGAAAAATTTCCTATAAAAATAGTCAATTTTTGAAAAATTTCCTATAAAAATAGTCAATTTTTGAAAAATTTCCTATAAAAATAGTCAATTTTTGAAAAATTTCCTATAAAAATAGTCAATTTTTGAAAAATTTCCTATAAAAATAGTAAATTTTTGAAAAATAGTATTTTTTTTTTAAATTTTCTATAAAAATAGAAAATTAATAGAAGATTGTTAAATTAATCAATTTTTTATAAAAAAAAAACACCTTCAATAGCCATTTTTTTTGTTTAAATAATCAGATTAGAACTATTCATTTCTTTTAGCGCCACTTCATATAATTTCAAATAATTACCAATAATCCACTTAGACTCGCTTAACCCACTTAATGCGCATGTGTAAAATTTGTTTTTAAACTGTGTCTTTCATTCTAACTCTGTGGCGCTTAAACACGAGCTCTCAAATGTCAAGTGTTAAATTCTTCATGTCAAGTGTATCTCAAATTTTACAAACACATAAAATGAACCTAAAACACAATAGATATGATTTTATATTATTAAAAACATAAACACTCTTGTCTATTGTTTTGATTGGTGCCAGTCACTCCGGTCGTAGGCCTCTTTTTGGTTTTCGTCAAACAAATTATAGGTTAGATGATGTTGCTTGATGTTCGAATGAGTGATGGTTTTTTGAGTATTGGTATTTTTTGAATTTTGGTAGTTTTTGTTGGTATTTTTTAAATACATATAGTCCAATAAAGTTTGTATTGCATCGTGTTTGAATGAGTAATAGAGATTTTGAAAAATGTCAAAAATACCACAACCACAGGTTAGATTTAAAGAAAAAATTTAGGATTGCGGTTTTCAAAAAATATTTGATGTATTATTAAGAAATTTGAAGGAAATTAATGCTGCGGACATTACAAAAAATCGAGTTTATATGTATAAATTATAGCATTTATAACATTTATCGTAGTATAAACAAAATGAGAATCAGAGGATATATAGCTTCCAAAGTTTGCAAGTATACTAACTAAACAAAGCTTTTGAGGTGGTATTGAAAAGTTAAAGCAAATCAAAGCTAACTTTTATTAAAAATACTACAAATCAATATAGGCTAAGGGTATTGCACTAGATTTTCACTCTATTAGATTTATTGTTTTTGTAATAGACCAATTTTAGAAAATGTCTATGAATTTATCAGATAAAAATGAAGTTGTTTCTTGCAATTTTTATGACTTTTAGTTTTCAAAATAATGGTTTTGTATTTGTTGGACTCCTTAATGCCCATAAAACTCTTAATAAAGGATTTTTATGACTTTTTTTCACTAGTTCAATGTCATGTTTGTTTTTATGACAAATTGTGTTTAATTTTTTTTATCATTCTAAAATTTAATGAAATATTACTGAAAATCTCTTATTTACAAGAGACTTGACGCCGGTCTACCCACAGCTACAGCAGTTCCATAGATTCATTAGAAGTTGTAGTTGCAAGTCATAAAAATTAAAATTGAAAAATAAATAGACCAATAACAAAATATAAGATAGTTGGGCCATAAAAAACTGAGTTTTTATTGTCATATAAAATCTAATTATTTCTTTAGTTTAAGTATTTTTTAGTTAATCATTAGAGAATTGCATTCGTCCGTCTTTCGCTTTGTAAGTAATTTACGTGCTTTGCGTGTATTTGTCTTTTATTTCGAGTGTTTAAGAACTAATTGATTCACACTTTTTTTTTTAAATTTTAGTTTGGGTTTTTTCGAGTCTTGGTCGTGGGTTTTTCTAAAAATTTAAGAAATGTGTTATTTTGTTAAACATTTTTTATGATCGATTCATGTTGGCGATATAGTTTTATGGCTTTTATATCACTAGTTTAGTTTATGGTCTTACTTAGTAAATTATCTAACTAATTTTGTGTTGTATTTGGGCTTCAAGTGAAAAAAACTCATCACCTTTTGATCTGAAGTTTAGGTCAAATTGTGGGTACATCTTATTAATGGTTAAAACCAACTTAACTACAATTAGTCATCATTTTCGAAAACTGGCTATTTATAGGAAATTTTTAAAAAATTTACTATTTTTATCGGAAATTTTTCGAAAATTTACTATTACCATAAAATTTTTTTCAAAAATTTTCAAATTTTATATGAAAACTTTCAAAAATTTTTTAAATTTATATGAAATTTTTCAAAAATTTCCAGAGTTTATAGGAAATTTAATATTTTTATAGGAAATCTTTCAAAAATTTACTATTTTTATTGGAAATTTTTCAAAAATTGTCTATTTTTAAGAAAATTTTAGTATTTTTTTTTTTTAGAAAATTTTACAAAAATTTACTATTTTTATAGGAAAATTTTCAAAAATTTCCAATTTTCATAGGAAATTTTCAAAAAATTTTTCAAAAATTTCCTATTTTTATAGAAAATTTTTCAAAAATTTACTATTTTTATAGGAAATTTTTCAAAAATGTACTATTTTTATAGGAAATTTTTCAAAAATTTACTATTTTTATAGGAAATTTTTCAAAAATTTACTATTTTTATAGGAAATTTTTCAAAAATTTACTATTTTTATAGGAAATTTTTCAAAAATTTACTATTTTTATAGGAAATTTTTCAAAAATTTACTATTTTTAAAGGAAATTTTTCAAAAATTTACTATTTTTATAGGAAATTTTTCAAAATTTTTTTTTTTTTTTGTAAGATTTCTTATAAAAATAGTATTATAAGAAATTTTACAAAAATTTACTATTTTTATAGGAAATTTTTCAAAAATTTACTATTTTTATATTAAATTTTTCAAAAATTTACTATTTTTATATTAAATTTTTCAAAAATTTACTACTTTTATAGGAAATTTTTCAAAAATTTCCTATTTTTGTGGAAATTTTTCAAAAATTTCTTTTTTTTTGTGGAAATTTGCAAAAATTTCCTATTTGTGTGGAAATTTTTCAAAAATTTCCTATTTTTATAGGAAATTTTTCAAAAATTTCCTATTTTTATAGGAAATTTTTCAAAAATGTACTATTTTTATAGGAAATTTTTCAAAAATGTACTATTTTTATAGGAAATTTTTCAAAAATGTACTATTTTTATAGGAAATTTTTCAAACATTTCCTATTTTTATAGGAAATTTTTCAAAAATTTACTATTTTTATAGGATATTTTTGAAAAAATTACTATTTTTATAGGAAATTTTTCAAAAATTTACTATATTTATAGGAAATTTTTCAAAAATGTACTATTTTTATAGGAAAATTTTCAAAAATGTACTATTTTTATAGGAAATTTTACAAAAATTTACTATTTTTATAGGAAATTTTTCAAAAATTTACTATTTTTATAGGAAATTTTTTAAAAATTTTTATAGGAAATTTTTCAAAAATTTACTATTTTTATAGGAAATTTTTCAAAAATTTACTGTTTTTATAGGAAATTTTTCAAAAATTTACTATTTTTATAGGAAATTTTTCAAAAATTTACTATTTTTATAGGAAATTTTTCAAAAATTTACTATTTTTATAGGAAATTTTTCAAAAATTTACTATTTTTATACGAAATTTTTCAAAAATTTCCTGTTTTTATAGAAATTTTTTCAAAAGTTTCCTATTTTTGTAGGAAATTTTCCAAAAATTTACTATTTTTATTGGAAATTTTTCAAAAGTTTCCTTTTTTATAGGAAACTTTTAAAAAATTTCCATTTTCTGTAGGAAATTTTTCAAAAATTTTCTTTTTTATAAGAAATTTTTTCAAAAATTTCCTTTTTTTATAGGAAATTTTTCAAACAAAACTTCCTTTTTATATAGGAAAATTTTATTATTTTTTATATTTTTATAGGAAATTTTTCAAAAATTTACTATTTTTATAGGAAATTTTTCAAAAATTTCCTATTTTTATAGGAAATTTTTCAAAAATTTACTATTTTTATAGGAAATTTTTCAAAAATTTACTATTTTTATAGGAAATTTTTCAAAAATTTACTATTTTTATAGGAAATTTTTCAAAAATTTACTATTTTTATAGGAAATTTTTCAAAAATTTACTATTTTTATAGGAAATTTTTCAAAAATTTACTATTTTTATAGGAAATTTTTCAAAAATTTACTATTTTTATAGGAAATTTTTCAAAAATTTACTATTTTTATAGGAAATTTTTCAAAAATTTCCTATTTTGATAGGAAATTTTTCAAAAATTTCCTATTTTGATAGGAAATTTTTCAAAAATTTCCTATTTTGATAGGAAATTTTTCAAAAATTTCCTATTTTGATAGGAAATTTTTCAAAAATTTCCTATTTTGATAGGAAATTTTTCAAAAATTTCCTATTTTTATAGGAAATTTTTCAAAACTTTCCTATTTTTATAGGAAATTTTTCAAAAATTTCGTATTTTAATAGGAAATTTTAAAAAAATTTCGTATTTTAATAGGAAATTTTAAAAAATTTCCTATTTTGATGGGAAATTTTTCAAAAATTTCCTTTTCTATGGGAAATTTTTCAAAAATTTCCTTTTCTATGGGAAATTTTTCAAAAATTTCCTTTTCTATGGGAAATTTTAAAAAATTAAATTTTTTATAGGAAATTTTTTAAAAATGTCAATTTGTTTGAGTCGGATCACATCTCTCATCAATAACATATTTTCGTACTATTAATTAATTCACTTAGTGAAGGGTTTTTTTAATTTATCAAATTATTTAAAATATGCCAAGTCATTTCAATATAACAAAATTCAATGACTATTAACATATTTAACATATTCATTTTAAATCCATTGCCGAACATATGTTTGCTCTATTCATTCATTCATTCATTTGCTCAGTCATTCATTCATTCAAAATAGATCTCACTTTGTTATGATTAGTTAAAGCTGTCAGTTTTTGACAAGTGTTGTCATCTAAATTTCAAAATATTTTTATACAAACAAATTTTTTTTCGAGACACTAACACACAATTGTTTTTGTTTAAAATATGTTTTTCGGTTGTTTTTCATTAATTTGTATTTTAGATTTTTCGTATTTAAAATTTGATTTGATAAATTAGTTTTTGTGTTAGAAAAGAAGAATTAATTGATTTAAAAAAATTAGGCAGAGTCTAAATGGCTTAAGTTCAAATATTTGCAAAATTTTAAATAAATAAGAGATTAAAGTATTTGTTTAAATAAAATAAAAAAACAACTTTGTCATGAGTTTGACAATTGTTTTTAAAAACTTTTCATAGATGGCTTCCGATTTTTTGTTTTCAACAAAATTTGAATTAAATTTTGAGCCGAAACTTACCCCTTAATGGCAAGTAGCTGCAACTTAGTGTATATCTCTAATATTTCAAAAATGTTAGGTAATATTCTATAAAGTAATCTTTTCCGGAATATGACGGAGGAAGTTTTTCTGGATCATTAAAGCTATGTATTAAAATTTAATAATTTGTAAAATTTGATTGCATGTTATTACTAAAAATTGCCCAAAATTCTTAAATGCAAATCGCTGCACTAGACAATATTTGATAAAAGAAATTTCTTCGAATTACTGCGGAAGCAATTTTTGTGGATCACTTAAGCTATATATCAAAAAATATTAATTTAAAAAATTTGATTGAAATGTGCTACTAAAAATTGCTCAGAAACGCTTTAGTGCAAATCGCTGCAAATAATGTTTATTTCGTATTCTTGAAAAAACCTTAAGCAATATTTTATGGAGAGATTTTCTTCGAATAATAACGGAATAAGATTTTCTCGACCACGACAGTAATCTATCAAAGAATAATAGTTTGGAAAATTTGATTACAAAATACTTCTAAAAATTGCCCAAAAACGATTTGTAGCAAATTGCTGCAAACAATATTTAAACCTCGTCATTGAACACACTTTAGAAAATGGTTTTTAGAAAAATCTCTTCGTATCTCATCGAATTGTAAAAGTTTGTGCATTTTGAAAACAATTACAATATAATATTTTTTGCTTAATGTCGAAAATGTTTATATAGAAAATTCTCACTTTGGAGATTTTTTTTAATAAAAAATTATATTACAACATTCAATAGAATATTTTTTGAAGAAAACATTTCAAGGGAAAGTTCTTCTATATAAAACTGATCGTTTAGTTTTTTATAGAAAATTTTTCCTTTGAACAATTAAAACAAAAATTTTTCTCATCACAGCTTTTAATACTAAAATTATTCTATCGATCAGTTTTATTTAGAAATATTTTCTATCGAACTGTTTTCTTTTGAAAATAGTTTTCGAATAGTTTTCCAGAAGTCTTTAGGATTTAAACATTAATTTATCTCTTTCAGTTCCTATATATTAAGAAAAATATATAATTACTTTTAAAGTTTAAAATTTTTGTTTAAACTTACATTTCTTGTATAATTAGTTATTAGTTCCAAGAATAACTCTTTCAATTTCTTAAATAAAATTAACATAAATTTACAAAAACCCTTAGTTAAGAAAAATCGAGGAAATTATATACCATCAAACATATCTTTACCGCTTTTTGAAATATCTCCGTCTTCTTTCGGCTACAAAAAATTTCTGTAATCAAAAAAAAAAAAAAACAAAGACCAAGAAAAATTACTTAGAAATTTCTAGATATGTCCTCTATAATCAACATAATTTTTTCACATTTTCTCCCCATCAATAATTTATCTGGGCTCAATAATCATTTACACTTTAAATTTAGTCTCACTAAAAGACAAATGGACAGACAGACATTTAGTTTTAGTTATAAAAATTGTCCGTCCATCCACTATTATGTAATAGTTGTTTTAAATTTACACAAAATCAATTGGAAGATATCAACTAATGAACATTGAAATGGGTGTCTGTCGTCTTAAACTAAAATGGAAAGATATTGGATGACTAAAAGTAAAAGATTAAATTAGGTATGAAAAACGAACTAATTTTTGTACCAAAAGTTGTAATGATCGTGTACGTGTAAATAGAAATTAAAATCATCCGCTTGTAGGTGAAGTGAGTGGGACAAAAAGAAGAAATAAAAGAAATGCAAGCATCAATTATTTAAGAGTAGGGAAGGAAACCTATAAAACAGGTGTGGTTATTCTAAATATTAAAGAAATAAATATCATTTTTTTTTAATATTTAGTTTAATAGACAGAAAATTTATTATGTTTTTCTAAATGTCAAACTTTAAATGAAGATAAATATATATATATCTGATCAGATCCGAAAAGATTTTTAAAACAGCTGTTGCTCTGAGGGGTGTGCCAAAATCAGAATAAACTTTTGATTGCAGCGATTTGCGTTTAAATGTGTTTTTGTTTAATTTTCAGTTGGAAGTTGTTGGATGGGAAGTTGGACCTATGGGAGGTACCATAAATAATGCACTCATTTTGACGAATTTCAATAGCCATTATTCCACTATCAAAAAAATTATATGTGCCAAATTTCATCAAAGTATCTTAAGAAGTGTGACCTTGATTACATGGTTTATATGGGGGTCCAGCCAGCCAGACGGAAGTACTGACTTCGCTAAATCGACTCAGAAAGTGATTTGAAGTCTAGTGATATATTAAAAGGTTGGTCTAAGACAAATATTTCTATGCGTTACATACATCAGCACAAACTTATAACAGCCTTTCCATCTATGGTGGTGAAGGGTATAATTATGTTAAGCTTCTCTAGAAAATAATAACCTATAGTATGACCAAAAGAAATTCTATAAACATTTTGTTGAGCCAAAAGATTTTTTTTCAAATATTAAGACTCTTAATTGTCCTTAAAGTGAACCGCTGTTGCATACCAGAGGTCCCAAGTTCGATCGACGGGCAGACCTATTTGAAAAAAATAAACTTAAAAAAACGGTTCACCTCATAACTCAGTTAGCCACTGGTTATTGAGTATGAGGCTATGTAAAACTTCGGAGTCGGAGTTAGAACGCATTTCCCTTTCAATTAGTCTAAAAAACGGAATCGGATGCAGCTCATTATCGTAGAGAAGTACCCTTTGTTCCACTTGGAATGTCATGGAAATTATGTATGTATGTAATCGTCCTAATATATTCTTTTCTGCGTTAGATCTGTAAAAGATAGATTGATTGTGCCAATTTCTTTTAATTTAAATTTCAAGGGCCGATGTTGATTTTGAATAAACCACAATTTAGGAGATTATTGTAATTTTATTTTATTATGATATATTGGTATTACTCAATTATGTATGGAACAAAATATCATCCAAATGGGCGCCGCGACCACCGCGGCACACCTCCATCCGATGGTCCAAATTTTCGATGACCCTGAGGCATAATGGAGCTTCTATGCCGTTAATGTGCCGAATTATCTTATCCTTTAGCTCCTGAATTGTTACTGGCTTATCGACGTACACCTTTTCTTTCAAATAACCCCAAAGAAGAAAGACCAACGGTGTCAAATCACATGATCTTGGCGGCCAATTGACATCGCCATTACGTGAGATAACACGGCCATTGAATTTGTTGCGCAAAAGAGCCATTGTTTCATTAGCTGTGTGGCAAGTGTCACCGTCCTGCTGAAACCACATATCGCCCACATCCATATCTTCCAATTCGCGCCATAAAAAGTTCGTTATCATCTCACGATAGCGAACACCATTCACAGTAACTGAGTGACCGGCCTCATTTTGGAAAAATTACGGCCCGATGATGCCGCCAGCCCATAAACCGCACCAAACAGTCACTCTTTGTGGGTGCATTAGTTTTTCGACAATCACTCTTGGATTCTTATTCGCCCAAATGCGGCAATTCTGTTTATTGACGAATCCACTGAGATGAAAATGTGCCTCATCACTGAAGATGATTTTCTTCGAAAATTGATCATCCACTGTTGCCATTTCTTGCCACCATTCTGCCCATTCACGACGTTTGGAATGGTCAAGAGACTTTAGTTCTTGAGCCAATTGCACCTTGTAAGCGTGTAAATGAAAGTCTTTATGCATAAAGTTCATCAACGACGAGCGTGAGAGATGCAATTGTTGAGCACCACGATGAGTTGAGGTGGACGGCTTTTCAGCCACACTATCGCGAACAGCAGCAACATTTTCTGCAGTACGAGCTGTACGAGCATGCACTGGTATTCTCACATCTTCTACAGACCCGGTTTGCTCGAATTTTTCCACGATTTTTCCGATTGTACGCACATTTGGACGATCAAATTGGCCAAAAAAATCACAAAGTGCACGATATGCATTTTGATTTGAACGCCCATTTTCATAATAAGTCTGGATAACTTTAACAAGTTGTTGGATTGTGTATCTCTTCATGGTTCAAATTGAGTGAGTCTGGAATAGAGAAATGTTAAATAAAATTTGGAAAAAAAACTTGGCGTTTAGGTGTGGTTCACATTCAACATCGGCCCTTACAATTTAACCACCCGATATAAGCTCACATAAAAATTCAGCTGCATCCGCCTGCAAAAAAGGGTGATTGGTTCGAGTACTTTATTCTCAGAAGCACTTACAAAACTATTGCAAGAATAAGTTATTTTCATTCATAATCATTGAATTGTTATATAAGCAAGTGGAAAGCATGTATTATTTTGTAAGGTATTACCATTCTAAGTATTTATTAAACAGTATTTGAAAACTTCTAAATTTTTTAACAATAATAAGCTTTTAATAAGTTTACTTAAAAAAAGTTATATAAAATCTCTTATTATAAGTTTATTCTACGACTAATTTTAATTTTACTTCTGAAATATTTTGTTGGGATTTCTTATTACTAATAGTATACTTCCCTTCAAAGATAAATTCAAAATTGACACAAACATCTCCAAGTCTATGATAGTATTGGTTTAGAGCTGTACTAAAGAAACAATAAGACATTTAATTTTTATTTTTGTTGTTTCTTTAAAATCTTATAGTGAATCTTATTGAAAAATATATCTATTGATGCTGTTTCTGTAATTTTTATGACTTTTTACCCACCCAAGATTTATGGGATTTTTTTTGGATACACACACCAACAACAAGACAAAGGTAGACATCTCTCTAAACCTCTAAACATATAATACGTATGTATAAATACATAAATGTATCTTTTTATATTCATGTATCTCTATGCACAAACATATTTGTATTATTTTTAGTATTTAATTTCAAATACATTTATTTTTCAGTTTCAGTTTACGGACGGACTTTATTCGATGTTAGGTCTTTTATTAGATTTATTTTACCTTTTGCTTATGGGGAACAACAACTATACGACATAAATACTTAGTACAAAGAGATTTTGTTTGAAACAATTTATTGAAAATTTGATACAATGGATATGAAATGATGAAAATTTATGAGGGACTTAAATTTTACACCAAACATAGAGAAATGTCTACTTAGGCATTTACTTAAGTGAAAATATATTTTTATATTGGGGTTAAGCCACGAGAAATCGGATAAAGAAGGAGTTATTTTTGGACTTAATAGAGGGAATTCAACAAATTGAACTCTTAAAATTTCAAAAGTTCTCCTAGTATCTAAGATTAGTAATAGCTACTGCTTTCAAAGTCCTTTTGTTAAATGTACTAGTTAAATACGCCGCACCACCACATAAACATCAACTACTTATGCAAATATTAGTACAAACTAGATGAGAATTATATTGATAAATTTTTGTTATACGACTATTAGTTATTCTCAAGTATTTAAATCAAGCTCTTTTTGATTTTAACAATCAAATTCTGGTCTTGTCTTTTTTAATATGGATTTACATTTGGAAATAATGAGTGCCTAAAAACTAACAATTTATTTCGATTAGTTTTTACCTCAACTTTTTAATATATTTTGTATAATATACTTTTACCAAAAAATAGGTACAAACAAAATTTAAAAAGTTTTTGTTTTTAAGTTTATTATTCATTGCTTAAGATCAAATGAAAACTTTTGTTTTTAGCTTTTTTTCCAAGTGCATGACAACTTCTGTCATACGACATTAATTAATGTTAATAGAAATAAATTGTTAAATAAACTAAAAATAGAACAAACTTTTAAAATACAAAAAAAAAAATCATGAACAACTGCAGTTTTTGGGGATTATTTTGTTTGTCATCGTAATTAGTTGTAATTTTAAAAGAATTTTATTGTCAGGGTATTTTCAAGAAAATCTTAATTTTGGGGATGCTTATGTTAAAAGTTTATATTATTTTCTTAGGTGAAGATAGACAAATTTTTCTTTACAAAAAAAAAATTATATAAAAATTGTCGATTTCATTTTTTTTTTTTGAACAACTTTTGATGCTCCCCAAAAAGTATATCCCAAAACTTTTGAAGTAATTTTTCTAGAAATCATGCGTCAAGGCCTATAAAAGTGTCACAATACAAATTTGTATGCAGCCACTTGCAATAAGGCTATTTGTTCAAATGAATAAAATATAATTATTTATTCTAAAATTTTGCAACTCTTAAATGGCCAGACAAAATTTAGTCGGACATGTTCGGAGAAAATTATTGCTGAAATAATTGGCCTTAAGAGTCTATGAAGAGCAGACCATAAATTCGTCTGCAACTATCTGCATCAAATCGTATATAAAGTAATTTCTTACGATATGTCTTGCAATACTCACATGATGTATTTAATTCTCTAGTTTTCATTTGCGTTATTCGATTCCTAATGTCATTTCGTCCAGCTTTTTTTTTTTTTTTAATTTTGGAGCAGCTAACAAGGGATGACCCAAATTGGGTCAAATTGGCGAAAGTTATACGGACCCAAAAGTTTTACATACCCGAGGTGGGCAACTTTGGCCCACTGTAGAGCCCACTGTGCTACCGACAAATACGTTCTTAAACATTGATTAAAATTGACGTTCCAAATTTTGTCAAAATCCGTCTAGTAGTTTAGAAATTGCAGAGTTAATACCACTCCAATACTCCAATATTTAGCTTCAAACTGCTATAGGTTTTCAGAGCTTTTAAAGGCTATGTATTAAAGCTTTATATACGTGTTTAGTATCATTGGATCGGGAAAGACCAGGAGATGAACATCAATTAAAAATCTTTTTTAAGTGAGTTAATCTTTTTACACTTCGTATCGTAAAACAAAAAAATATTATTTTTCTACTTTTTTAAGGTAAACAATTTCAATTTTTGATATTTTGTAGAAATGACATGGAAAAAGATATCACAATCAAATTTTGTAGTTATATAGGCCAATGAGATCTAAAAGCAATAGACTGAAAAGATTTCCAATTTTAACTGATAAATTTCCCAATTCCTAACTCGGGAAATAATGGTTTCAAAAAATGAGTTTTTTTACAAAAATGGCAACACTGACTCTATTTGCAGCTCGTTTCAGAAAAAAACTTTTCTAATCAATAACAGATATATTAGAAAATATGAACATTATAATTTTTTTTTAAATCGGTGCTTTGCCCTTTGAGAAATTTTTATTTAAACCAAAATTTTTTTTTACAAATTGTCATTTTTTGGAGAGGGCATGTGCGAGGACCAAAAGTCCAATTAGCTTTCTCATTATGTTTTCTTTTAAAAACTGTAAAAATCTTTTAATATTTCTTAAAAAAATATTTTTGTATTAGTGAAAAAATATAGCTATCTTTTAGGGAAAAAAAACAAGCGAAATTTTTTTTAATTTTCAACTTTGAATATTTTTAACTTTTAAACGAAAGAAGATATCTGTAACCGACTTGCACAAAAATTATTCAGAATTTTATTACAAATTTAACGAATATTTTTAAAAAGTTTTTGGTCCCCACATGCGTCCACCAGATCAAAAAAAGCTTAAAAAAATAGATAAAAAATCAACCCAAATATCTCGAAGCCCAAAGGAGATAACCTACACATGTAAGCGTATTTGTTGTAGATCTTTTCAAGGACAACTTAATTTTAAAATTTCTTTTCAATCCATCCATAAATGGATTTTTGGCGAATTTTTAAAAAAGTTGAACACCCGAAGTGACCAACTTTGAAGGTTCAGCAATAACTCTCCCGACCCCTCATGGATCACTGCTTTTGAAAACCAACTCGAATACTCCTTGAATATGATCATTTCATTCATTATCATTCAAATATCTCCAGTCGTTCAAAAGTTACAGAATTATTTCCAAAAAAAAGTGTCTATAAACCACTGTGCGATGGCCTCTTCCCTCTTGACCTTCGAAGTGTGATGCCTATCCACAGCCATTTCCGTTGACAAACCTATATAGAAGAAGAAATTTGGTTTGTCGCGTTTGGTAGATCTTCATTTAGCCACCATTTATTTTCAAAGGTTTGCAGGCTCTTATCGATGACATTTGTGCGTTTTCAAGTTTCGCAACCGTAATACAGGATGGATTTTGTTGATATTTGTCGAGATTTCCAAATAGCTCGGAAAATGCCGAATGCAAATTTTGTCTTATTAATACGCAATTTTATTTTCTCGTCGGTTACACATTTTGTAGATACCAAACTTCCAATATAAATTAAGATACCTACACATCCAATAACTTCGTTATCCACATTGATGTTTGTCGACGAGTTTGCGCCATAGCCTCCAAGCTCCAAAGACTCTATAATATAAAGATCTTCCACACCATACAATTTTTTTCTGCCAAAAGTAGAATTAAAGTGGATAAAGAGCAATGAAAAATACATAAACGTGCAAGCAAACATACATTTTATGAGCACGCGTGTGTGTGCCTTAGCTTCCTCTATTTGAATAATCGTCTTAATTAGTAGTTTTCGAATTAGAGCAAAAGAGGTATACTCTCTTTTTATGGGACTTTTTAAAAGGACCATACAGCAAATCAATGTATGTAAGTGTAACATCTTTATATTAAAGAGTCTTTGCTTCAGAAATAATCCTTGTTTTGGAAATATTGATGACTGGCTCAGCTGATCGAGATTTAAAAGTTAGTATAGATATTCGCCGTGCTCATTATGTTGTCTATCGAGGATAAAAAATATAGGTGACAAGAAACATCTTTGCCTTACTCCAGTAGTAACTTCAATTTGCCCTTGTGCAGGACTCGAAATTTAAAATCAATCTACATTGCCCGAATTAAATTTAGAACTTTCGTTGGCATATCACGATTTTCTAAAATTCTCCACTAATAGCTCCTATTGACAATGTCAAAGGTTGTGTAGAATTGATTTCATTGTTCAATGCTATTCCTGCGGTGTTGATTAAATCAATGCAAGAGCGATGCTCTTCGAACCCAAACTGATTTTGCGGAGTACAGAGGAAACTGCGTCGGATATTCTGTTCAAAATTACTCGACTTAGTGTCTTGCTTGGTATTAGAAGAAATGTTATACCCCTACAGTCATTCCAGGAGATTGGTAGAGCTTCTTCTTCCCATATTTTACGCACAAAAGGGTGGTTAAATTGTAAGGGCCGATGTTGAATGTGAACCACACCTAAACGCCAAGCTTTTTTCCGAATTTTTTTTGACATTTCTCTATTTCAGACTTACTCAATTTGAACCATGGAGAGATACACAATCCAACAACGTGTTCAAGTTATCCAGACTTATTATGAAAATGGGCGTTCAAATCAAAATGCATATCGTGTACTTCGTGATTTTTTTGGTCAATTTGATCGTCTAAATGTGCGTACAATCGCAAAAACCGTGGAAAAATTCGAGCAAACCGGGTCTGTAGAAGATGTGAAAACACCAGTGCATGCTCGTACAGCTCGTACTGCAGAAAATATTGCTGCTGTTCGCGATAGTGTGCCTGAAGAGACGTCCACCTCAGCTCGTCGTCGTGCCCAACAATTGCACCTCTCACGTTCGTCGTTGATGAACATTATCCATAAAAACCAATGCACCCACAAAGAGTGACTGTTTGGTGCGGTTTATGGGCTGGCCGTATTTTTCCAAAATGAGGCCGGTCAGGCAGTTACTCTGAATGGTGTTCGCTATCGTGAGATGATAACGAACTTTTTATGGCCCGAATTGGAAGATATGGATGTGGGCGATATGTGGTTGCAGCAGGACGGTGACACTTGCCACACAGCTAATGAAACAATGGCTCTTTTGCACAACAAATTCAATGGCCGTGTCATCTCACGTATTGGCGATGTCAATTGGGCGCCAAGATCACGTGATTTGACACCGTTAGACTTTTTTCTTTGGGGTTATTTGAAAGAAAATGTGTACGTCGATAAGCCAGCAACAATTCAAGAGCTAAAGGATGAGATAATTCGGCACATTAACGGCATAGAACCTCCATTATGCTTCAGGGTCATCGAAAATTTGGACCATCGGATGGAGGTGTGCCGCCGTGGTCGCGGCGCCCATATGGCCGATATTTTGTTCCATACATAATTGAGTAATACCAATATATCACAATAAAATAAAATTATAATAATTTCCTAAACAGTTTATGTTTTATTCAAAATCAACATCGGCCCTTGAAATTTAACCACCCGATACTTTCATGGTTGGTTTCATTATATACTTCCGTCATTGGTGTTAATCCGCTGGAAGTGTTTAATGATGACTTGAAGTCTTCCATGCATTGTATTAATGAAAAAAGAGTGCCACTTCTACTCAAGATGTTATCTACTGAGACATACACTTTTTTAGACTCACACAGCTTACGAAATGGACTATTATACAAAGAAAGATATGTAAATTTTTGTATAGACAATTTTCTTTATGAAGAAGATTCAATTTATAGCAAAACTGTACTTTAATTTATATCTATATATATCTTCTATTATTCAAAATTTTCATTATGTGTATTTTTGTAATTTCATATTTTTAATGAACAAAACTTGTTATCTCTTTGTTTCCATTCAATTCCATTCGAAACAAATGGAAATTCCATTTAAGAACATTTTGTTTTCAATTAGTGCCCAAATTGTATCTTAAGTGTGAAATCACGTATTGACATTAGTGGGCGTATTACCAAGAGTTCGCCACCGCTCTTCCTGCATTGAGCTATAACTGTCGGCACAAAAACAAAAAACACATACAGACAATAAAATACAACAACAACAATGAATTTGCGTGAGTGTTGTGAATGATGCATCAAAATGTTGCATGTGCAACACATTTTCACAATTACCAACAAATCCTTTTGTTTGAAAACGTACGCATTTGTTGCAGTTGCTTGCAGATTTGTTGGCAAAACTCACGTGCTGATATAAATCTCATACATTCGAGGTTTTTACTTCACATTTTGGCTATTGGCCTAAATGGGAGTAATTTCAGTTTGGAAACAATTGTTTTTTGGTTGCACTTGTTTTTTTTTTTTGTTTTGTTTCAGTTAAGCGTAAATTCCAGAAACTAGGTTTTAATTTGAAAGGATTTTTGCCACAATTATTTTGGAAATTTAATTGAAATTGCCAGTAATTGTTTTAGTTTTAGAAAAGAGACACGTTTCTGGTTTTCAAACAAAAATTCTAGATTTGAAATACCAGATTTCAGGGAATTTAAATTTTGTTTGAAAAATTTTAATACCTTTAAAATCTTAAATATTTTTATAACTAAAATACAAAATTTTTTTATTCATATATACATAAATACAAAATTGTTTAGTAATGTAAAATGCTATTAAAAATTCAATAATAAATATTTAAGAGCAACACAAAACGAAAAAAAGTCTATGAAATTTTATTACCAATATAAAAAAAATGAACAAAAATTAGTCAGTATTATAAAATGTGGCAGAGTATGATGATGCCCTAATTAAACTCCAAAATAAAACCTTTCGTTCTTCTCTACTATTTTCTGTTGCCTTTAAATGACTTTCAGTTAAAATACAATTAAAAATTTAAGAGATTTCATTAAAAGCGCCCAATACTTTGGGTGTCGTATCACAAAATTTTTGGTAGTTGCTGTTGTTGGTAATAAAAGAGGAAAAGACAGATGGATGGACAGATATATGTATAAATGTTGAGATGGACTGACTTTTCGATAGCTGGACAGACAGACAGTTGGACAAACAACTGTGTACAGCTCGTAAATATTTCTCATGTACACATACATTTAGTTACTTGAGCACTGTGTGAGAGTTTTATACCTTAATGACTAAATAATATGTCCGTCTGTTTATATGTTGTATATGTCCGTCTCTCCATTCATTCGCCCGTCTGTCTATCCCTATGTCCGTCCCTCTGGCTTGCTTGTGTGTTGTGTTTCTCTCAAACATGAAATGTTTTCTAAAAAAAGGTGTATTGATGCATTAAAGCGTGTTTGTATCTAAATTGATCGAATTTTGGGGACATACATGAGTACACACACTCTCACTCATCTTCGACTCCAACCATACTTATTCGCTCAAGCACTGGATTGTAGTTTTAATATACATTAGAGCGGTTCGCCTTCCATACAAAAAAAAAAGTTATGTCAGTCACCCCCTAGGATTAAAGATAATGTCAAAACAATTCCAAAAAATATTTTTTTATTATATTACCACGCCTACAAATACCGCCCTTTTAGTATTTTGTTCACTGTGTCGTCATTTGAAGTCCGATAATAACATATTATATATCGGTGATCTCGGCTCTATAAGGGCTACATTTCTCTCTTTGATAGTTTTTTACTACCACGTCAATTTATAGTCATAACTTCTAAAAGATTGATTTTTACTCGATTTGATTAGGGTGGGTACGACTCGAATTTTAAAAAGTTATGACTAGAAATTGACGAGGTTGTAAAAAACTATCAAAGAAAGAAATTTAGCCCTTACAGAGCCCTGAACATCGATGTATAAAGTGTTCAAATCGGACTAAAGATGGCGACACAGTGAACAAAATACTAAAAGGGCGGTATTTGTAGGCGTGGTAAAAAAATAAAAAAATATTTTTTGTAATTGTTTTGACATTATCTTTAATCCTAGGGGGTGACTGACTCAACTTTTTTTTCGAACCACTCTAATGTACATCATTATTGATAGGCCCTGCATATTTAGGTGGCAGAATGTTAAGGAATGCTAACTATTGAATCCTGGTCTTTTGATCTAATGAGAAAAAGTACTACAATGACGATTAATACTAGGATGAATGCTACTTTTAATACCTATATTAAAAACACTATCAACTACCTATGTTAAAACCTTAACCAAAACTAGTGCTAATATATAACACTATTAGTACTAGTGTAATGCTAGAACCAATACTAATAAAATACTAGTACAAAAACTAGTATCAATACTAATATCGGGTGGTTAAATTTCAAGGGCCGATGTTGATTTTGAATAAAACACAAACTATTTAGGAAATTATTGTAATTTTATTTTATTATGATATATTGGTATTACTCAATTATGTATGGAACAAAATATCGGCCAAAAGGGCGCCGCGACCACGGCGGCACACCTCCATCCGATGGTCCAAATTTTCGATGACCCTGAGGCATAATGGAGGTTCTATGCCGTTAATGTGCCGAATTATCTCATCATTTAGCTCTTGAATTGTTGCTGGCTTATCGACGTACACTTTTTTTTTCAAATAACCCCAAAGAAAAAAGTCCAACGGTGTCAAATCACATGATCTTGGCGGCCAATTGACATCGCCATTACGTGAGATAATACGGCCATTGAATTTGTTCCGCAAAAGAGCCATTGTTTCGTTAGCTGTGTGGCAAGTGGCACCGTCCCACTCTGGGGCGAAAGCCTTCAATAATGGCGATTAATTCAAAAGATGAACTTTAACTTTCACAACCATATTTGATACCATATGAAAGTAGATAAAATTCTACATCACCAACTGCAAAAATAAAAGTTCTTGGTAGTTTATTTTATTTACAGTGTGTGTTCAAAGTTCAATAATTTTTGTTATTTTTGCGCGAATTGATTAAAAGAAAAAATTTTGATATTTCAAGTGATTATAGTTTTTATTAAAACTTTTATAAGTAAAAGTTTTTTAATGGAACCGTTAACTTCAGGTATATGAGCATTTAAAAAGATATTTTTTATTTAAATAAATGTTTTAAAAATATTTAAAAAATAAAAAAATAAATTGCTCTAAAAATTTGATAATTTTAATATATACATTGAGTTTTAACAACTTTGCAGATGAGTGCAGGAAAAAATGATTATATGGTCTTAAAATATAATATTTTAGCTAATAAATCCCAAAATATTTTGTTGCGCGTTAGTGCGATTTTTGAGTTATGGAAGTTTTTTGTGAATGAATTCTAGTTGCCGACAGGTCGGTTTCAAAACTCATTTTTTATATTTTCGAAAATTTTACTTAGAAAATATAAGAATATAAAAATTATTTCACCTGTAATTAAAAATATACAACTAGGAAAATAAAATTAATGAAAAACGGAGGTCAATTCTTTAACAGTTTCGCCATACCAACGATTTTAATTCGCCGATTTTCGGCGAAAAATTTAATTTTTTGGTCTTTATTTTACAAGTGCTTATTAAATTTTTTTCTGTTCAATTTTGATAAAACTGTCAATCAATATTATTGCTCAGTATATAAAAAATTTATAGTGAGTCTTTTTTTCAAATTGGATAATTTTAACCCTTTCTTTCCCGGGGCAAAGCTCAAATTTTTAATTTTTTATTTTTCATGGTAATATAACAATAATCAAATAATCATTTTTATGAAATTAATGATACAAATAATTATTTTTATATGATTTTCCGAAATTCACTAATGAATTCTTAAATTTCCCTAATTTTGTCATAAAAAAACTAAAAATCCAAATTTTTACTTTTGAGCCCGGGAAAGAAAGGGTTAATGTCATATAATTTCGAAAAAAACATCCAGCATACATTCTCTATATACTGGACAATAATATGCATTATGATATTGTTAAATTTGAACATAAATGAAATTTACCAAGCACCTCCTCAAATTATGACCAAAAAATTACATTTCCGCGAAATTTGATGAATTTGATGATGATTATGTAGTAAATATTGCTTTTATAAATAACTAAATGAAGAAAATAAAGAAGCTTTATATTTTTTTAATGTTTATTTTCTGAAATGTTTGTTTTGTGTTTACAAATATTTATAAATAAAAAATAATAATATTTTCTAATGTGACTTTTTTGAGTAAAATCTTTAGAGTTATGAATTTTGAAAAAAACGTATTATTTTTTAAAACTAAACATAAACAAATATTTACCCAGCAAAACTTTTCATTACCAAGTAATGAGTTAAACAGCTAAACTATTGAACACGAACTACTTACACATTCACTGTTTAAGTCATTACATTAACATGGGGATGTCATTGGAGGCAAGTACTTACCAATTGCAGAAAAATAATGACTTGGGTAAGCAATTGGAAAACAACAACAACAACTTTTTTTGTTGTTGTTTTATTTAAAAAAAATATATTTTTAAACGAAATACACATTTTTTTATGACCCCATGGGGGCTCGAACCCAGATCCTACGACTGCTAGGCGGAGACTCTTTCACTGAGCTACTTCATATGTTGAAAACTCAGCAGATTATAATTAATATATACAATTTTTATTTTTAGATCCAAAATTAGCATTAGGTGGTGGAACATTTTAATTCTAATTTTATCCTCTCCATAGTAATTATTTTTTCCAAGAGAGGGTTACTAGCCCGTGGTCCTAACCCATTTTTATCGATCTTATGGGACAACTCTCGGTACATGTTAGCTCACTACATTAAGAGGTGTTAAACTGGTTCCCTGCGTGATACCACGAGGAGATCAGTGTCCGCAGTTGAGATGAAGGATGACCCAGATAAGTTGGGCTTACCAAGTTAAGACCAATCAGAAATGTGTTTGGTATCCAACATCCCCTACATAATCAAAATTAACTCATGATGGTATTTTTTTATTACCGTGAGTTAGTTTTCCAAAATTTTTTTTACAGAAGGTAATATTTAAGTTCTTAAAATTCAAAAATCATTTAAAAAACTCTTTTAATAAAAAAAAATAAAAAGAAATTGTTGGTCTTGGTGGGATTCGAACAATCTTAATTACAAATAAGTACTTCTGTAATAACTTATTAGTTATTCGGAGGGTATGTTGTAGTTATTACAAGGTAACCAGTTATCAGAGTACTTGCCATTACCAAAGTTTTGCTGGGTAATATTTATTTTATTTATTTAAACAAAAAAAAATATTTTTTCTAAAGACACATAAAATATGCTCTAATTTACAATTTAATTTATTTATTTATCGTTTTTAATTCCAAAGTTACAGCAAAAATAGTCAAATAAGACCATTTTATCCAAAATAGAAAAAAGCCCATAAAAGGTTAACAATTTATGTTTTTTCAAAATTTGTTCTTTTAAATATTGGGCTTTTATATATTTATTAATATTTATCATTAAAAAATAACAATATTTTAAAATTACGACTTTTATGAATTAATCGCCACTTTCTGTACCATTCACCCCACTGTGCGTCCTGCTAAAACCACATATCGTCCACATCCATATCTTCCAATTCGGTCCATAAGAAGTTCGTTATCATCTCACGATAGCGAACACCATTCACAGTAACTGCCTGACCGGCCTCATTTTGGAAAAAATACGGCCCCATGATGCAGCTAGCCCATAAACTTTGTGGGTGCATTGGTTTTTCGACAATCACTCTTGGATTCTTATTCGCCCAAATGCGTCAATTCTGTTTATTGACGAATCCACTGAGGTGAAAATGTGCTTCATCACTGAAGATGATTTTCTTCGAAAATTGATCATCCAATGTTGCCATTTCTTGCCACCATTATGCCCATTCACGATGTTTGAATTGGTCAAGAGGCTTTAGTTCTTGAGCCAATTGCACCTTGTAAGCGTGTAAATGCAAGTCTTTATGCATAATGTTCATCAACGACGAACGTGAGAGGTGCAATTGTTGGGCACGACGACGAGTTGAGGTGGTCGGCTCTTCAGCCACACTATCGCGAACAGCAGCAATATTTTCTGCAGTACGAGCTGAACGAGCATGCACTGGTGTTTTCACATCTTCTACAGACCCGGTTTGCTCGAATTTTTCCACGATTTTTGCGATTGTACGCATATTTGGACAATCAAATTGACCAAAAAAACCACGAAGTGCACGATATGCATTTTGATTTGAACGCCCATTTTCGTAATAAGTCTGGATAACTTTAACACGTTGTTGGATTGTGTATCTCTCCATGGTTCAAATTGAGTAAGTCTGAAATAGAGAAATGTCAAATAAAATTCGGAAAAAAACTTTTAGGTGTGGTTCACATTCAACATCGGCCCTTACAATTTAACCACCCTTTACTAGTACAAATACTAGTATCAATACTAATACTAGTTCCAGTAATAATAATTAATACAAATGCTAGTACCAATACTAATACCAGTACAAATACCAGCACCAATAAAACACTAGTACAAATACAAGTACCGATAATAATACTAGCACAAATACTTGTACCAATACTAATACCAGTACAAATACTAGTACCAATACTAGAACAAATACTAGTACCAGTACTAGAACCAGTACCAATGCTAATACTAGTACCAGCACTAATACTAGAGTTAATACTAAATAGTACGAATACAAGTATATTTGTTATTTTCGCTATCTTGTTCAGTCTGGCGTACTGCTTCGCAGTACAAGCACTGTACAATTTAACCCTCTTATTTCCGGGCCTGCAGGATATAATATTTTATATATTCTCGGGCGAAAAGCCACTTGAAAATGGTTCTGTAGCCTATGTATTAATCTGATGACTTGGTTAGGATATTTTTGATGGGGGTCCATCTGACAGTCATATCTTATTCTTCGAATATGTCTTAATGTTGGTGTTAACTTTTTTCTGAAGTCAGTCGTAAAACCATTTTATATAGCTACTAAGACATAGACTAAGACATAGACTAAGACATAGACTAAAACATAGACTAAGACATAGACTAAGATATAGACTAAGACATAGACTAAGACATAGACTAAGACATAGACTAAGACATAGACTAAGACATAGACTAAGACATAGACTAAGACATAGACTAAGACATAGACTTAGACATAGACTAAGGCATAGACTAAGACATAGACTAAGACATAGACTAAGACATAGACTAAGACATAGACTAAGACATAGACTAAGACATAGACTAAGACATAGACTAAGACATAGACTAAGACATAGACTAAGGCATAGACTAAGACATAGACATAGACTAAGACATAGACTAAGACATAGACTAAGACATAGACTAAGACATAGACTAAGACATAGACTAAGACATAGACTAAGACATAGACTAAGACATAGACTATGACATAGACTAAGACATAGACTAAGACATAGACTAAGACATAGACTAAGACATAGACTAAGACATAGACTAAGACATAGACTAAGACATAGACTAAGACATAGACTAAGACATAGACTAAGACATAGACTAAGACATAGACTAAGACATAGACTAAGACATAGACTAAGACATAGACTAAGACATAGACTAAGACATAGACTAAGACATAGACTAAGACATAGACTAAGACATAGACTAAGACATAGACTAAGACATAGACTAAGGCATAGACTAAGACATAGACTAAGACATAGACTAAGACATAGACTAAGACATAGACTAAGACATAGACTAAGACATAGACTAAGACATAGACTAAGATATAGATTAAGTAATATACTAAGACACACCTAAACCATTTATTAAGACATAGACAAAGAGATAGACTAGAACATAGAGACATCGATAAAGAACATGAAATCTTTCTTTTACAGCTCTGCCTTTCATAAAACTATCTTCATTGTTGTTTCATGTATCTTCATACATTATTTTAAACAGCAATATTTTAGATTTCATTATTTCGTAGATTTATTTTCCTCTTTAATATCAAATATAAAATATTTTCTTATAAAAGGGTGATGCTGAGATGTTACTTTGTTGTGTTTCCTAACACACAAATGTCTTTCAAAGACAACAGCGACAACAACAAAATCTCCACACTTATGAATTTAAGGTCCAGCAATTTATTAGATTCCCAAGTCCGTAAACACGTATCTTATGAAAATGTTGCAGGTAAAAATTTTCAAATTAAAATACATTTGAAAGAAATTAAAACATATTGAAAGTTTGAATTAAAAAAATCATTTGCTTAGATTTAAGCAAAGTTACGCTGTGTCCCTTCATCGAACCCTCCCTCCCGGACACAACCACCAATCCCTAAGTATGTGGATGACTTTTGTAGATATTTTTTTAAGTTGCCGCTAAAAGCAGGTACAATTTTTAACGAATTATTTTTGTTGTTTAATGTTGAATAAATTTAATATAAAAAAATAATATTTTTTTTATATTTCGATTTTAATTAAAGTTGAATTCAAAAAATTGAATATAATAAAATTAAAAGAGACAATAAAAAAATATGGAATATTTTAATAGTGATCTGAATTGTAGTAAATGATTTTTATGGTTTTATGAGTTTTTTTTATTGTTGTTGCAATTGGTAAATGGATTTTTTAAGCCAGACCGAACACAATGGGCTTCAAGCCTAAAAATGGCAGAGAAATTCAATCAGATCAGATATAATTTAAAGCTTGTTAAAGTTAATATATCCATGTTATATAATCAAAACGGTATAACTACAGAATTTTCGTTTTATATATCCGGTGGTTTTTAAACTAGTTTTTGTTTGACAATAGCGGCAAAGTTGTCATTCCAATAAGTATGGGGATAACTCGAAAATACACTCATTTATTGCCCTTAACTCGTATATTTTTGTTATAAATTAGAAATTTTTTTATACATTTTTGTCACCTTGAAATAAATAAATTTATTCTCCTTTTCTCCTTGCAGGGCTCATCACCCACTTTAACTCTAATATCTTCAAAAGTAAGTACAAAATTGAATTTTGCTCATAAATTTAGTTAAAATATAAATAATATAAAAGCCTTTTAGCAAATATTGCAATACTTTTAGCTGCAAACTGAAAACAATAATTAGATTTCAAATACATTTAGAAATATACATATATAGAAAATATCCTTTAAACAAAAATAAACTTGCACGTGTACTTTTATCTTTTGTTATTTTCTAATTGTTTAATTAAAATACTTAGATAATTATAATTAACTAGAAATTAGAGCACAAAGCTTCTTTTCCTCATCATAATTACTATAAAATTTTAAAGAGTATCTGAAATATTTTACATAAATTTAGTTTTAATAAATAAATAAAATACATAGTTATTGAAATAATACAGTAGAATCATTTAAATTCGAATTTTATAAAATTAAAAATGTGATTATATATTTAATTTAGCTTGAAATATTTTTAATCTTTATTGAAAAAAATATTAATTAGGAAGACCTATGAGCAAAAGTATGCTTTAGCATAACTGAGATTCTACTGTATTTTGACCAAATCGTTTTTTTTTTATTTACTGGTAATGCGATAAATATTTACAAGTCTTATGAAATGCATATAAAATGTATGATATTTATATATACAATAATAAATACTATATTAATGCCATGCTTTTTTATTAGCCTTTAAAACATAAGAACATTATGGGTATTCACAAGAAGAAATAAATGTGAGTAAAAATTTGCTCATATTTTAAATTTTATCATGAAATTTGAAATATATATTTATGCAAGTGGAAAACCTAACGTTTAGATTATTATTTTAATATGAATTTAAACAATTTTCTAGAGAAAATTTTTCATATAAAAATTTTTCTAAAAAAATTTTTTCAATATAAAAATTTTTCTATTTATATAGAATAATCTTTCAATATAAAAATTTTCTATAGAAAATTTTTGAAAAAAAAATTTTTCTATAAAAAATTTTTCGATGTAAAAGTTTTTCTGTAAAAAAAATTTTCGATATAAATGTTTTTCTATAGAAAATTTTCCAATATCAAAATGTTTTTATTGAAAATTTTTCGATATAAAAATTTTTCTATAGATAATTTTTCGATATAAAAATTTTTCGATATAAAAATTTTTCTATAGAAAATTTTTCGATATAAAAATTTTTCTATAGACAATTTTTCGATATAAAAATTTTTCTATAGAAAATTTTTCGATATAAAAAGTTTACATAGAATATTTTTCGATATCAAAATGTTCTATAAAAAATGTTTCTATAGAAAATATTTCGATATAAAAATTTTTTCAATATAAAATTTTTTTCAATATAAAATTTTTTTCAATAAAAAATTTTTTCCATAGAAAATGTTTTCATATAAAAATGCTTCTTTAGAAAACTTTTCGTTATAAACATTTTTTCTATAGAAAATATTTTAATATAAATATTTTGCTATAGAACGTTTTTAGCTATAACATTTTTTCTATAGAAAAATTTTCGATATAAATATTTTTCTATTGAAAATTTTATGACTTAAACATTTTTTTATGGACAATTTTTCAATATAAAAATTTATCTTTGGAAAATTTTTCAATATAAAAATATTCATATAGAAATTTTTTTTTTAATTTTTCTACTAGAATTTTTCGATTCGAAAATTTTTAAAATTTTACGATTTAAAAATTTTTCAAATTTTTCTATAGAAAATTTTGCAGTAAAAATATTATTTTAAAGAAAATTTTCTATTAATAATTTTTTGCTATAAAACTTTTTCAATAGAAAATTTTTTGATATAAAAATTTTTCTATAGAAAATTTCGATATAAAAATTTTTCCGTAGAAAATTTCGATATAAAAATTTTTCACTTTTAAAATTTTTTTATATAAAATTTTTCTTTAAAGAGTTTTTTCTATAAAAACTTTTTCGCTATAAAAGTTTTTTTATAGAAAATGAAAATTTTTCTACAAAAAATATTTCTCAATTAAAAGTTTTTTCACAGAAAATTTTTCCATATAATTTTTTTTTATAGAAAATTTTTCGATATAAAAATTTTTCGATACAAAAATTTTTCGATACAAAAATTTTTCGATATAAAAATATTTCTATAGAAAATTTTGCGATATAAAAATATTTCTATAGAAAATTTTTAGTTATAAAAATTTTTCTATAGAAAATTTTTCGGTACAAAAATTTTCTATAGAAAATTTTTCGGTACAAAACTTTTCTATAGAAAATTTTTCGCTTTAAAAATTTTTCTATAGAAAATTTTTCGCAATAAAAATTTTTCTATAGAAAATTTTTCGCTATAAAAATTTTTCTATAGAAAATTTTTCGCTATAAAAATTTTTCTATAGAAAATTTTTCGCTATAAAAATTTTCTATAGAAAATTTTTCGCTATAAAAATTTTTCTGTAGAAAATTTTTCGCTATAAAAATTTTTCTGTAGAAAATTTTTCGCTATAAAAATTTTTCTATAGAAAACTTATCGCTATAAAAATTTTTCTATAGAAAACTTTTCGCTATAAAAATTTTTCAAAAAGAAGTGTATTTGCATTTGATCACAAATCTGTTACATTTATTTATTAATGTAACAGACCAATTTATTGATAAAAAGCCTATAGAAAATTTTTCCCTATAAAAATTTTTCTATAGAAAATTTTTCGCTATAAAAATTTTTCTATAGAAAATTTTTCGCTATAAAAATTTTTCTATAGAAAATTTTTCGCTATAAAAATTTTTCTATAGAAAATTTTTTGCTATAAAAATTTTTCAATAGAAAATTTTTCGCTATAAAAATTTTTCAATAGAAAATTTTTCGCTATAAAAATTTTTCTATAGAAAATTTTTCGCTATAAAAATTTTTCTATAGAAAATTTTTCGCTATAAAAATTTTTCTATAGAAAATTTTTCGCTATAAAAATTTTTCTATAGAAAATTTTTCGCTATAAAAATTTTTCTATAGAAAATTTTTCGCTATAAAAATTTTTCTATAGAAAATTTTTCGCTATAAAAATTTTTCTATAGAAAATTTTTCGCTATAAAAATTTTTCTATAGAAAATTTTTCGCTATAAAAATTTTTCAATAGAAAATTTTTCGCTATAAAAATTTTTCAATAGAAAATTTTTCGCTATAAAAATTTTTCTATAGAAAATTTTTCGTTATAAAAATTTTTCTATAGAAAATTTTTCGCTATAAAAATTTTTCTATAGAAAATTTTTCGCTATAAAAATTTTTCTATAGAAAATTTTTCGATATAAAAATTTTTCTATAGAAAATTTTTCGCTATAAAAATTTTTCTATACACAATTTTTCGCTATAAATATTTTTCTATAGAAAATTTTTCGCTAAAAAAATTTTTCTATACAAAATTTTTCGATATAAAATTGTTTCTATAGAAAACTTTTCGCTATAAAAATTTTTCTATAGAAAATTTTTCGATATAAAAATTTTTTATAGAAAATTTTTTGATGTAAAAATTTTTTTTATAGAAAATTTATCACTATAAAAATTTTTCCATACACAATTTTTTGATATAAATATTTTTTTATTAAACATTTTTCGCTTTAAAAATTTTTCTATAGAAAATTTATCATTATAAGAATTTTTCTATGAAAATTTTTCGATTTAAAAATTTTTCGATTCAAAAATTTTTCGATATAAAAATTTTTCGCTTTAAAAATTTTTCTGTATAAAATTTTTTCATGGAAAATTTTTCTTTAAAACATTTATCAATACATAAATTTTTCTATAGAAAAGTTTCCTATAGAAAATTTTTCTATATAAAAATTTTTCTAAAAAAATTTTCGATACAAAAATTTATATCAAAATTTTTCGATAATAAAAAGCTTTAGATGTACAAAATCTTCTATAAAAAAAATTTTCGATTTAAAATTTTTTGATATAAAATTTTTCTATAGAAAATTTGTAGCTATAACATTTTTCTATAGAAAATTTTTTGCAATAAAAGTTTTTCTATAGAAAACTTTCCGCTATTTTTTTTCATAAAAACAAAACTTCGATTTATAAATTTACCTATAGAAAATTTTTGAATAAAAAAAGTTTCCTATAGAAAATTTTTCGTTATACAAATTTTTCATTAAACATATTTTCTATAGTCAACTTTTTAAATTTTTCAATATAAAATTTTTAGATGTAAAAAGTTTTACTTTACAAAATTTTTCGCTGTAAAATAATTTTTCTTTTAAATATTTTTCAGTATAAAATAGACTTTTTATAAAAAGCTTTTCAATAAAAAATTTTTCAATATAAAGATTTTTCTATAGAAATTTTTTCAATACAATTTTGTTTATATTAAATAAATTGAAACAAAAAAAAAAAATATTCAATACAAAATGTTTCTTATATAAAGATTTTAAAAATGCAATCAAAGTTATAAAGATAAATATTATAAAATTTTATAATAAAATGTATTCCACGAATACCCCTTTAATTATCCTTCTTGCAGCTGAGTAAAATATCTTAAATTATAACATTTATATATATATATATATATATATATATATATGTAATCCCAACATATCAGTATGACTCTATAGTTAAGGCCACTGCAACAGCTCGACATAATTTTACGTGTTTATGACTGTTTTCGAAGTTATTCCATAGCAGATCAGCCGCATGTATGAAGTTTGCATTTTAACAATTGTATATGGACCACGATTACCACATTACAGCATCGCAGGATATTATTGGAATGAAATCATGCTCTTATACATACAAACAAATACAATTGGAATTAATGTATGAAATGTACGTTCGTGAGTGTATGAACAAAAGAAATGGTGGAGAGAAAATCAAAGAAAAGAAACACGCAAATTCTGAAAACTCAGCCCAAGGATGACTCAACACAATAATCATTATTATTGTCATTATCGTGTTATTGAACAAAAACGAACATTTTTGTAATTCTTATTCTTGTGTTCAGGGCTGCGAGAATTCTGAGAAATTCTTAATGTTTGTTATTGGCGTGTGGGCTGCAAGTTGACTTATATGATTTTTCTATAGAAAATTGAAGTTAACGATTACTTTTTTTTTTAACAGAATATCAATGAATATTTGTATTTTTGATAACTTTTCTATAGAAAATCCAAGTTATTGATAACTTTGTGTATGAAGAAACAACTAGATTTTGGTATAACACAGATTTAAAAGAAATTCTTAAATATATTTTAACGAAGTTTAAAATTTAAATTTATCCATATAAATGAAAAATAATTCTTAATGTTCCTGTTTGTTGCTCATTATCTGTTTCCTTTCAAAAATAATAATAATAATGATTCTGGTGATTTGGTTTTACATTTGCAACATGCAGTTTTTTTCAGTCTTCAATGAAACCATTTTCTTTTTTTTTCGTATATAAATTTTTATTTTATTTCTTCCAAAAAAGAGAAAACAAATAATAATGACATGTTGTAAAAAATATTATTTTATGTAGGGGGGGATTTTGGTATTATGCCAAAGAAATAGGAAAAAAAAAAGAAAGCAAATGTTTGTTATACCAAAACTTATGCAAACATCAGTTGGATCCATAGTGCACATGCACAAAAGCATAAAATGTAATATAATATAATAAAATGTACTTTATCTGCAAATTATTTTTGTATCAAAATAAATATATAAAAACAAAAATAAATATTATAAAAGGAACATTCGTATGAAGAGAAAAAATGTCAAGAGCAACCACATGTTAAGATTTATTTTTTTTGGATTTCAATGCCCTATTTTATAAGTACTTGTATATGTAGTAGTGATTATGAGTTGTTGTCTATGCTTAACCGGAAATGAAAAAGGATTTTTGAACCAAAACATGTTACAACGAATGCAAGGAAAATATTAATACAAAAACATTAAATTGTTAAAATATGGAAAATTAAACTTATCGAAAACTTTTTTATAAAAAACTTATTGGTAACTTTCTATAAAAATCAAAGTTATCGATAACTTTTCTATAGAAAAGTAAAGTTATCGATAAATTTTCTATAAAAAAGTAAATTTATCGATAAATTTTCTATAGAAAAACAAAGTTATCGATAACTTTTCGATAGAAGAGTAAAGTTATCGATAACTTTTCGATAGAAAAGTAAAGTTATCGATAACTTTTCTATATAAAAGTAAAGTTATCGATAACTTTTCTATAGAAAAGTAAAGTTATCGATAACTTTTCCATAGAAAAGTAAAGTTATTGATAACTTTTCAATAGAAAAGTAAAGTTATTGATAACTTTTCTATAGAAAAGTAAAGTTATCGATAACTTTTCTGTAGAAAAGTAAAGTTATCGATAACCTTTCTGTAGAAAAGTAAAGTTATCGTTAACTTTTCTGTAGAAAAGAAAAGTTATCGATAACTTTTCTGTAGAAAAGCAAATTATCGATAACTTTTCTATAGAAAAGTAAAGTTATCGATAACTTTTCTATAGAAAGGTAAAGTTATCGATAACTTTTCTATAGAAAAGTAAAGTTATAGATAACTTTTCTATAGAAAAGTAAAGTTATCGATAACTTTTCTACAGAAAAGTAAAGTTATCAATAACTTTTCTATAGAAAACTAAAGTTATCGATAACTTTTCTATAGAAAAGTAAAGTTATCGATAACTTTCCTACAGGAAAGTAAAGTTATCGATAACTTTTCTATAGAAAAGTAAAGTTATTGATAGCTTTTCTATAGAAAAGTAAAGTTATTGATAACTTTTCTATAGAAAAGTAAAGTTATTGATAACTTTTCTATAGAAAAGTAAAGTTATCGATAACTTTTCTATAGAAAAGTAAAGTTATCGAAAACTTTTCTATGGAAAAGTAAAGTTATTGATAACTTTTCTATTGAAAAGTAAAGTTATCGATAACTTTTCTTTAGAAAAGTAAAGTTATCCATAACTTTTCTATAGAAAAGTAAAGTTAATGATAACTTTTCTATAGAAAAGTAAAGTTATTGATAATTTTTCTACAGAAAAGTAAAGTTATCAATAACTTTCCTACAGAAAAGTAATGTTAATGATAACTTTTCTATAGAAAAGTAAAGTTATCGATAACTTTTCTATATAAAAGTAAAGTCATTAATAACTTTTCCTTATAAAAGTATAGTTATCGATAACTTTTATATATAAAAGTAAAGTTATAGATACATTTTCTATAGAAAAGTAAAGTTATCGATAACTTTTCCTTATAAAAGTAAAGTTATCGATAACTTTTATATATAAAAGTAAAGTTATAGATAAATTTTCTATAGAAAAGTAAAGTTATCGATAACTTTTCTATAGAAAAGAAAAGTTATCGATATTTTTTCTATATAAAAGTAAAGTTATCGATAACTTTTCTAAAGAACAGTAAAGTTATCGATAACTTTTCTATAGAAAAGTAAAGCTATCGATATCTTTCTATAGAAAAGTTAAGCTATCGATAATTTTTCTATAGAAAAGTAAAGTTATCGATATCTTTTCTATAGAAAAGTAAAGTTATCGATAACTTTTCTATAGAAAAGTAAAGTTATCGATAACTTTTCAGTAGAAAAGTAAAGTTACCGATAACTTTTCTATAGAAAAGTAAAGTTATCGATAACTTTTCTATAGAAAAGTAGAGTTATCAATAGCTTTTCTGTAGAAAAGTAAAGTTATCGATAACTTTTCTATAGAAAAGTAAAAAAAAATCAAAGTTATCGAAAAGTTTTCTATCGAAATTCAAAGTTGGCGATAACTTTTCTTTGATATAAGTTATCTATGGTAAAGATATCAATAAATATTTCTACTTATAGTTTTCCTATAATAATTATTTTTAGCTCTTTTTTAATGTTCCTAATAGCTGGCCTTGAAAATATTCTTAAAAAACAGTCAACATCATCAGCTTCGTCATCATCTTTGAGTCTGACAATAAAACTTTTGATTTCATTTCCAGATACAATCTTACATTTATGATCTTCTTCTCCAATAAAATAATCAAAAAGTTTTTTCTTCTTTCATTTATTTGATTTGCTGATTTCTTGGCTTTTTATAGTTTTGTGTAAATATAGTTTCATAATTTCTTCATAGCCATATTCAGAGCTAAATGCTTTCAAAGAAATATTCTTTTTATTGCCATCAAGTAGAAAATAAAATTTTTTGTCTAGGTATTGAGCTGTAGGCTATTTGAATGTAAAACACTTACATAAGCCTTTTATGATGATTACGATGGAGTGGAAAGGATTAAACAAATATCGGTTTCTGTGCCATTAGAGCAAAGAAAATGAAAGGAAAAATGTTTTAAAGTGTTTGCAAATGTTAGCAAAGGAAGATTGTTAGTTTTTTACATACGAGTATCAAATGGAAGTGTTTGGAAGAAACTTTAATTATTCAAAATATTTGAGCTAAAAGCATAAGTTTTTTTAATTGAAAATGTTTCTTTCATAAAGTTCCTTCAACTTTAACTCCATTGCAACAATTTGAATTCAAAATCATTTCCATTTAAATATTATTATTCATTTACTCAAGCAAAATTTACCGATATTCGCCATAACCGAACGAACCATTAAGAAAATGTCTTTTAATTCAATTATTAATGTTTCCACGAAAAAATTAATGTAAACCCAAGTGGTTTCAGTTTTGGATATAAATTTAAATCCTCTTCCTTTTGGACTCCATTAACTCTTTTGCAACATGTGTCAGAGCTTAGGTATGAATTTAAGCCAATGTAAACGCACTTTCAACAAACCTAAGTTTGTAAGAATCTTTACAACTTGATGCAACAACAGAAAAATTAAACAACAGGAATAGTTTGTGTGTTGAGCCAACAAAATCAAGTTGGCAGAAAAATTGTCAGAAAAATATTTTAAAAGTCCAGGAATAAAAAAATAAATAAAAAATCATTAAAACTGTTTATGGACTCATAAAGTTCAACGACAAAGGTGGTTACAAAAAACAAAAACAACAAAAAGAAAAAAAAAAACCCTGGGTAAAGTGGTTGCTGGGTAATGAGACATATATTGTTGTCATTATTAAAACGAGGAAGGAAATAAAAAATATTCAGAAAATTTAAAAAAAAATTTCCATCGAGAAATTAACGAAATCTTTAATAAAGTATTTAAAAGTTATGGATAGCAATGATTTTCTAAAGAAAAGTTATAAATAACTTTTGTTTTTTATACAAAAAAATACTCACAACTGTAATATATATCAAGAAGTTATCGATAACTTTGCTTTTCTGTAGAAAATTTTTCGATAACTAAAGAAGAGTTATAAATAACTTTTGTGTTTTATAAAAAAAAATATTCACAACTGTAATATATATCAAGAAGTTATCGATAACTTTGCTTTTCTATAGAAAATTTTTCGATAACTTTGCTTTTCTACAGAAAAGTTATCTACAACTTTGCTTTTATATAGAAAAGTTATCAATAACTTTATTTTCTATAGAGAAGTTATCGACGACTTTGCTTTTCTATAGTAAAATTATCTATAACTTTGCTTTTCTATAGAAAAGTTAACCATAACTTTGCTTTTTTATAGAAAAGTTATCGATAACTTTGCTTTTCTATAGCAAAGTTATCGATAACTTTGCTTTTCTATAGACAAGTTAACGATAACTTTTCTTTTCTATAGAAAAGTTATCGATAACTTTTCTTTTCTATAGAAAATTTATCGATAACTTTGCATTTCTATAGAAAAGTTATCGATAACTTTGCTTTTCTATAGAAAAGTTGTCGATAACTTTGCTTTTCTATAGAAAAGTTATCGATAACTTTGCTTTTCTATAGAAAAGTTATCGATAACTTTGTTTTTCTATAGAAAAGTTTTCGATAACTGTGCTTTTCTATAAAAAAGTTATCGATAACTTTGATTTTCTATAGAAAAGTTATCGATAACTTTGCTTTTCTATAGAAAAGTTATCGATAACTTTGCTTTTTTATAGAAAAGTTATCGATAACTTAGCTTTTCTATAGAAAAGTTATCTATAACTTTGCTTTTCTATAATAAAGTTATCTATAACTTTGCTTTTTTATAGAAAAGTTAACGATAACTTTGCTTTTCTATAGAAAAGTTATCGATAACTTTGCCTTTCTATAGAAAAGTTATCGATAACTTTGCTTTTCTATAGAAAAGTTATCGATAACTTTTCCTTTGTATAGAAAAGTTATTGATAACAATTTTTTTATAGAAAATTTATCGATAACTTTGCATTTCTATTGAAAAGTTATCGATAACTTTGCCTTTCTATAGAAAAGTTATCGATAACTTTGCTTTTCTATAGAAAAGTTATCGATAACTTTTCCTTTGTATAGAAAAGTTATTGATAACAATTTTTTCTATAGAAAAGTTATCGATAACTTTGCTTTTCTATAGAAAAGTTATCGATAACTTTGTTTTTCTATAGAAAAGTTATCGATAACTTAGCTTTTCTATAGAAAAGTTATCTATAACTTTGCTTTTCTATAATAAAGTTATCTATAACTTTGCTTTTTTATAGAAAAGTTAACGATAACTTTGCTTTTCTATAGAAAAGTTATCGATAACTTTGCCTTTCTATAGAAAAGTTAACGATAACTTTGCTTTTCTATAGAAAAGTTATCGATAACTTTGCCTTTCTATAGAAAAGTTATCGATAACTTTGCTTTTCTATAGAAAAGTTATCGATAACTTTGATTTTCTATAGAAAAGTTATCGATAACTTTGCTTTTCTATAGAAAAATTATCGATAACTTTGCTTTTTTATAGAAAAGTTATCGATAACTTAGCTTTTCTATAGAAAAGTTATCTATAACTTTGCTTTTCTATAATAAAGTTATCTATAACTTTGCCTTTCTATAGAAAAGTTATCGATAACTTTGCTTTTCTATAGAAAAGTTATCGATAACTTTTCCTTTGTATAGAAAAGTTATTGATAACAATTTTTTCTATAGAAAAGTTATCGATAACTTTGCTTTTCTATAGAAAAGTTATCGATAACTTTGTTTTTCTATAGAAAAGTTTTCGATAACTGTGCTTTTCTATAAAAAAGTTATCGATAACTTTGCTTTTCTATAGAAAAGTTATCGATAACTTTGCTTTTCTATAGAAAAGTTATCGATAACTATGCTTTTTTATAGAAAAGTTATCGATAACTTAGCTTTTCTATAGAAAAGTTATCTATAACTTTGCTTTTCTATAGAAAAGTTATCGATAACTTTTCCTTTGTATAGAAAAGTTATTGATAACAATTTTTTCTATAGAAAAGTTATCGATAACTTTGCTTTTCTATAGAAAAGTTATCGATAACTTTGTTTTTCTATAGAAAAGTTTTCGATAACTGTGCTTTTCTATAAAAAAGTTATCGATAACTTTGCTTTTCTATAGAAAAGTTTTCGATAACTGTGCTTTTCTATAGAAAAGTTATCGATAACTATGCTTTTTTATAGAAAAGTTATCGATAACTTAGCTTTTCTATAGAAAAGTTATCGATAACTTTGCTTTTCTATAGAAAAGTTATCGATAACTGTGCTTTTCTATAAAAAAGTTATCGATAACTTTGCTTTTCTATAATAAAGTTATCTATAACTTTGCTTTTTTATAGAAAAGTTAACGATAACTTTGCTTTTCTATAGAAAAGTTATCGATAACTTTGCCTTTCTATAGAAAAGTTATCGATAACTTTGCTTTTCTATAGAAAAGTTATCGATAACTTTTCCTTTGTATAGAAAAGTTATTGATAACAATTTTTTTATAGACAATTTATCGATATCTTTGCATTTCTATTGAAAAGTTATCGATAACTTTGCTTTTCTATAGAAAAGTTATCGATAACTTTTTTATAGAAAAATTATCGATAACTTTGCCTTTATATAGAAAAGTTATCTATAACTTTGCTTTTCTATAGAGAAGTTATCGATAACTTTGCTTTTCTATAAAAAAGTTATCTATAACTTTGCTTTTTTATAGAAAAGTTAACAATAACTTTGCTTTTTTATAGAAAAGTTATCGATAACTTTGTTTTTTTATAGAAAAGTTGTCGCTAATTTTGTTTTTCTATAGAAAATTTTACTTTTCTATAGAACTTTACTTTTCTAAAGAAAAGTAATCGATAACTTTGCTTTTATATAGAAAAGTTATCGATAACTTTGCTTTTCTATATAAAAGTTATCGATTACATTGCTGTTTTAAAATAAAATTATCGATAACTTTGCTTTTCAATAGAAAATCGTTAATTTTTTTTTTTTTTTGTCAAAAATCAAACTTATCGATAAGTTTTCAATAAAGAATCTATAACTTATCTTATAAATGACCAAAACTGTTGATAACTTTTCTATAGAAAATCTTAGTTTTAAAAAATTATAATTTTCTTTAATGCCAATCCTCGTATTATATTTGCATTTGGGAACATCTTAAAGGGGTTACAGGAAGAATCTACAAAGTCTGTGACAGGAGTCGTAATAAAATAAGACGATATGATAAAAAAACATCAAATTTATTTTTATTTTATAACTAATTTTGATACAAATGTAAAGATATCATTAAAGTTGTACAAAATTTTGCTAATTGTAATATATTTGCTCTAGATATATAATGCAAACTTTAATGCCAGAAGATGCATTGTAACAAATTTTCTTTTACTTAGAAGATTACTAGATTTGTTTAAGGATTCTCATACTTTGAAATGTAAATATAAATGTGACCTCATCGAGCAAGTAAAACGGTTTCTTAATTCAAACATAATTTCTTTTTATCATACAACATTGTTTTTGGAATTTCCTCTTTCATACCTTGAAAGAAAAAATTACTTGCAAAAGGATCCATTTTTTCGCCATTTACTGATATCCGGAATTTTAAGAGAAAACCTTGAATCATTAACATTCCAGACAAATTTTATGCCACAGTCTGGTAAAAAAAATCCCTTGACAAGTTCCAAACTATACTAAAACAATTCTTAAATTCGTAAGGAGACAGTGGCGCAGGCGCATACAATCCTCAATAATAATTTTGCAGTTTCTTGGAAATTTTTTGAATCATAAGAATAAAACTAAAAATATATGAAATAAAATAAAGTGTTTACCTCAAATGTTCACAAGAATCTTTGGCTCTGGGGTTTCATTTTTTCACGACCAGAGTTTTATAAACTTGGGAACTGTTTTTTATAGCTTTAGATTTCTATGATTTGCAGGATCGTTTGAAGATGGTGTGAGTCTGAAAGATGGAAAGAGTCTGTTTTTGAAAATTTACGGTAGTAGTGATTGTGATGGTTATGAGAATAAATTCAAATTGTTAATGAAAGTTAAATGAAAGAAAAAAAAACACTTAAAAGTTTTTTTGAAAAAAAAGAACATACAAAAAAATGTTGTTCCATTTGTTTGTTGGTCAAATCTTTAAAATGCCATTGTTGCCTGTGTTACCCGTTGTTTCTTTTGGAGTCTGTGGTAGGACTTGTTTGAAAGGAGTGAATAAATATTTTTACTTTGAGCGTAAATATGCTTGAATTACTTTGTTGCCACAACTTGTGGTATGACTACCAAGAAATGGGTTGATGATAATACTACCATGCCACTACTACACTCACATCTTAAGAGTAGTATGTGTGAGAGTACTTTGCCTGTCGTTATCTTGTCATGTCAAAATAAATTTAGGAAATATTGTTGCGTATTGTTGTACAAGTTGCCAATGGTTTTGTCTGATCAAACAGAAATTCCTAAAAAAATTTTGTCTAATTTCTAACGAAATAACTTAATGAAAATGAAAGAAAGTTATCGATAAATTTGGTTTTCTATAGAAAAGTTGTCGATAACCTTAACTTTCTATAGAAAAGTTTTAATTTTCAATAGAAAAGTTAACATTTACTTTGATTTTCAATAAAAAAGCTACCAAGTTATCGCTTTTCAAGAGAAAAGTTATTGACAACTTTGCTTTCAATAGAAAAGCTATCGATAACTTTGCATTTCTATAAAAAAGTTATTGATAATTTAGCTTTTCTATAGAAAAGTTATTGATAAGTTACTTTTCTACAGAAAAATTATCGATAGATTTACTTTTCTATAGAAAGTTATCGATAGCTTTACTTTTCTATAGAAAAGTTATCGATAACTTTACTTTTCTATAGAAAACTTATCGATAACTTTACTTTTCTATAGAAAAGTTATCGATAACTTTACTTTTCTATAGAAAAGTTAACGATAACTTTACTTTTCTATAGAAAAGTTATTGACAATTTAGATTTTCTATAGAAAAGTTATCGATTCTTTACTTTTATATGGAAAAGTTATCGATAACTTAACTTTTCTATGGAAAAGTTATCGATACCTTTACTTTTCTATAGAAGAGTTATCGATAACTTTACTTTTCTATAGAAAAGTTATCGACAACTTTAGTTTTCTGTAGAAAAGTTATCGATAACTTTACTTTTCTATATAAAAATTATAGATAACTTTACTTTTCTAGAGAAAATTTTCGATAACTTATTTTTTCGATAGAAAAGTTATCGATAACTTTACTTTTCTACAGAAAAGTTATCGAAACTTTACTTTTCTATAGAAAAGTTATCAATAACTTTATTTTTCAATAGAAAAGTTATCGATAACTTTACTTTTCTATAGAAAAGTTATCGATAACTTTACTTTTCTATAGAAAAGTTATCGATAACTTTACTTTTCTATAGAAAAGTTACCGACAACTTTACTTATCTATAGAAAAGTTATCGATAACTTTAGATTTCTTTAGAAAACTTAACGATAACTTTACTTTTCTATAGAAAAGTTATCAATAACTTTATTTTTCAATAGAAAAGTTATCGATAACTTTACTTTTTTATCGATAACTTTACTTTTTTATAGAAAAGTTATCATAAAAAGTTCTCTATAGAGAATTTTTTATCACAAAAAGTTGTTTGTGATAAATTTGTATTACAAACAAAACAAAAAAACAAAAAAATTTTGAATAAAATATTTTATAGACTTTCCATGGAAACAAATTTTAGCAATTTCAAAGATAACTTTTATTTTGTTGACAATTTTGTTGTATAAAAAATTTTTTACAAAAAATTGAATTTTTCGATACCATTTCTTTAAATATCTCAAATTTTAAGTGCTTTAAATTTTTCTTGAGGAAGATTTTTTTAAAAATACTTCCATCAACTTAAGCACATAATCTACCACCTTCACCTATAGCACATACACACTCACTATCAGATGCACATGTATGAGTAAGTGTAAACGCAAATGTATAATATTAACATAAATAAAACTCTTTCATTTAAGCTTTTTCGCAAACAACAATAAAATGTTGATGAGTTTGTATCGAGGATTCATTTGTCGAAAATTTGCCACAAAAGCTTTTAAGTAACTTTTAGTTAAGAATAAATAAAAATGTATTTATTTATTGTATTTTTTCCTTTTTATTTCTACGTCTCCATTTTTAAGTTAAATTTTATTATTTTACTTTGAATCATTGTATTTTTTACGAGTAGAAGGAATTGTCTGCTTCAATGCATTTACTTTTTCTTATTCTTAATGTTGTCGGTGGGTTCTTCTTGGTGATTCTTAATAATTTGTTGTCGTTGTGCCAGTTGTTGGGGTCTTAAGCCGCACGGCAAATAATAAACCTCATCGAGGGTATGATGAGGATAATGATCATGATGACGATGACTACAGTGATCAGCAACATCATAATGATGCTGTTAAAGCTGCTGTTTTTTGTTTTTTTTTTGTGAGTACTCTTAGGAGTTAGAGGTAAACGCGACTTTTGCCTGATGAGGAGGATGAGGATGTTGATGATGACGATGACACAACATGAAAAGTTAAAACACGCTGAAAAATATTAAATACACTCCAATGCAGACTTTTGACAGCAAACGTAAATTTGTTTTGTTGTGTGCTTCTTTTTAAGATATTTTTTTCTTATAAATTTTATTCATTACCCTCTCACTCATACTAAGAACTTGAAAAAATAAGTTTAGCTACATTATCACTTATTTATTAGGGTACACTCGTCCAAAGAATAAAATAACATTTTATAGAAAAGTTATCGATAACTTTTCTAAAGTAAAGCAAAGTTATCGATAACCTTTTAATAAAAAAGCTAAGTTATCGATCATTTTTTTATACAAAAGTAAAGTTATCGATAACTTTTCTATAGAAAAGCAAAGTTATCGATAACTTTTCTATAGAAAAGCTAAGTTATCGATTACTTTTCTATAGAAAAGCAAAGTTATCGATAACTTTTCTATAGAAAAACAAAGTTATCGATAACTTTTCTATAGAAAAGCAAAGTTATCGATTACTTTTCTATAGAAAAACAATGCTATCGATAACTTTTCTATAGAAAAGCAAAGTTATCGATAACTTTTCGATAGAAAAGCAAAATTATCGATAACTTTTCCATGGAAGAGCAAAGTTATTGATAACTTTTCTATGGAAGAGCAAAGTTATTGATAACTTTTCTATAGAAAAGCAAAGTTATCGATAATTTTTCTTTAGAAAAGCAAAATTATCGATAACTTTTCTATAGAAAAGCAAAGTTATCGATAATTTTTCTATAGAAAAGCAAAGTTATCGATAACTTTTCTATAGAAAAGCAAAGTCATCGATAAGTTTTTTATGGAAGAGCAAAGTCATCGGTAACTTTTCTATAGAAAAGCAAAGTAATCGATAACTTTTATATAGAAAAGCAAAGTTATCGATAACTTTTCTCTAGGAAAGCAAAGCTTTCGATAACTTTTCTATAGAAAAGCAATGTTATCGATAACTTTTCTATAGGAAAGTAAAGTTAACGATAACTTGTCTATAGAAAGCAAAGTTATCGATAACTTTTCTATAGAAAAGCAAAGTTATCGATAACTTTTCAATAGAAAAGCAAAGTTATCGATAACTTTTCAATAGAAAAGCAAAGTTATCGATAACTTTTCAATAGAAAAGCAAAGTTATCGATAATTTTTCTCTAGAAAAGCAAAGCTTTCGATAACTTTTCTATTGAAAAGCAATAACTTTTCTTTAGAAAAGCAAAGTTATCGATAGCTTTTTTATAGAAAAGCAAAGTTAACGATAACTTTTCTATAGAAAAGCTAACTTTTGTGAAGAAAAGCAAAGTTATCGATATATTTGAGTAAACGTCTTAAACTTTAACAAAAGAGGTTTTTCCCTAATATTCACACTCCTTAAAATAAAATTTTTTCTTCCACCTTTTTTTTATTTAGTTTTTTTAGGAACAAAAATTATTTAAGACAATTCTTGTGCTGTAGCTTTTCGACTTGTTATTCGTTTAATTGCACTTTGTGTCCGAGATTTGCTCCTTTTTTTTTTGTGGGCATTTTTTTGCTTTGGCAATTAAAATAGGGTACAATGCGAAAAGTTAAATAAAATCTTGGTCTTACAAAAAAGTAACAAAACTAAAAACGCAAATAAAGTTAAGACTCATAAAGTACATTTTTATGTGTTTCTGTACTCATCCTGCCTTATTTTTTTTTTTTCGTCTGAGCATAATGTGATGCTGATCCTTTTCTTGGGCAAAAATTAACTCTTTTTTGTATTATTTTGCATTTTTGGCCTTTTTGCGTGCTGTATGTAGATTGTTTTGATGTGCCGTTTATCGCCAGGTTTCTTCCATATATCATCAAATATTATGGCCTATTACAAAATTCTTTGTAACTTTTGTGTTTACAACTTAAATGGGTACCCCCAGCTTTAAGAGATTGCATGTGTTTGGTGACTGAGATACCTCCGATGGAGTTAAACTATAAAAGCTTATGGTAATATATGGTATTGTAGGTGAGCTTCAAGGACAATGGAAGGTAAATTTACTTATTTTGTATTATGGAGACATTTTAGATAAAAATTAAGATTTTAAGCGAAAATTTGACTCTGAATATTTTTGAACTTTTCTCACTATGGCGAAATGGAAGCACAATAATGGGTTATAGTGTCGAGTAATAAAGTGCTGTCATACTAGGGAGTAGTACTGGACAAGCTCAACGTCATAGACAGAGTTATAAAGGCACAGACTAGGGCACTGAAAATCTGCAGAATTAGTATACTTTTGACTTTGTTAAAAGTTTCCATAAGATATGTTGGCTCTAGCTTTTAAGCTTCAGCACCAAAGTCTAATGGACTGAAGAGGAGGTACGGGTAATTTGGTATCTGATATTTTTCCATCGAAAAATTTTCTATAAAATATTTCTCTATTCAAAAATTTTCGATAAAAACATTTTGCTATAAAAAAATTTCATTTCATTTCTCTAAAAAACAAATTTTCTGTAGAAAAATTTTTGATACAAAAATTTTCCATAGAAAAATTTTTGAAAAAAAATTTTCTATAGAAAATGTTTTGATAAAAAAATTTTCCATATAAAAATTTTCGGTAAAAAAATTTTCTATAACAAAATTTTCAATTTCATTTCATTTTTCTATAGAAAAATTTTCGATAAAAATATGTTTCTATAGAAAAATTTTCGATAAAAAATTTGTCTATAGAAAAAGTTTTCTATATTTTTCGATAAAAAATGTTTCTATAAATAAATTTTCGAAAAAATTTTTTTTATAGAAAAATTTTTGTTAAAAGTATTTTTCTATAGAAAAAATTTTGTTAAAGATATTCTTCTATAGACAAATTTTTGTTAAAAATATTCTTCTATAGAAAAATTTTTGTTAAAAATATTTTTCTATAGAAAAATTTTTGTTAAAAATATTTTTCTATAGAAAAATTTTTCTTAAAAATATTTTTCTATAGAAAAATTTTTGTTAAAAATATTTTTCTATAGAAAAAATTTTTTTTTAGAAAAATTTTCGATAAAAAATTTTTTCTATAGAAAAATTTTCGATAAAAAAAATTTTCTATAGAAAAATTTTCGATAAAAAAATTTTTCTATAGAAATATTTTCGATAAAAAAATTTTTCTATAGAAAAAGTTTTCTATATTTTTCGATAAAAAAATTTTTCTATACAAAAATTTACGATAAAAAAATGTTTCTATAGAAAAATTTTCGATAAAAAAATTTGTCTATAGAAAAAGTTTTCTATATTTTTCGATAAAAAATGTTTCTATAAATAAATTTTCGAAAAAATTTTTTTTATAGAAAAATTTTTGTTAAAAGTATTTTTCTATAGAAAAAAATTTGTTAAAGATATTCTTCTATAGACAAATTTTTGTTAAAAATATTCTTCTATAGAAAAATTTTTGTTAAAAATATTTTTCTATAGAAAAATTTTTGTTAAAAATATTTTTCTATAGAAAAATTTTTTTTTTAGAAAAATTTTTTTATCGAAAAATTTTTCTATAGAAAAATTTTCGATAAAAAAATTTTTCTATAGAAAATTTTCGATAAAAAAATTTTTCTATAGAAAAATTTTCGATAAAAAAATTTTTCTATAGAAAAATTTTCGATAAAAAAATTTTTCTATAGAAAAATTTTCGATAAAAAAATTTTTCTATAGAAAAATTTTCGATAAAAATATTTTTCTATAGAAAAATTTTCGATAAAAAAATTTTTCTGTAGAAAAAGTTTTCTATATTTTTCGATAAAAAAATTTTTTTTTGTTCAAAATATTTTTCTATAGAAAAATTTTTGTTCAAAATATTTTTCTATAGAAAAATTTTGGTGGGTAAACCTTTCCTATGGGCTCAGGGCGATTATCCCTAATTCTAGACAATTTTCGAAAATTTTTTTTTTACAAAAAAATGTTCGATAAAAATATTTTTCTATAAAATAATCTTCGATCAAAATATTTTTCTTTTGAAAGGTTTTCAATAAAAAAATTTTTTCATAGAAAAATTTTTTTCTATAGAAAAAATTTCGATAAAAAAATTTTAGATACAAAAATTTTTAATCAGAAAAATTTTCTTTAAAAATATTTTTCTATTGAAAAATTTTCAATAAAAATATTTTTCTGTAGAAAAATTTTCGATAAAAATATTTTTCTATAGGAAAATGTTCCATAAAAAAATTTTTCCATAAAAAAATTTTTCTATAGAAAAATTTTCCATAAAAAAATTTTTCTATAGAAAAATTTTCCTATAGAAAAATTTTCGATAATAGAAAAATGTTCGATAACAAAATTTCGACAAAAATATTTTCCCATAGAAAAATTCTCAATGAGAACATTTTTCTTAAGAAAAATTTTCGATCAAAATATTTTTGTTTAAAAAGAAATTTTCGATAAAAATATTTTGCTGATAAAAAAATTTTCTATAGAAAATGTTTTATCAGAAAAAATTTTCTATTGAAAAATTTTCAATAAAAATATTTTTCTATTGAAAAAGTTTTCGATACAAATATTTTTCTATAGAAAAATTTTCCCCAAAAAAGTTTTTCCATAAAAAAATGTTTCTATAGAAAAATTATTAATAAAAAAATTTTCGATAATAGCTAATTATTCGATTACAAAATTTCGACAAAAATATTTTCCCATAGAAAAATTCTCAATAAAAAAATTTTTCTTAAGAAAAATTTTCGATCAAAATATTTTTGTTTAAAAAGAAATTTTCGATACAAATATTTTTCTGATAAAAATTTTCTTTAAAAAAATTTTTGATAAAACAAATTTTCTATAGAAAGTTTTTGATAAAAAAAATATTTTCGATAAAAAATTTTCTACAGAAAAATTTTTAATAGGAACATGTTTGATAAAAAGATGTTTTTATAGAAAAATTTTTCATAAAAAATTTTTGATAGAAAAATTTTTCTTAAGAAATTTTTAATAGAAAAATTTTTGATAAAAAAAAATTTTTAATAGCAAAAGTTTTCGATGAAAAAAAGTTCTAAGGTAAATTTTGAAACTCTTGCACAAAATCACTTAAAGAAGGCAAGTAAAATTTAGTTTTGTGCAGAAGGCAGGTGGGCCCTGCTAGAGTAAAATAAAGTTTCTATTTCCAATTTATTATTTGACAATATATCCCAGTGTGCACATAATTTGAAAAAAAAAACTAGTAGTTTATTTGATTATTTTGCTTCAACTATATTTATGTTATTGTATATTTAAACGCCATTGCTGTTTATTTGAAAGGAATTTAAACAAAAAAACAAGAGTAAAATATAACAAAAAATAAACTACAAATATTTTTGCCTTATGTACTTTCTGGGTAGCTCTGAAATATTCTAACATTTCAAATAATCATATAAATTTGTTTTTGTTCGGACATTTCAAAAAATGTTATCCTTATTTCTATGTCAGTACTCGGTTGTACATTTGAAATTGTTTAGTTTTTTTTCACTTTTTTTTTGTTAATTTCATTTTCTGGTACATGTGAATTGTGCTTCAACTCATCATTTCGGTCTGTGGGATGGCTTCCTGTATCAACCATGTGTGTGTGTGTGTGTTTGTGTTCTGATGTGTGCGAGTGTTTACTGAGTTTCTAGTAAATTTTAGGTTTTAATGTTTATTTTATGTGCCCGTCTGTCCCTATGTCTGTCGGTTTTGTTTGCACGGCTCTACCGCAATTCTTAGAAAAATGTTGGCTTTTTTTATTTTTATTATTTTTCTCATTTGATATAAAGCACATTTTAGGGTTTTAATTTATATTACCTGAAAAAAATGGTGCTTTGTCCGTTCACGGCATTAGAGTACGCCATTTTTTAATTGTAGCTTTTTGCCAAGAACTTTATTTATGAGAAATTTTTAAATGGATTGTAATTTGGAGGGGATGGCTTTGTTGGAATTCGTGATGATATATGAGGGATAATTGTGTCATTTGTGGCAATTTTTTGTTTGTTCAAGTTTTATAGTTCAAGAGCAATAGAATCTAATAGTGAAAAATTTTGGTATTGAACTAGTGTACTTCTGCAAAAATGCCGTGTCTTTCTTTAGTCTACTAATATCTTCTTTATACCAATTTGAAACACATTTCTTCTTACCATTACCCTTCTCTAGATGTCTGTCTTAAATTGTGAATAATGTTGGCTTAAACCAACATTTATTTTAAGTTTGTACTTAACTAAAATATGTTTTTTCCGACAGTTTAATTTTCTCATTCCTTTCTACACATTCACTAGAGTAGAACACTATTTTTCTCCTGTCTTGAACTGACCCATAATGGAAACACAAAAAAGACAAATTCATCTAACAGATACACATAAACCCACACAAACTCATATAATTCCACTAGTCTTTGAAATATCTAGATTCTAGACATACGAATATATTCTGTTCTACTCAGTCTCTAATAATAAACATGAATATGACCATAAGGTTTGGCGGACGGACTTGCTCACTTGTGGTGGCCTTCATTGCTTTTAATAATTTTTTTCTTCTTATTTTTTAACTCGCATTAGACAACTACAGCTAAAGCTAAGCTAAAGGAACGTTATACAAAAACTGCAAAAAAAAACTATACTTAGAAAGATAAAAAAATTATACGAAAAACGGGCAACAGCCATCGTCATCATCAAACAACATATTTTGGTCGTCATATATTTTGAGGCTATAGCAGAGAACAGGAAAATAAAACTAAGTCAAAGTAGAGTTTAGAGGACAGAAATTAAAAAGAATGAAAACTTTAAAGGATAAAAACCAAACAAAAATTCCTGTATTTCCTTAAGTTCCCTTATTTTATAAATTACTTCAAACATTAACTATTTAGTTAAAATTTTTAGAAAATTGACTATTTATAGGAAATTTTTCGAAAATTGACTACTTATAGGAAATTTTTCGAAAATTGTCTATTTATAGGAGATTTTGCGAAAATTGACTATTTATAGGGAATTTTTCGAAAATTTACTATTTATAGGAAATTTTTCGAAAATTTACTCTTTATAGGAAATTTTTCGAAAATTTACTATTTATAGGAAATTTTTCGAAAATTTACTATTTATAGGAAATTTTTCGAAAATTTACTATTTATAGGAAATTTTTCGAAAATTTACTATTTATAGGAAATTTTTCGAAAATTTACTATTTATAGGAAATTTTTCGAAAATTTACTATTTATAGGAAATTTTTCGAAAATTTACTATTTATAGGAAATTTTTCAAAATATTTACAATTTATAGGAAATATTTCGAAAGTATACTATTTGTAGGAAATTTTTTGGAAAATTCACTATTTATAGGAAATTTTTTGAAAATTGACTATTTATAGGACATTTTTTGAAAATTGACTATTTATAGGAAATATTTCGAAAATTTACAATTTTTGTAGGAAATTTTTGAAAAATTTACTATTTTTATAGGAAATTTTTGAAAAATTGACCATTTTTTAGAAAATTTTTGAAAAATTTACTATTTTTTTTAGGAAAATTTACAAAAATTTACTATTTTTATACGAAATTTTTCAAAAATTTACTACTTTCATACGAAAGTTTTCAAAAATTTTCTATTTCTATAGGAAATTCTTCAAAAACTTCCATTTTTATAGGAAATTTAAAAAAAAATCCTATTTTTATTTGAAATTTTTCAAAAATTTACTATTTTTATAGGAAATTTTTCAAAAATTTACTATTTTTATAGGAAATTTTTCAAAAATTTACTATTTTTATAGGAAATTTTTCAAAAATTTACTATTTTTATATGAAATTTTTGAAAAATTTACTATTTTTATAGGAAATTTTTAAAAAATTTACTATTTTTATAGGAAATTTTTGAAAAATTTAATATTTTTATAGGAAATTTTACTTTTTTTATAGGAAATTTTTGAAAAAATTACTATTTTTATAGGAAATTTTCAAAAAATTTACTATTTTGATATGAAATTTTTAAAAAATTTACTATTTTTATAGGAAATTTTTCAAAAATTTCCTATTTTTATAGGAAATTTTTCAAAAATTTCCTATTTTTATAGGAAATTTTTCTAAAATTTACTATTTTTATAGGAAATTTTTCAAAAATTTACTATTTTTATATGAAATTTTTGAAAAATTTACTATTTTTATAGGAAATTTTTAAAAAATTTACTATTTTTATAGGAAATTTTTGAAAAATTTAATATTTTTATAGGAAATTTTACTTTTTTTATAGGAAATTTTTGAAAAAATTACTATTTTTATAGGAAATTTTCAAAAAATTTACTATTTTGATATGAAATTTTTAAAAAATTTACTATTTTTATAGGAAATTTTTCAAAAATTTACTATTTTTATAGGAAAATTTTCAAAAATTTACTATTTTTATAGGAAATTTTTCTAAAATTTACTATTTTTATAGGAAATTTTTCAAAAATTTACTATTTCGATATGAAATTTTTCAAAAATTTACTATTTTATATAAAATTTTTCAAAAATTTACTATTTTTATAGGAGATTTTTCAAAACTTACTATTTTTATAGAAAATTTTTCAAAAATTTGCAATTTATAGAAAATTTTCAAAAATTGTCAATTTATAATACATTTTTTGAAAACTTTCTTTTGATAGGAAATTCGATTTAATTCCTTTAAAAGTCTTTACAAATAGTTATCCAAACGTCCAAATGACTAAATGCAAAAGTATCGCATTATGTTATGATTCGTTTGATAATGGTATTGTATGGCAAAGGGTTTTGTGTAGGTCTGTAGCATGATATCGTATCGTATCATTTTCGCGACTACTTTGCCGTCATCCTCCTTATGTTATGTTTTCACTTTTTATTATAAATTCACTTTGGATGTTTTTTTATTTTTTGCTGTATTTTTATCTCTGTAACCAAATGGAGTTAGAAGTGCGGAAATTGTGAAATACTATTATTGTTGCTCTTCTGTTGCCGTAGATAGCTTTGGAGGTTTCTGTTGTTGCAAAGTGTGTTGTTATGTTATTTTGAATAAAAAATACTACAACCTAAAACTGTGCCAAACCAGCTTTTAAAATATTGGTCAAACTTTTGTTCGTTTAGCAGAAGCTGTGGTGGCATGAGTGTGTTCTACTCTTGCGCGTTACTTTTACATTCAAATGCATATAACTCTACAAAATTGCTTTAAAGAAGGTAGAAAAACTGGAGGTAAAAAAAACATATGATGAAATTTTGCCTTTAGAAAATTTCGGCAGGTCTTTAGATTTCACTAAACAATAGTATTACCAAAAGCTAAAAAACAGCTGTATGTCTAAAAGGTAGAAAGTCAAAAATTTTAAATTTGAACACTTACATATCTTTCAAACTTTTTCCAATTGAGTCTCTGTCCTTGACAAAACGTAAAATGGAGCAAACTTAAGCACAAATACTCTTGTACACCGAGACTAACACAAACATACTTTCAATTTTAATCAAGAATTTTTTTTCCCAAAAGAGCTTTAAGCCGTTTTCCATCTATTCATGTTTGACTAAACTTAAGCCAAAAGCTATTTTCATTTTAAATAATTTTGAGGAAAGGAAATTCTTGATGAAAAGGTTTTTTTTTTAAATTTTAATGACATTTTTTTTTTAGAAATTTCTGCTGCAAAATTTCTTTAGAAAATTTTTGATGAAAAAATTTCTTTTAAAAATTTTTGATGAAAAAAGTTTATATAGAAAATTTTTGACGAAAAAAGTTTTTCTATCAAAATTTTTGATGAAAAAACTTTCTTTAGAAAATTTTTGATGAAAAAAATTCATTAGAAAATTTTTCATGAAAAAATTTCTTCAGAAAATTTTTAATCCAAATTTTACCTGAAAAATTTCGATAAAAATTTTTGATGAAAAAAATTTCTTTAGAAAATTTTTGATGAAAAAAGTTTCTTTGGAAAATTCTTGATGAAAAAATTTCTTTAAAATATTTTCGATGATAAAATTTCTTTAGAAAATTTTTTATGAAAAAAATTATTTAGAAAATTTTTGATGAAAAAGTTTTAACAGAAAATTTTTGACAAAACAGTTTCTTTAAAAAATTTTAAATGTATAATTTTTGATGAATAAATTTCTTAAGAAAATTGTTGATGACAAATTTCTTTAAACAATTTTCGATGAAAAATTGTCTATAGAGAAATATTAATAAAACAAGTTTCTATAGAAAATTTTTAATTAAAAAAGTTTTTTTAAAAAATTTTTGATAAAAAAAATTTCTTTAGAAAATTTTTAAGGAAATAATTTCTTTAAAAAAATTTTAATGAAAAAAGTTTCTATAGAAAATTTTTAATGAAAAAAGTCTATATAGAAAATTTTTGATGAAAAAAGTTTCTATAATAAATTTTTGACGAAAATAGTTTCTATCGAAAATTTTTGATGAAAAAATTTCGTTAGAAAATTTTTAATAAAAAAACTTTCTTTAGAAAATTTTTTATAAACAAAAATTTCTTTAGAAAATTTTTGAGGAAATTATTTCTTAAAAAAATTTTTGATGAAAAAAGTTTCCATAGGAAATTTTTGATGAAAAAAGTTTCCATACAAAATTTTCTTAAAAAAATTTTTGATGAAAAAAGTTTCTATAGAAAATTTTTGATGAAAAAAGTTTCAATAGAAAATTTTTGATGAAAATGTTTCCATAGAAAATTTTTGATGAAAAAAGTTTCTATAGAAAATTTTTGATGAAAAAAGTTTCTATAGAAAATTTTTGATGAAAAAAGTTTCTATAGAAAATTTTTGAAGAAAAAAGTTTCTATAGAAAGTTTTTGATGAAAAAAGTTTCTATAGAAACTTCTATAAAAAAATTTTTGATGAAAAAAGTTTCTATAGAAAGTTTTTGATGAAAAAAGTTTCCATAGAAAATGTTTGATAAATAATGTTTCTTTGGAAAATTTTTGATGAAAACTTTATAATGATTGAGTTATTAAAGTCTGATTTGAAATATTAGCTCTAGATTTTTTTTAATTTTGTTGAATACTTTATTTATAGAAATGGGTTTTACGCCTTTTCTATAAATAAATTATTTATCATTATTTTTAAAAATACATATAACTCAATTTAGAAAACTCTAAACAATTTGTAATTCCAGTAAATAATTAAAAATTTAAACCTATGAACTCTGGGCAAAGACGTCCTTGATTTTTCATTTTGAGCAGAATACTCGTAACTATTTAATAATAAAAACACATTTCATTTGAACAAACGAACGAATGAACGAAGAGACGAACACATTGATTAATAACCATCATCATTTAAAAGCTTTTTAAGCCATTTAGTATGAGACCATTTAATAAAACACAACAAAACCTGAAAACGTATAAAAGGATTTAATTTATGATACGAACAAATAACAAGATTCAGATTCATATATCCATACGTCCATCTATCCATCCATCCAACCGACACTCTGCATATGTAGTTATGTACGAGTACAAGCATATGCCACACCACACTTACCATATTTATCCTGCCACAAAGCAGCAAACATTAAAAATACACACAAATGGGAGTAGACACATACAATGAGTACCTACAAGGAATAGTCAGTACCGACGTACTTAAAGTACGAACATAAAAGATAGTTACAAACAACTTCTTAATTTTAACTCGTCAATCATTTACGACAAGCTCTCCTTCAACTCGTCAGGACTACGTATAGGAAGAATACGGCCAAACACACTTACCAGAATGTTAAAATGTTAAATGTAACCACTACTTCCAATTCAAATTGACTGACTACAAGAATTTCCTTTAACAACGAAACAGACAAACTTTATTTATTTATTTATTTGTGTCAGTTTTATTAAGAAGAAGGAGAGTAGAGCAACCGACGAGCGTTAATACAATTTGCAAAAATCATTCATTTTATTCATTCATTTTATTGTTGGTCATATCTTCTACTGGATGTATAGATGGATGGATGAGCTACATTTATACCTTCATATACGTACTAGTACTTTCCAGTACACAGTAAATATGTTTTAATGAAATAATTACTTTTTGCATTTACTTTCTGAAAAGCTAAAGAATGTCCTTACTATCTGGTTAGTTAAGGCAGAATGACTGCGTATATGACTAAACTGAATGATTGACCAAAGCAAAGAATGACTTACGAATGATGATGATGATTTGTGTTTACAATTATTAAACATGATATAGTTTTTTTGTTCTTAAGCTCAGAAAGAATTCTTGATATTTTATTACTTTTGAAAGAACAGTGGTTTGGAGGATATTTCAAGTGATTATAAAGGTTTCTATAGAATCTTTTTTCATCAAAATTGTTCCATAGAAACTTTTTTCATCAAAAATTTTCTATATAAAATTTTTTCTTCAAAAATTTTCTATATAAAATTTTTTCATCAAAAATTTTCTATATAAAATTTTTTCATCAAAAATTTTCTATATAAAATTTTTTCATCAAAAATTTTCTATATAAAATTTTTTCATCAAAAATTTTCTATATAAAATTTTTTCATCAAAAATTTTCTATATAAAATTTTTTCATCAAAAATTTTCTATATAAAATTTGTTCATCAAAAATTTTCTATATAAAATTTTTTCATCAAAAATTTTCTATATAAAATTTTTTCATCAAAAATTTTCTATATAAAATTTTTTCATCAAAAATTTTCTATATAAAATTTTTTCATCAAAAATTTTCTATTTAAAATTTTTGCACCAAAAATTTTCTATATAAAATTTTTTCATCAAAAAAGATTCTACAGAAAATTTTTGATGCAAAAAGTTTTTATAGAAAATTTTTAATGAAAAAAGTTTCTATAGAAATTTTTTTTTTAATTGAAAATTTTTAATGAAAAAAGTTTCTATAGAAAACTTTTGATGAACAAATTTCTTTAAAAATTTTTTTAAAAAATTTCTGGTGAAACAAATTTCTATGGAAAATTTTTAATGAAAAAATTTCTTTGAACATTTGTTGATACAAAACATTTCTATTGAAAATATTTGATCAAAAAAGTTTCTATAGATATATTTGATGTAAAAAATGTCTATAGAAAATTTTTGATGAAAAAAAATTTTATAGAAATTTTTTCATGAAAAATCTCTATAGAAAATTTTTAATAAAAAAGTTTCTATAGAAAATTTTTGATGAAAACAGTTTCACTAGGAAATTTGTGATGAAAAAAGTTTTAGATAAAAAAGTCTCTATAGAAAATTTTTGATGAAAAAAGTTTCTATAGAAAATTTTTGATGAAAAAAGTTTCTATAGAAAATTTTTGATGAAAAAAGTTTCTATAGAAAAGTTTTGATGAAAAAAGTTTCTATAGAAAATGTTTGACGAAAAAAGTTTCTATAGAAAATTTTTGATGAAAAAAGTTTGTATAGAAAATTGTTGATGAAAAAAAGTTTCTATAGAAAATTTTTGATGAAAAAAGTTTCTAAAGAAAATTTTTGATGAAAAAAGTTTCTATAGAAAATTTTTTATGAAAAAAGTTTCTATAGAAAATTTTTGATGAAAAAGTTTCTATAGAAAATTTTTTATGAGAAAAGTTTCTATAGAAAATTTTTGATGAAAAAAGTTTCTATAGAAAATTTTTGATGAAAAAAGTTTCTATAGAAAATTTTTGATGAAAAAAGTTTCTATAGAAAATATTTGATGTAAAAAGTTTCTATAGAAAATTTTTGATGAAAACAGTTTCTATAGAAATTTTTTGGTGAAAAATATTTGTATAGAAAATTTTTGATGAAAAAAGTTTCTATAGAAAATTTTTGATGAAAAAAGTTTCTATAGAAAATTTTTGATGAAAAAAGTTTCTATAGAAAATTTTTGATAAAAAGAGTTTCTATAGAAAATTTTTGATGAAAAAAGTTTCTATAGAAAATTTTTGATGAAAAAGTTTCATAGAAAATTTTTGATGAAAAAAGTTTCTATAGAAAATTTTTGATGAAAAAAGTTTCTATAGAAAATTTTTGATGAAAAAAGTTTCTATAGAAAATTTTTGATGAAAAAAGTTTCTATAGAAAATTTTTGATGAAAAAAGTTTCTATAGAAAATTTTTGATGAAAAAAGTTTCTATAGAAAATTTTTGATGAAAAAAGTTTCTATAGAAAATTTTTGATGAAAAAAGTTTCTATAGAAAATTTTTGATGAAAAAAGTTTCTATAGAAAATTTTTGATGAAAAAAGTTTCTATAGAAAATTTTTGATGAAAAAAGTTTCTATAGAAAATTTTTGATGAAAAAAGTTTCTATAGAAAATTTTTGATGAAAAAGTTTCTATAGAAAATTTTGACGAAAAATTTCTATAAAAACTATTTCATGAAACAAATTTCTATACCAAATTTTTGATAAAAAACTATTTATAGAAAATTTTTAATATAACAAATTTCTATAGAAAATTAATGAAACAAATTTCTATAGAAAATGTTTGATGAAACAGATTTCTAGAGAAAATTTTTGACGAATCAAATTTCTATAGAAAATTTTTGATGAAAAAATTTATATTTATACCACGGTCTTATTCGAAGTTAATGTACTTTTCAGACAGTTTTTGATAATAAAACGAAAATGAAGTGCATGTACTCAGTTTCTGTTTAAATTCCAGCCGTGAGCAATAAGTTTATATTTTTTATATATATTTTTTTAATTTTTGCTTTTAAGCTTTTGTTACCTCAAAGCTTAAGTATTTGGCCATAATGAACAAAAAGACAAAAAATTATATATAAATAAAATACTAAAATACTGATTGCAGTCAGACACTTAAATTCATACTTCTTCTACATATGTATGTCCGTCTGTCTGTACCTTTATACTTCAAGTTTAAGTAGGTACAAATGAATATCCTTAGTCATTTGCAATAATGCAATACAACAATTCAAGTCATCATTATGATCATCATGTTCGTCGTAGTCATCGTAATTTTTATTTTCATCATTTTGAATAGCAGCAGCACTGAATTAACTTCTGAAGCCATTTAGGCAACCAAAAACTGCCAACCAATGTCCAACATTGTCGTGGCCAGACCAGACGCATAGTGTCATCAGCATCTCTGTTTCTGTGTGTCTGTCTCTGTATGTAAAGATCTCTGCAGTTTTATCACACGAAGTACAATGATCAGTAAACATTGAAATGATATGAAATTTTTTCTCAATCTTTTCACATTTGTTAGTACATATGATTTTAGCATGTTTCTTCTTTATAATGACGATCTCTTGGCCAAATTCACTTATAGTCAGACATATAACTTTTCATACCTTTAACATATCTCATACTTTCTTACGCATTTTGGCTGGGATGGAGGGATGGATGGACAGACAGACAGACATATCGTTGGTAATAAAATCTCATTTCGAGTGAATAATAAAAAATGAAATGCCATTTATTAAAGCATTAATAAGTGCGACGTTCATTTATGTGCACTTGCACTTGATACCAAACATTTTCGAACTTCTTCTCTTCGTTCATATGGAGTCAAAACCACCAAAAGTAATTGGTAGGGGGAAAGGAGGGGCAGAAGAAGCATATGATTTTCAACCTTCATCGTTACTACTGACATTTTACCAAATTGTTCGTTTGCATATTTCAGCACACATTCGAAAAAATTAATATGACTGAGAACTAAATGCACATGTGTTTCTAAATATATTAATAGGGTGACAGGCTATAAATGAAACAGATAGATATTCTTGCTTCAAAAATTTTGTATAGAAACTTTTTATCAAAAATTTTGTATAGAAACTTTTTCATCAGAAATTTTCTATTGAAACTTTTTCATCAGAAATTTTCTATAGAAACTTTTTCATCAGAAATTTTCTATAGAAACTTTTTCATCAGAAATTTTCTATAGAAACTTTTTTCATGAAAAATTTTCTGTAGAAACTTTTTTTATGAAAAATTTTCTATAGAAACTTTTTTCATGGAAAATTTTCTATAGAAACTTTTTTCATGAAAAATTTTCTATAGAAACTTTTTTCATGAAAAATTTTCTATAGAAACTTTTTTCATGAAAAATTTTCTATAGAAACTTTTTTCATGAAAAATTTTCTATAGAAACTTTTTTCATCAAAAATTTTCTATAGAAACTTTTTTCATGAAAAATTTTCTATAGAAACTTTTTTCATGAAAAATTTTCTATAGAAACTTTTTCATGAAAAATTTTCTATAGAAACTTTTTTCATGAAAAATTTTCTATAGAAACTTTTTTCATGAAAAATTTTCTGTAGAAACTTTTTTCATGAACAATTTTCTATAGAAACTTTTTTCATGAAAAATTTTCTATAGAAACTTTTTTCATCAAAAATTTTCTATAGAAACTTTTTTCATCAAAAATTTTCTATAGAAACTTTTTTCATCAAAAATTTTCTATAGAAACTTTTTTCATCAAAAATTTTCTTTAAAAACTTTTTTCATCAAAAATTTTCTATAGAAACTTTTTTTATCAAAAATTTTCTATAGAAACTTTTTTCATCAAAAATTTTCTATAGAAACTTTTTTCATCAAAAATTTTCTATAGAAACTTTTTTCATCAAAAATTTTCTATAGAAACTTTTTTCATCAAAAATTTTCTATAGAAACTTTTTTCATCAAAAATTTTCTATAGAAACTTTTTTCATCAAAAATTTTCTATAGAAACTTTTTTCATCAAAAATTTTCTATAGAAACTTTTTTCATCAAAAATTTTCTATAGAAACTTTTTTCATCAAAAATTTTCTATAGAAACTTTTTTCATCAAAAATTTTCTATAGAAACTTTTTTCATCAAAAATTTTCTATAGAAACTTTTTTCATCAAAAATTTTCTATAGAAACTTTTTTCATCAAAAATTTTCTATAGAAACTTTTTTCATCAACAATTTTCTATAGAAACTTTTTTCATCAAAATTTTCTATAGAAACTTTTTTCATCAAAAATTTTCTATAGAAACTTTTTTCATCAAAAATTTTTTATAGAAACTTTTTTCATCAAAAATTTTCTATAGAAACTTTTTTCCTCAAAAATTTTGTATAGAAACTGTTTTCATCAAAAATTTTTTATAGAAACTTTTTTCATCAAAAATTTTCTAAAGAAACTTTTTTCATCAAAAACTTAAGTACTAAAGTCTATTGCACTAAAATCCCAATTTATTACATTTGTTTATTTTTTATATAGAAACTTTTTCATCAAAAATTTTCTATAGAAACTTTTTTATACAAAATTTTCTTTAGTAATTTTTGTATCGAAAACTTTCTATAGAAACTTTTTATATCAAAAATTTTCTATACAATTTTTTTTCATTGAAAATTTTCTCCAGAAACTTTTTTATCAAAAAATTTCTATAGAAACTTTTTTCTTCAAAAATTTTCTATAGAAACTTTTTTCAACAATTAAATTATTTTAACGAAAAACAATCTTTATAAAAATTTTTGTTCCTTTTCGAAATTATCACCCTGTCACCCCACAGCCTTTTACACATATTAAAATATTGTTGCTGTTAGCAGTAGTTAGTTGTGGTGGTGGTGTTGTTGTTGATGATTATTGTTGCTGCAACAGTGGGTGCCTTTGACAACAACAAACAGCAACAATAGCCATGCAAGAAAAGAAAAAACACATACTCATATTGTAGTTGTTTTATTGTTGTTATTATTATTGCTGTTGTTACCAACTTATTGCTACTGCCAACAAAGATTTACATTAAACATACTCGTACGATACAGCGACGACTTCGACTCTGCGTATAACATTTTTTTATATATTTGGCAAATAAGAAAAATTCATTATCATGCAAACGAAGGATGCAAAATGTAACAAAAAAAAGCTCTAAAAACAAACAAAAAGAAGTGCAATAAAGTATATGAGAAATAATATTGTTTACGCGACTGTGATTACATACAATATTTGTGGCATCAACAACTACAGGTAAAAAAAAATTCTAAATGTTTAGGAAAGGAAAGTGCAACATTTGCCTTATAATGGGGGCCATGATTTTAACAAATTAATGGACACATACACAAATGTAATGAATTTAATTTCGTAATTACTATAGAAGCCTTTGCATTAAAATTTTTCCATAAAAACACTTGTCATGAAAAATTTTCTATAAAAACTTTCTTCATCAAAATTTTTTATAGAAACTTTTATCGGCAAAAATTTTCTATAGAAACTTATGTTAACAAAAAAAATTCTATAGAAACTTTTTTCAACAAAAATTACTTAGAAACTTTTTTCATCAAAAATTTCCTAAAGAAACTTTTTTCATCAAAAATTTTTGATAGAAACTTTTTTCATCAAAAATTTTCTATAGAAACTTTTTTCATCAAAAATTTTCTATAGAAACTTTTTTCATCAAAAATTTTCTATAGAAACTTTTTTCATCAAAAATTTTCTATAGAAACTTTTTTCATCAAAAATTTTCTATAGAAACTTTTTTCATCAAAAATTTTCTATAGAAACTTTTTTCATCAAAAATTTTCTATAGAAACTTTTTTCATCAAAAATTTTCTATAGAAACTTTTTTTTATCAAAAATTTTCTATAGAAACTTTTTTCATCAAAAATTTTCTATAGAAACTTTTTTGATCAAAAATTTTCTATAGAAACTTTTTTCATCAAAAATTTTCTATAAAGACTTTTTTCATCAAAAATTTTCTATAGAAAATTTTTTCATCAAAAATTTTCTATAGAAACTTTTTTCGTCAAACATTTTCTATAGAAATTTCGTCAAAAATTTTCTGTTAATTTTTTTTCATCAAAAATTTTCTAGAAATATTTTTTATCAACAATTTTTTATAGAAATATTTTTTATCAAAAATTTTCTATAGAAACTTTTTTAATCAAAAATTTTCTATAGAAACTTTTTTTATCAAAAATTTTCTATAGAAACTTTTCATCAAAAATTTTCTATAGAAACTTTTTTCATCAAAAATTTTCTATGGAAACTTTTTTTTATCAAAAATTTTCTATGGAAACTTTTTTTTATCAAAAATTTTCTATGGAAACTTTTTTCATCAAAAATTTTCTATAGAAACTTTTTTCATCAAAAATTTTCTATAGAAACTTTTTTCATCAAAAATTTTCTATAGAAACTTTTTTCATCAAAAATTTTCTATAGAAACTTTTTTCATCAAAAATTTTCTATAGAAACTTTTTTCATCAAAAATTTTCTATAGAAACTTTTTTCATCAAAAATTTTTTATAGAAACTTTTTTCATCAAAAATTTTCTATAGAAACTTTTTTCATCAAAAATTTTCTATAGAAACTTTTTTCATCAAAAATTTTCTATAGAAACTTTTTTCATCAAAAATTTTCTATAGAAACTTTTTTCATCAAAAATTTTCTATAGAAACTTTTTTCATCAAAAATTTTCTATAGAAACTTTTTGCATCAAAAATTTTCTATAGAAACTTTTTTCATCAAAAATTTTCTATAGAAACTTTTTTCATCAAAAATTTTCTATAGAAACTTTTTTCATCAAAAATTTTCTATGGAAACTTTTTTCATCAAAAATTTTCTATAGAAACTTTTTTCATCAAAAATTTTCTATAGAAACTTTTTCATCAAAAATTTTCTATAGAAACTTTTTTCATCAAAAATTTTCTATAGAAACTTTTTCATCAAAAATTTTCTATAGAAGCATTTTTCATCAAAACTTTCAGTAGAAACAGTTTTTATCAAAAATTTTCTATCAAAACTTTTTTCATAAAAAATTTTCTATAGAAATTTTTTTCATCAAAAATTTTCTATAGAAACTTTTTTCATGAAAAATTTTCTATAGAAACTTTTGTCATTAAAAGTTTTCTATGGAAACTTTTTTCATCAAAAAATTTCTATGGAAATTTTTTAAAGCTTTTCAGATGAAAGTACCCCCACCCAAGAAACAGGTTGCCCATTCTCTTGTCAAAAGAATTCAATAAAAGTGTATTTTTCTCTTTATTCTTTTTAAATTTATAAAAACTTTTTGAACAATTTTTGTTCTTACATTTTCACACACCAAAAATACAAACAACATTTTATAATTTTTTTTATATTTTTCTTAAAGAAAAATAAAAGAAAAAACTTTTTTGCTTTTTGCACTTTTATGTTAAAGAAGAGCCTCAGCACTTTCTGAACAAGTTCTTTTCAGTTGCACGAGTTTGTTTTGTTTGAGTACGAGAAAAGGTAATGAATTTTGAATTTTTAGTCATTTCATATACAAAAAGTCATTTAGTCAGTCATTCAGTCAAATAAGACGGCCAGCAAAAAATCGCAATACGCCAACTTAAGGCAAATGCTTTAGTCTGAACAAGAAGATTTCAGTTTAAATAAATGTTGTACTTAATGACTGCAATGAAATATACTTTATAAACCGATAAATGAAAAAAAAAACAGAATCTACACATCCAAGTTAAAGTATCTTTCCATAAGTATTTTTTAGGTTTTGTTAAAATTTTATTTTTAAAAAAATATTCAGTCAGTCACATTAAACTACAAACTTAAATATAGTGAAAGACAGACAGACAGACAGACAGACATACGTTCATACTGTATGACTGTATGATTCGTAACAATAATCTTATGACTTGAGTTCGATCTACAATTTTAGTCCGTTTTGTAGCTTAAGACTAGCTTTTGCTCCTTATATGTCTGTCTGTCCGTCCGTCTGTCTCTATATTTTGAAAACAGGATACTTTACTTCATTTATTATTATTTCGTTCTTTAAACGTAAAAATCTTTAGATTTTTTGCTTATTCTTGACCGTTAATGAGTTGCGTTCATTTTCATTATTTGTGAGTTGCATAAAATTTTAATTCATTTATTGTTTCTTTTATATCTTTAGGATTTTATTGTCTGTTCTTTTTTCGTTAACTTTATTGTGAGTCATTGTTGGTTTATTCTTTTCTTAAGTCTTTTTTTTATCTTGGCAAAGGGATACTTCTGTTAAAAGTACAAAAATTCTGAAATTTACTTTGCTCTAAGAAATAAAACAAAAATTATTGGTGCGACTTCAATATTTTAAAGATAAAATTTTTTTAAGATAAATTCAATCAAGTTAATCGTTGGCCATTAAGGGGTTGGTATAGAGTTGTCTTAAAAACTGTAATAAAGTGACGAGTTTTCGCGGAAGGTTTGTGAAACAAGTTAAGTGTTCAATTTATTATTTATATTTTCTGATAATCTAGGGATTTAAAAGAGAGCTATAGGTATTTATAGGAAATTTAAAACAATATACTATCACTATTTGAAAATTTTTAAAAATTTACTATTTTTATAGGAAATTTTTCAAAAATTTACTATTTTCATAGGAAATTTTATAAAAAAATGTACTATTTTTATAGGAAATTTTTCAAAAAACTTACTATTTTTATAGGTAATTTTTCAAAAATTTACTATTTTTATAGGAGATTTTTCAAAAATTTACTATTTTTATAGGAAATTTTTAAAAATTTCTTATTTTTATAGGAAATTTTTCAAAAATTTACTATTTTGAATTTTTCAAAAATTTCTTATTTTTATAGGAAATTTTTCAAAACTTTCCTATTTTTATAGGAAATTTTTCAAAAATTTACTATTTTTATAGGAAATTTTTCAAAAATTTACTATTTTTATAGGAAATTTTTCAGAAATTTACTATTTTTATAGGAAATTTTTAAAAAATTTACTATTTTTATAGGAAATTTTTCAAAAATTTACTATTTTTATAGAAAATTTTTCAAAAATTTACTATTTTTATAGGAAATTTTTCAAAAATTTACTATTTACTATTTTTATAGGAAATTTTTCAAAAATTTACTATTTTTATAGGAAATTTTTCAAAAATGTACTATTTTTATAGGAAATTTTTTAAAAATTTACTATTTTTATAGGAAATTTTTCAAAAATTTACTATTTTTATAGGAAATTTTTCAAAAATTTACTATTTTTATAGGAAATTTTTCAAAAATTTACTATTTTTATAGGAAATTTTTTAAAAAATTTACTATTTTTTTAGGAAATTTTTAAAAAATTTACTATTTTTATAGGAAATTTTTCAAAAATTTACTATTTTTATAGGAAATTTTTCAAAAATTTACTATTTTTATAGGAAATTTTTCAAAAATTTACTATTTTTATAGGAAATTTTTCAAAAATTTACTATTTTTATAGGAAATTTTTCAAAAATTTACTATTTTTATAGGAAATTTTTCAAAAATTTACTATTTTTATAGGAAATTTTTCAAAAATTTACTATTTTTATAGGAAATTTTTAAAAAATTTACTATTTTTATAGGAAATTTTTCAAAAATTTACTATTTTTATAGGAAATTTTTCAAAAATTTCCTATTTTTATAGGAAATTTTTCAAAAATTTCCTATTTTTATAGGAAATTTTTGAAAAATTTCCTATTTTTATAGGAAATTTTTCTAAAAAAATTACTATTTTTATAGGAAATTTTTCAAAAATTTACTATTTTTATAGGAAATTTTATAAAAATTCACTATTTTTATAAAATTTTTCAAAAATTTACTAATTTTATAGGAAATTTTTTAAAAATTTATTATTTTTATAGGAAATTTTTCAAAAGTGTACTACTTTTATAGGAAAATTTTCAAACATTTACTTATTTAGAGAAAATTTTTTTATAAGAAATTTAGAAATAGTCACCTTTCGAAAAATTTTATATAAATAGTTAATGTTCGAAAAAATTCTTATGAAAAGTTAATTTTCAAAAAAATTCCTTAAAATAGTAAGATTCGAAAAATTTCCTATAAATAGTCAGAATTCAAAAACTTTCCCATAAGTAGTCAATTTTTATAAAATATCCTATTAATAGTTAATTTTCGAAAAATTTAATATACCTAGTAAATTTGCGAAAAATTTCCTATAAATAGTTAATTTTGAAAAATTTCCTATAAATGGTAAATTTTGAAAAATTTCCTGTAAATAGTCAATTTTCGAAAAATTACCTATAAACACTCAATTTTCGAAAAATTTCCTTTAAATAGTAAATTTTCGAAAAATTTCCTTAAAATAGTAAATTTTCGAAAAATTTCCTATAAATAGCAAATTTTTGAAAAATTTCCTATAAATTGTCAATTTTCGAAAAATTTCCTATAATAGTAAATTTTTGAAAAAGTTCCTATAACTAGTTAATATTCGAAAAATTGTCTATAAATAGTAAATTTTTGAAAAATTTCCTATAAATAATCAATTTTCGAAAAATTTTCTATAAATAGTCAATTTTTGAAAAATTTCCAATAAATTGTCAATTTTTTGAAAAATTTTCTATAAATAGTCAATTTTCTTAAAATTTCCTATAAATTCTCAATTTTCGAAAAATTTCCTATAAATAGTCAATTTTCTTAAAATTTCCTATAAATAGTCAATTTTCTTAAAATTTCCTATAAATTCTGAATTTTCGAAAAATTTCCTATAAATAGTCATTTTCGAAAAATTTCCTATAAATAGTCAAGTTTCGAAAAATTTTCTTATAAATAGTCAATTTTCGAAAAATTTCCTATAATATAAATAGTCAATTTTCGAAAAATTTCCTATGAATAGTAAATTTTCAAAAAATTTTCTATAATTTGTCAATTTTGGAAAAAAATTTCTATAATATGCCAATTTTTGAAAAAATTAAAAAATGGTAAATTTTTAAAAAAGTATTCAAATAATGTTTGCCATTCAAATATGTATATAATCATTTTTATGGGAACATGTACTTACTTCATGTCCACAAAATATGAATATAATTAAAATTCTAAATATTATTAATAGCGCATTCAAAACACTTAAGAGTCCTCATCAGTTTGAAACTTCTTGAATGGCAACATTTGTTGTTTCTTTGTTCGATTGATGTTTAACAATTTGTTGCTTTACTTTGGTTTGATGTTGCATAAATACAATTGAATGAGTGTAAGAACGTGTATGACATGTGAAGTTTATTAGGAATATTTATGTATTATTCTTCATTATTTAAATTGTGTATTTTTATCAAAAATATTCAATTTAATTCTTTTTTCTGCTCTTCTTGCAAAATTTATTGTTTCTAAATAGTCATTGGGTCTTTGTTGGCAAAGGAAGTTGTAGTTGAAATGTGACAGGAAATTGAAAGTGAAATATTGAATATATTATAATTTGATTTTGTTTTTAAGATACCGCGTCCATTATTGTTTAATTGCGTTTTGATTAAAAATGTTTAACAAGGTCCAGGATGATGACTGCTGGTATTTAAATTGATTGACTTCAGTTTCTTTTGTTGTAAAAATGTTGTAAGTGTCAATTGTATTTTGAAGGGCAAAGGAAATTTAATGCCGACAGGGAATATTTCTTGGAAATATTATTTCTATTATTGGTTATTTAATAAGAGATTGATATGACTATTTGGCCTTGAAACTTATTTTAGATCCTATTTTAAAAACATTGTTTTCTCTTTTTTTCGAAATTGACATATTTTGAAAATTGACTATTTATAAGAAATTTTTCAAAATTTTACTATTTTTGGGAAATTTCTTCAAAATTGAATATTTTTAGGAAATTTTTCGAAAATTGAATATTTTTAGGAAATTTTTCGAAAATTGACAATTTATAGGAAATTTGTCGAAAATTTACTATTAATATTTTTCTAAAAAGGCAACTATTAAAGTAATTAATTGCAACAATTGAAACTTATTAAAAAAGTTGAAAGTTGAAGTTGACTTATTGAAAAAGTTGATTTTTATGGTAGCATTGCAATAATATTTAATATGCCGATTGCTTCTTTAAACTCTAAAATGACATAATTTTAAAAATATATTCAAATACCCACTAATTACATTTAAAAATCACGATATTTCTTTAAAGCACACATTTTATACGATAATGTTCACATCTCATTTTATTTCTTAAATTAAACAAAAAACGAACAAAATATGATATTCATAAGTTGTCCATTATACACTCATCATACAATTTATGAACACACTTCATAAATACCTTTTATAACATAAGTCATGAAATTACAATTTAATGCATCGCCGTTAAACACAACGTGTTTGACATACAAAAACTCAAAACAACTTCAATAAATAATATTCGTAATAAAAATCATTTTTCAAAATTTATATTTCTAACGAATTTTTTTTATCTATATAATATCCCAGCAAAACTTTAGTAATGGCAAGTACTCTGATAACTAGTTACCTTGTAACGACTACAACATACCATCCGAATAAATAATAAGTTATTACAGAAGTACTTATTTGTAATCAAGATGGTAATTTAAACTGAATGGCCCCGGTTCAAATCCCACCAAGGGCAACAATTTTTTTTAGTTTTTTTTTTTTTATTAAAAGAGTCTTTTTAAATGATTTTTGAATTTTAAGAACTTAAATATTATCTTCTGTAAAAAAAATTGTAAAACTAACTCACGTTAATTAAAAAATACCATCATGAGTCAATTTTGATTATGTAGGGGATGTTGAATACCAAACACGATTCTAATTGGTCTTAACTTGGTAAGCCCAACTTATCTGGGTCATCCTTCATCTCAACTGTGGACACACACCTCCTCATGGTATCACCCGGGGAGCTAGTTTAACACCCATTAATATTGTGAGTTAACATGTTCCGAGAGTTGTCCCATAAGATCGATAAAAATTAATTAGGATTACGGGCTAGTAACCCTCTCTTGAAAACAAACACAATGAAGAGGATAAAATTATAATTGAAATGTCCCACTACCTAATATTAGAGGAGGATGTCCGAAACTTCGATAGAAAGACCAAGTAGAGGAACATTTTTCAAAGCTTGGCCTATAAAATTGGAGAATATTCGCACAAGATCGAAATCCATGGAATCCTAAAATATGCTCGGACTTTGACCTTAACAGGTTGTAACATTTAAGTAAGTAAGAGTCAATCTTATGTAAAAACTTATACAAAAAAGAAGATTTAAATTGTTTAAGTTTTAAAATAATTTTAAAAAAGTTTTAAAATAATTACAAAAAATCGTATAAAAATATTTTTCCAAAAATTACAACAAAGCAAAAAAAAGCAGGGAAAAACAAAGTTATTTTCACATGATTTTGGATCTAAAAATAAAAATTGTTTATATTAATTATAAGCTGCTAAGTTTTCAACATATAAAGTAGCTCAGTGGAAGAGTCTCTGCCTAGCAGTCGGAGGGTCTGGGTTCGAGCCCCCATGGGATCATAAAAAAAATGTTGTATTTCGTTTAAAAATATATGTTTTTAATAAAACAACAACAAAAGAGTTGTTGCTGTTGTTGTTGTTGTTGCTTTCAAATTGCTTACCCAAGTCATTACTTTTCTGCAATTGGTAAGTAGTTGCCTCCAATGACATGCCCATATTAATGTAATGACTTAAACAGCGAATGAGTAAGTAGTTCGTGTTCAATAGTTTAACTGTTTAACTCATTATTTGGTAATGAAAAGTTTAACTGGGATAATTTTAACAAATTGAATTAAAAGGCAATTGAAAGAATTATTATTAAAGTTTTTTTTTTTTAAATTTTTGCAATTCAAATAAAAGTAACGACAATTTTTCTTATTACTTCAGTCGGCATAAATATAGCCAACAAGAGTGACAGATAGGAGGACGGACCTAATGTTGGTCTCTGCATTTTCATACTTATATATAAGCACCTGTTTAATATTCCAATTAACTAGCAAATGACGGTCTAATTATTTATTACTTTCATTGACAATTATTGACATTTAATTTGTGACGATGTGCAATGAATCCATAACTGTTCGATATTATATTTATTTTATTTTTGTTTTTCGATTTTATTTGGTTTCTTTAGCAAAAAAATAAACAAAAAAGAATGGTATTTATTAAATAAATAAATATTATAATAAATACTATTTAATGAAATGTAAGTAGAAATTGTTTTTAATGCGAACAATATTTCGAAACCAGTTCGAGTAGTTGCATTTTTATTTAATTATCAAAATTCATATATAACAATTATGTAAGTATATATATATATATATATATATATATATATATATATATATATATATATAATTCCCCGACAACATTCCAATTGGAACAAGGGGTACTTCTCTCAGACAATGAGCTGCATCCGATTCTATTTTTAGAATCGTTGAAAGGGACCTACGTGTTAACGCCGGCTCCGAACGGCAAATGCATTAGTTAGAGAAGTTTTACATAGCCTAATACTCAATAACCAGTGGCTAGCTGAGTTATGAGGTGAACCGCCGCTTTTTTGAAAATTTATTTTTTCAAGTGAGTCTGGCCAGGGGTCGAACTTGGGCCTCTGGTATGCTAGGCGGATGACTAACCTGCTATACCACGGCGGTTACATTATGTAAGTACAAGATTTTAAAATGAGGTGTTTCCCGGAATTTCCCTTGACTCAAAATTAGAAATAAGATCTCTAATATTTTTTTTCGACCCTCCTACTTAAATATACACTCATTTCCACTTGAATAGGTGCACTTATTTAGTAATAAATTTATGCTTGCTGCTCTTTAGATACTTCATGAATAGAATAGTGGTATACTTTTTGTGAAAGGCTGAACAGTTAAGAATAAAAGTGTAAGCAAAGAAAGCTCGAAAAAGATTTGATAGTTTGAATATGGGCCTCTTTTCGAAATTGGTGCAGAAAAATATGCGTTTTTTTGCGTCACTTGAATAGGTGCACCACATTAATTTCAGTTTTGTAGCCATTTGTTGAAGTTTTGACCACAAAATAGTTTAGCATTTACTAAAGTAGAACCCTAGAAAAATTTTCGATCGGTTTTTATTAAATTTGGTCCAAGGTAATTCATAGGATTTGGAAGAGAAATCAAACATTAATGCCAGCGGAGATTAAGGCCTCTACTTCCGTGAAATTTCTACACAAAATTAAAAAAGTGATTGCGTTGTAATGATTCGCTCAAGAAGTAACAAAAAATGAGGAAAAAATACTAAGCGAAGGCAAACTTTGGCCCCAAGAGTCATCAAACGGCAAAATGATAGTGATTTTCGTGGAAAAATCTTAGTAAAAATTGGTTTCCGTTGTAGTATTTCTGCAGATAGAAACTAATAAATGGACCCTAACACCTAATACCACTTAAACTTCGGAAAAAATCAAAATTAGTCCAAAAAGACAAGGATTTACGGTTGAATTTTTGCAAAAAACATTTCGGTAAAAAATGTTTAGGAGCAAGGTAGTGTAGCAATGAAAAAAAAAAAGATTTTTAAGGATGCGATGGTTTGAACTACCATTTTTATGATTTGAGATGGGGATAATATTTTTTAATTCTGCTCTTTAAACTTAAAACTAACGGGTTCATAAAAATCGAACCTTTTTCACATGAAATGACAGCTTTGCTCCTAACCATTTTTTTTACCACATGTTTTTTGCAAAAATTCGACCGTAAGTCCGTATTTTTTGGACCAATAATGATTTTTTTCCAAAGTTTAGGTTGTATTAGGGGTTTAGGTCCATTCATTAGTTTCTATCTATAAAAATACTACCACCTACGCCAATTTTTTCTAATACTTTTACAAGAAAATCACTATATTTTTGCCGTTTGGTGACACTTGGGGCCAGAGTTTGCCTTCGCATAGAATTTTTTTCCTCAAATTTTGTTATTCCTTGAGTGAGTTATTAAAACGCAATCACTTTTTTAATTTTTTGTAGAAATTTCACGCAAGTAGAGGCCTTAATCTCCGCTGGCATCAATGTTTGACTTCTCTTCCAAATCCTATGAATAACCTTGGACCAAATTTAATAAAAACCGATGGAAAATTCTTCTAGGGTTCCATTTTAGTAAATGCTAAACTATTTTGTGGTCAAAACTTCTACAAATGTCTACAAAATTGAAATTAATGTGGTGCACCTATTCAAGTGACGCAAAAAATGCATATTTTTCTGCACCAATTTCGAAAAGAGGCCCATATTTAAACTATCAAATCTTTTTCGAGCTTTCTTTTATTATTAACTGTTCAGCCTTTCACAAAAAGTATATCACTATTCTATTCATGATGTATCTTAAGAGCAGCAAGCTTAAATTTATTACTAAATAAGTGCACCTATTCAAGTGGAAATGAGTGTACTTAAATATACTTATTATTTTAAGGTATTTATGCCAACGTTTTCATGTTCATTTCCTGCATAATTTGTGTTCAAAGTTTGAGGACTACAACTTATATCATTCAAAAGAAAAATTATTTTTTGTTATATTTAGCCCTTGAATGTCATTTGTTGCTTATAAGCAATATTTTAAATTTTTGGTCATAGTTCCTTTAGTTTTTGCTGGAAATAGCATTTGTGATCATTTAATTACGAAGATACATTTTTAAAAGCTTTAGAAGCACTCATTTGTAAGCTAGATGAAGTGGGGTAAAAACGGAAAGTAAGATAATTTTTCAAAAAAGTGAATTTTGTTATAAAAAACAGTTAACTTAAAACTTAAAAATAGTTCTTATTGTTATGTCAGAAATTTCATTAACACAATGTTACTTAAAGGCAACATTTGCCCATAGTAGCTAATGTAGTGAGCTAACATGTGCCGCGAGTTCTCCCATAACTACTATAAAAATATGGGTTAGGAAGTCGAGCTAGTAACCCACTCCTGGAAAAAATAATTACTTTGAAAAAGCTTAAATTTGAACAAAAACAATACCGCATCCCCACTCTTCCCCCTTAATGTTAGAAGAGGACGCCCGAAACTTCAATGAAAAGACCAAGTAGAGAAAAAATTTTCAAAGCTTGGCCTACGAAATTGGAAAATATGAGCACAAAATCGAAGCGCATGGAATTCAAAAATATGCTCGGTCTTTGACTTTGGTTTTAAATATATTCAATTTTATATAGGCCAAGTAATATTTGTTACACTGAAAGTTAGCTTGAAATGGAAGAAGAAGATCCTGTCTGTTTGCAAAGCTGTAAAAAAAAAACATTTGTCGAGTTTTTGATCAATAACGAAATTAATCTTTATTCTACATAAGATCAGACGAAATAGGAAACTCATCTTTTATAAATGCATGTAACGAAATATGTAGTTACCGGAACAGATGGCCTCAGTAATAGCGCCTAAAGAAAACTGGAGACCAAAAATATAAATATTTAAGGGATCGAGGTGCTGAAGCAGACATGGATATACTTCCTACAATGTAAGGAAACAAATGCAGTTTATTCAAGCCGGGGTAGAATAAGTGATTTTGAGCAGAACAAGTAAAAATTAAAAAATTGTCGGCGAGGCCTAGTTTTCGAGTTATGAACCTGTAAAGTTTTCAAAATGTATGTTATGTTTTTTTTTTAATTTTATTTTTTGAAAATAATATTTCATTTTTTGGAAATAATTCTTCATCACATACATAGTGTGCAGATAAGAATGTAATTTTTTTTAATAACTTACTTACTTACTTACTTAAATGGCCTGTAATTACAACCTGTTTAGGTCAAAGGCCGAGCATATTTTAGAATTCCAAGCACCTCTATCTTGTGCGCATATTCTCCAATTTCGTATACCAAGTTTCAAAAGATTTTCTTCAACTTGGTCTTTCCATCGAAGTTTTGGACGCCCTCTTCTACGCGTTCCCTCTGGATCATTATCGAAGACTTTTCTTGCCGGAGTATTTTCATCCATTCGCACAACATGTCCTAGCCAACGCAGACGCTGTTGCTTAATGCGTTTTACTATGTCGATGTCAGCGTATAACTCATACAGCTCATGGTTCATTCGATGTCGATACTCATTGTTGACGCAGACTGGTCCAAAGATTCTTCGTAGAATTTTCCTCTCAAATACTCCAAGGATAGCTTCATCTGTCTGTGCAAATGCCCATGATTCAGCACCATAAAATAACACGGGTAGTATGAGCGTTTTATAGAGCGTGATTTTAGTTCTTACAGAGAGTACTTTATTTCTTAGCTGTTTGCTTAGTCCAAAATAGCATCGATTGGCAAGTATGATTCTACGTTTGATTTCAAAGCTTATATCGTTGTTGATGTTCACAGCGGTACCAAGGTATACAAATTCTTTTACAACCTCGAAGCTATAGTTCTCAACGGACACATGTGATCCAATTCTAGTGGTCTGTCTGCCTGTAGAAACCATCAGTTTTATTTTTGATTCATTTACATTTTTTAATAAACCGTTTACTAATTTCCCGTGGTCATGCCTCAATCAAAATGGAGTCACAAAACAGTGTTACCATATTTCAGAAATATTACTATATTGCAATAAAATTATAGAAAATCATAGAATAGGGTTACCATCTTACAAAAAATGACCATCTTACAAAATTACTATATTATACAAAATATTTTTGATTTAAATTTCGTTGGAATCAAATTTTGATCAAAAAGAAATTTTTATTACCTTTCCAATGACACCAAAATCATTGAAATCAGTCAAGAAATGCCGAAAAACTCATTTTATGTTCAAACTTTTGAGGCCTATATCTCGGAAACCAGGTCACGCCGACCAAATTTTTTATTCTACGACTCACAAAAAAAAGTTCTATTAGCCCTAGGAATTTAGACTCAATATCTGCAGCTTGAATAAACTCCATTTAAGCCAATATTTCTGACAGTCAATAAATATTTCTACCAACTAACCAAAACATTTACCTAAGAAAATACGATTATGTAATGACGACATATGTAGATCGGAGCCGTCCAGCTCCAAAGCACAATGTGCGAACTTTTACAAAAGAGTTTTTGAGCTTTCATACCGACACACTATGTATGTATATGCTAGACGCAACTATGTTTGTCCCGTCAGTGCTGCCAGATTGTAATTTTTTGCTCAATATATGACCGTAAGTGCTTTCAAAGCTGTTTATCACAAATGCAAATGTGTGTTAGTATATGTGTTGATGGTCTGATGTAGATGATGCAACAAAGAAGTGGATGATAATTTTCACTTTCTCCGTCAATATGCTTCATTGTCACATTTAAAAAAGGTGTGGATTATGCAATACATATATTCCAGAAGCTACTATGACCAAATGCTTATAACATAACATTTCATAACGGTGTAACCAAAAGTGACAGAACTGGCGGATATTGTGAAATAATGATCCGGTCGGCAAACTACAGACGAACAATCTGAAGAGATAAATGATTCGATCTGTTAACTACGAGTAAAATAATAAAATATAATCCGATGATACCGAATCCTCTCCTATCGGTCTACAATCCGTGAAGATAATTACTTCAGTTTATGGTCAATTACATAAGGATCTGCAATAATACTCATATGATACACAAACGTTGGCTCTAGGTTGGCCAACTTCTGTTCCTCAATCCGACAAGATAACCGCTTCATGTCACGAACGGCTAAAACAGTTCATCATTAATACTCTGATAAGATTACATCTTCGGTCCTCGGTCGACTAACTACGGATCTACAATCCACGGTCAAAAATACTAAGTCGGCTAAATACGGTTCTACAATAATAATACTCCGATAAGAAAACATTTTCGTTTTTAAGTCTGCTAACTAGAGATGTACAATTGTTTCCTTTTTGATAGTCTCAAAAATATGTACAAAATAAAATGACATAAAATAAGTTTTTTTGTCTGAATGATAAATAAATAAATAATATAAATTATATTTGGTTCTGAGTCATAGTTTTAGATATTTAAAAAGTACTTCGTTAAATCGACGATATTCCATTAAAATATAGGCAAAATATGTTTTGTTCTCTAGGGTTAATAAATGTCAAAATATTTTAAAATACAAGGTAGCTCCACAAAATCGATTTCAACCGATATACGGGCAGACATATGGGCATTGCTAGGTCGACTCTCCTGCCGATTCTGAGTCGATTAATATAATTTCTATGGAATCTGAGTTAAATAATGAAAGTACTACAAACTGATTAACAACTTTCTAGTAAAAGTTCGAAAAAAACAGTACCTTATAATATTGTACTGAACTTACGCACACACTAAAGTTATTTTTATTTATTTTAACGTACCTGACTATTTCCTAAACAAAGTTATTTTAAGTTAACTTTAGAGTACTATAAAGTACTAAGTTACGAAATTTTAGATAACTTACTTGCGGCTGCGTTCGTAATATTTTAGTAGAGGTAAAAAATTGTGTAAGTTTACTACATATTATACCCTTCACCAATAGGTGAAAGGGTATTATAAGTTTGTGATTCCGTTTGTAATTAGTGATCGTAGACCCCATAAAAATTATACCGATCGACTCAGAATCGGAAGGAGAATCGATTAAGCGATGTCTGTCTGTCTGTCCGTCTGTCTGTCCGTCTGTCTGTCTGTCTGTCATATTTGGTTCAAGTTTCTGAAGCCCCTGGAGGATGGACTTACATAAATTATATATCATTATTGTAGGAAATAGTTTCCTAAAGCACTCTGTAAAATTTTATCAAAATCGGTCCATAAACAACTGAGATATCGCCAAAACACTGAATTTGATGCATCGCAAATTGCCCAAAGTTCGCATTAGAGAATGTTTGTTGAAAAAATGAAATGCAGAAATAGGAAAAACCATCCTCCTTAAGCACGGACCTACATAAATTTTATATCAGATTTTAGGAAATTCCCCCGCCAAGCACGTTATTTTATCAAAAGCGGTCCATAAACAATTGAGATATCGCAATAACACAACATTTGATGTGCAGCAAATTGCCCAAAGTACGTGCCTAAGAACTTTTGTTTACATTTTGTAAGTATTGTTTCAGCGATATCTCAGGTTTTATGGACCGATTGTGATGAAATTTGACATCGTTTTTTGTGTGAGGATTTTCTAAAATCTATACTCCACAAATCTGATTACGAATACCATTCAAACTGTACCGATCAACTTAGAATCGGTAGGAGAATCGATTTCGCGAACTCCGTCCGTCCGTCCGTCCGTCTGTTTGTCTGTCTGTCTGTCCGTCCGTCTGTTTGTTTGTTTGTCCGTACGTCCGTCTGTTTTTTTGTCCATCCGTCTACCTGTCTATAATTTTTTCTGTTGTAGTCAAGTTTTTGGAGTTCCTGTTTTGTCGATATCTCAGGTATTTATTTTGATGAAATTTAATAGCGTCCTTCGCAGGAGATTGAGTAGTGTTTATGGATATTTGATTTGAACTTTCCTATGTTGTAACTGGCAGGGAAAATTTCTGCGGAAAGTAAATTCCACATAGGAACTCTACGGCTAAAGAACGAATTTTCTCAGTAGTGTGAGTTTCAGGAACGAGTTCACTGATTTTATTAGAGCACATTCCAAAGTAGTAATAACAGAACAGCATGACACAACCCACATTGCGACGGTGCTCCAGTGAATCAATAGAGTTGGATACCCTACTGGACCAATAAGTACTATCTCCCGCGCTCAGTCGAGAAGCTCCAAAATCGACTTTGAAGCACCGGCCCATACTTGAGAGTTGTATTCCATTTTCACTCGGATATAGGTGGTGTAAATAGTAAGGAGATCAGATGGAGTGAAGTATTTCTTTCCTTTCGACACTTGAAAAATGTGGTCAGTCGAATATCATACTGAATTCTTATGCCCAGAATATCAAGAGTATCTGATTCCTCGATATTTTCATCACCCAATACAGATGAAGTAACATGATCCGCCTAAATCCTGATGCATTCGATAATTTGTGGTAGATACAATTTAGCGTTTAAGCGATGGAGTTTTGATCGACAATGATAAAATTCAGGGTGGGACAATATCCTAAAATTTTGTGTAAAATCCAGGAGCTCCACAAATCTGATTTTAGCAGACAGACACTCTGCATTTATCTTAATTTTGTGTCTGACTTTTGAACATTATGATAATATTTGAGAATGTATTATATATAAAATTATAGGTAATCTTCCTAGGAAGTACAAAAATGCAGCTAACTACATGATATCCGTTCAAAACCTACATATGTATGTATGTATCTCACATATCAACGAAAATTTAAATTTTTTAATTGCAATTGGGAGAAATCCATTCACGTTTGACAATTGATCCCGTATAACTTCGCCTAAGATGCGATGATGACATTTAGTATAAAGACGTTGTACAATATTGATATTCAGGGCGATAGCGCCTAAAATAAACTTTCTAGAGGGACAACATTTGACAAAAGTATTTCTGAACTCTTGAAAAGTTCGATATTAAAAATGGGCGAGCTCTATTCACATTTAGTGAAATCTCCCATATAACCCCGACCGGGAATCGATTTAATGCTGATAAATTAAATCACATTAAAATTGCATAAGGAACTAGAGCAAAACTTTGCAAACATCCATCGGACAGATCGAAAGAACAATACATCCCAAATATTATTGATAAAGTGTTCATTTTAATTAATTAACTAACTTTAGATTAATAAGTAAATCTTTAATAACTTTTCCGACAAAGCTGATATCCATCCATTCAAAAGCTATATATTTCACGTATGTATCTAAAACTAAGAGTGTATGCCCTATAATTTTAAGGCTTATCATTGTTAAAGCTTTGACCTAAATCAGTCCGCTAACTTCAGAGTTTTACAAAACTAATCAAGAACTTTTACTAGTTGGATAATTCGTACGAATTAATTTGCACAACCCTCACTGGGCACTGTGTTTTTGGGTTGCATGCCAGAATACTTAAACTTCATCAAATCGATGTGCTATTGCAAATGTAAGGGCATCTACATTTTGAAGCATCTTTTCCGCATGGTTTATCTGGTCTATCGAACTTTATTAAATGTTCGTAAAATATGTGTCTATTTTATTTTGAAGCTACTGACTGGCTTAAATATGCATTCTCTACTTGTAGTCTAGTAATCATTATCTTTCACAAAGGGACCACTTTAGAACCCAAGTGAAGCTTCCCTAGACATCAGCCACCTGCCCAACCTAACCTTTGGGTGCATAACTATTCTAGATGATGACGCCACCGAAAAGCTTTTCTTTTTCCGACTCTTAATTTTAAAGTCTCTTTGCATATAATACTAGTATAACCAAATTTTGCTAGGAATTACATTAAGTACTTTTGCAACACAATTGGTGAAGGGTATAAAAGATTCGGCAAAGCCGAATATACCACTCTTACTTGTTTCATATTAAATAGGAAGAAAATGTAAAAAATAGAATGTAAGATTTTGACCATTGTATATCAATATATTTTATTCAAACATTTTATAAAAAAAAATTAACAGACCAAAAATTTCATAATTTTTTTTTTTGTCCTTTTCAAATTCGTGTTTATATTTTAGGGACTCTTATTGCACTCTAACCATTAAAACTTTGAAAAAAAAAAAACAATTTTTCAAAACTAAAACATGCAAAAACAAATGAAATTTTAAGTTGTTTTGCCACATTTAATCGTCTTCGTCTGATAAATGTCTACATTTCCAGTAACAATGTGACAAATAATATGAATTTTCGTTTATTTTTTAAGGCGAATGATTGCAAATGTTTATACATAAAACCAAAAAACTAAAAAAATGTATAAAGAAAACATTAAAACGCGAATTTTACACATATACTGCACGTTATATGACTAAGGAAAATTGTTTAGTCTATGTATATAACATTTTTACTTAAATTGCGCCCTATTCTTTTTCTGTAGAAGTTAGATACGCATTCAGTATGTTCATGTCCTGTTCCAGACTGGCAACATATGACGTCCATTTGTATTAAGTCTCGTGTGTATTTTATTCTTTTTGCGTATTCATTCCAGCTTTTGCACTTTAAGGGAACTTTCAAAAAAGATTTGAGTACTTGTACTTAAAATAAACATTTTTGGGCTATCGTTAGTTTAAAAAGCATGAGATAAATTTAAAAATTTGTTTATATACACCGAGAGAAATTAATTGATTTTTGAGTTAGGTGGCTTAAACAGTTATTTGGGAAACAGGAAGAAGTTCATATTGGTTTATATTAGTTTAAAGTATCAAATATCAAAATCTGATTCATAAAAAGACAATTACAGAGTCTAATTGAGTTTGGGGTCAAAGGTCATTATAAAGGATATGAATAATTACAAGTCAAAGTTGCTTCCAAAATAAATGTTTTACTGATCATGCTAAAATTTAAATAAAAAAAAAAACAAAATAAAGAAGTAGGACACTTAAAAAGACAATAACAAAGTCTAATTTAGGTCATCATACAGAATATGAATTGTACAAAGTCAAAGTTGCTTCCAAAATTAATCTTCCAATGATCGTAATACATTTGAACCATATTTTTGAGCTTCCGCTTAACCCTCAAGTATTCCAAACATAAGATAAAATGCATTCATTTTTTTTTTTTAACCTTATAGTAGTTTAATTTTCACCGTGTACTAACAATTCAATTGCCTGCTTCGCAAAGTGTTTCTTTTATATTCCTCTGTATAGTTTTGCAAAAATATGTTTCTTATTTTAAAATTCAAACACCATTCCCTACTTCCTATGCTTCAAGCGATTCTTCTACGCTCATGTACCCAATAAAAACACTTTTGCAATAAAACCTAAAAATATACAAATAAAAAAGCAAACAACTACAATTCTGCAACAAAAAAAGGAGTGAAAAAATATATAAATTTACAAAAAATAAACAAACGATACGTTTTAAAACTTAACCTTGACTTTGAAAATTGTTTTGAACACAAAATAGCAGCAGCAACAACAAACACTAACATTTATATAGACGACCAACCAACAAACAAACACACACAGCCAAAGTTATCAGCATGGACTCTATTCGTAACGTCGTCATTGATATTAACGGACCTGCAATTTTTATTATTAAAAGAACATTACGCGAAATTTGCCAGCGAAAACGAGTAAAGAGATAGAGATAGACAGACAAATAAAACAGATATTTTTAATTTGTATACCCTACAATACATTAGCTGGGAAATTTGGGTTTTACATGTGATTTGCCAATGGTACCACTATTAAATTAAGCAGAAATCGGTTTATTATTTCTGATACCTCCTATATCACTAAATTCTTAGAATTGTAATATTGATACCTTAAATTTATCTATCCGGTATGTGATGGAAATCGAACGTTTTCAAAACGATCGATTTCTAAAATATTTTTGAGTTAATTTTCGGTTATTTCCCCAAAAGACGTGAAATTTTTGGCTTTTATCCCTTTGACTGATGTCTTATCTTTTATTTGGTTTAAATTTTTTGTGCAAAATGAGTCAAATTATCTTAAAAAAAAATCTGAAATCGATCGATTTGAAAACGATTGATTTCTATCACATACCGGTATATGGTGATATTTTTTAAAGCTTTCGGATTTGATTTAAAAACAAGTAAGAAAGTGCTAGCCGACTATTCGATACTCTTTAACATTAAGGTCAAAGGTGTTCTTTTTCCAGTATAAAGACAAATATTATATCATACAAACATTTTCTCAAAACTTATATATTTAAGTTGTTTCCGTCATTTGGACTTATATGAGAGCTAGGGTCAAATGTGGATCGTTTATCTCGAAATTTGGCAAATTGAGTTTTTACAAAAATTATGTAAGCCAAAAAATAAACTCAAAATTCTTATCATCTTCAGATTTACTAGCGTTTTAGTGATTTTTGTCTCACTTAGTGCGTTTTGACAGAAAAGTTTGTATGGGAGCTATGGTCAAATGTGGACCGATTTTAACGAAATTCGGTACAGTAATTTGATTTACATAAGCAGCATTTGTCTTAAATTTCATGAAAGAATAATAATTTTTGTGGCCAAAATATTAATTCCGGAAGTGGGACCTATGGGAGGCACCATAAATAATGGACAGATTTTGACAAGTTTCAACAGCCATGGTCCCACTATCAAAAAAACTGTCTGCCAAATTTCATTAAATTATCTTAAGAATTGCTGCCCGTACTTTGATTGCATTGTTAACATGGGAGTCCAGCCAGACGGACTGACAGCGCTAAATCGACTCAGAAAGTGATTCTAAGCCTATTGGTATGCTAAAAGGTGGGTCTTACACAAAAATTTCTGTGAGTTACATACATCAGCACAAACTTATAATACCTTTTCCACCTATGCTGGTGAAGGGTATACAAATTAAGGAAATGTACGAAATCTTTATCGTTTATATCATTGCAGTTCAATTTTTGTTGAAGGTTGAAAAGCTGGATCAAATTTGATCTGACGAATAAATTGTTCAAAATTGGATTCCAGTATGCCAATCGTCGCGGGTTTGTCCCTTAATATATGAACCTCAAAATAGCCCCACAAAAAATTGTCTGAAGTTAGGCCCTTTAGTCGGGTACTAATCGGCTTTTCAGCATATATTCTCATAAACAACATGTAATTCGACTCTTAGTAAGAAAGGAAAACAATAATATTTTATTTAGTCTCGTACAGGGATGGAATATGGCTTTCTTTATTTTGTACTAATAAGAAAAATAAAATGTACTTTTTGACCATGGTGGTACCATTTTTAAAAATTAATACGTGTAGGCTTCAAAGATGTTTTATTTGACGGGTATCAAATTCGAAACTATACAATGAAATTTCTAAAATATTTGACAATACTGTAAGTATATTTATCGAAGCCATATTTTTCATCAGGAATTAAAGGATTGAAATTATTTTAGGCAGTAGATCTAATATAAGGTAGAGTGTCAAGTATAGACCGAATCACATGGAGTATTAAAGTGATTTATGAAATCAGATATTAAAAGCGAAAAAATGAATCAATTCCAACAGAATTAAAAAAAATAAAAAACATTTAATTTTTTTGGGTCTTTTTGGTCCCTGTTGGTCACTAAAAGGTTAATATTTTTAGTTATGTGATAAAAAAAAGAAATATTGTTTAAACCGCAGCAATAGCTTAGACATTCCTAAAAGGCGAAAATTTGCCAAAAAAAAGTTTATTTTGACCCCGGTAATGCAAGGGTTAAACATTTCCAATTCTAGCAAAGCTATATCCACTGATTCTACATGGTGTTACGCATAACCAATAAATACATTTTTGCTATAAAAAATTGTTTTTTCAAAAATTTTGTATAGAAAAATTTTTTAAGCAAATATAATTTTTATAGAAAAAATAGCTAAAAGAATTTTTTTCATAGTATTAAAAAAATTAAAGAGAATTTTATATAGAAAGAAAAAGAAAATTTTATATTGAAAAATTTTATATCAAAAAATTTTAAAACGAAAATTTTCCATACAAAAATTTTCAATTGAAAAATTTTATATCGAAAAATTATCTAAATTTTGTATCAAAAATTTTCTATAGAAACATTTTTAATCAAAAAATTTTATATCCACAAATTTTCTATAAAAAAATTTTCTATCGAAATATTTTCTATAGAAAAATTTAATTGAAAAGTTTTATGGAAAAAATTTATTACAAAAATTTTGTATAAAACATTTTATATTGAAAAATTTCCTATAGAAGATATTTTCTATAGAAAAAAATTTATAGAAAAATTTTCTATAAAAAAAATTTTATAGAAAAATTTTCTGTAGAAAAATTTTCTATGGAAAAAATTTTCTGTAGAAAAATTTTCTGTAGAAAAATTTTCTGTAGAAAAATTTTCTGTAGAAAAATTTTCTGTAGAAAAATTTTCTGTAGAAAAATTTTCTGTAGAAAAATTTTCTGAAGGAAAATTTTCTGTAGAAAAATTTTCTGAAGGAAAATTTTCTATAATTTTTTTTTTTTTTTATAGAAAAGTTTTATATTTTGTATAGAAATTTTATAACCAAATAAAATTTGTATAGAAGCCGTATATTTTGTTTTAGTGAATTTGACATTTAGTTAGAGCGCTGTATATTTTGTATCTTCCTAAACAAAGCGGCATGACCCTGCTTTATTGTTGAGCTCAACTGGTGGTTAATTTTTAAGCTAGATTTCATGAATGATCGTGATATTTACAAAAATTATAATAAATAGTCGGCTCCTGGTGCCACGACTTGTCTTTCGCAGATCTAAACTCTCCTCTCAATTGGGCCACTGTTTCTCTTGCTCTGTGGCATGTGGCTGCGTCTTGTTGAAACTAAATATTTTTACATATTGTTTTATATATTTTTATATATTGTTATATATATTTTATATATTGTTTCGTATCTACGGTTTGTAGCGTATGTATCATCTTAATTCCAACTACTCTAATAATGATGTAGGGTACAAATATGAAGAAGGTTTTTCAAATCTCCCTGAAAGCTTAAACATTTGTATGAAATTTGTAAATAAAGCACAAAAATAATAAACATATTTTTTGGTGGTTACATTTTTTAAGTTTAACCAATTAATGAGGTATAAATATAAATTATATAAATATAGATTTTTGTAGTTTTTGTTATTCAGTCATAAAATTTTTAGGGAAAAATTTAAAACCTAAAAGAAACAGAACAATCTGAGGACTTTAAAAATGCTTTTAGAAAGACAAATTTTTCGAATATTTTTCCATAGAAAATTTTTCGTTGTAAAAATGTTTCTCTAGAAAACTTTATTGAAAAATTTCCTTTAGAAAATTTATATATATAATTTTTATTAAAAAGCAACTGGGACTTTAGACAGTCCCTTAATTTAAATTTAAATACCATTTGCTATGAAATTACACAATATCAAGCAATTTAAAACCAATATCGCTTTCATATATCAATAACATTTTTTATAGCAACTTAATAGCCTTTTAAATTTTAGAAATTCCTTAGCAAAACCCCTTCATTTAATATTCGTTAATATATTTTAAATAATTTTATAATTACATTTTAATTTCATTCATTTATGCTATTTTACTTAGTTTTCTTCTCATAGCCTAGACAACAACCCTCTCTTAACTTTTCTTGCTAATATCTCTAAACCCTGCATAAGCATGTCAAACAATAGTTAAATAATATTTAAATTTAGTTTTAGTTTATTTATTTCATTATTTCTGTACAACAATAATTTCACTAAACTTTTTGTTTTGTTGTTATATTTTTAATATAATTTTATTATTATTGTTATTATTGTTTTGTTTATTTGCAGATCAATAAAATGAGGACAACTTTTAGATTAAATTAAATGATTTTTCCATGAAATCAAAGCAAAGAAAGTTAAACAAATAAATTAAATTTATAAACAAATAAATGAAAAATATTTATAATTTATATAAAAAGAAGGTGATATCTAGGAACTAAATAATAACTTAATGCAATAAAACAAATTAAATAATCAAATAAATTAAAATAATTTAACTAATTTCAATAAACAAATAAATACCATTAAAAATATACACTCAGAGAAATTTTGCAGAACCAACAGGTATCTATTTCTTTAATAATTTTAATAGATTTTAAAGAGAAAAATTTGGTTAAGCTACGGTCACATTGATTAAACATTTAATCGAAATTATCAAATATTTGATAATCGTAGTCTGACCACAAAATATTTTTGAGGTTCAAACAAGAAACATGTTGATTTGAACAAAACAAAATCATTTGCCAGCAAATAAAAATTTTCCTAATGTGACCACGCAAGAGCAATTATTTTATTAAATTTTGATCAAATAATTATTTAATCTTACAAAATTTTTGTAACATCAAACAGGGGCAAATAACAGCTGAGCATTTGTATTGTTTACTATTCAAACAGAAACAACAACATCAAATTTGAGAAACAACAACATCAAATTTGAGAAACAACAATATCAAATATGAGAAACAAATTGCTAGATACACAATTTTGTTTTGAAAAAATTTGATCAAATATTTTTTGGGAAAATATTTAATCTTCAGTGTGACCATAAATAAAACATGTTTTTTTGTTTATACTTTGAACGTATTTTTTCTGTATTTTATCAAATAAAAATCGTCAAATAAACATGCAAGTGTGACCACAAATTTTTTATTATATTGTTTTGACAATATTTTACTCAAAATATTTGATTTAAATGTTTAATGAGTCTGACCGTACCTTTAGAAATTCAAATTTTTTTAAAGCAATTGGTTCTAAATTTTGTATGATATTTATACAATTTTGAATTATACTCTTTTTTTACAATACACTTTAATAAATTTATTTAGGATTTCAAATTATATCTCATAAATTTAGAAATTATTTTAAGTTTTTTGGAAACTTTTATTGTCTACAATAAAAATTAGACATTTGTTATTTAATTTATTCTGTTTTATAGCGTGTGCTATAAATGTATCCTTGAAGGATCTGTTATAAGTGAGTTTTTTCTTTATTTTCTTATGTTTCTGACCTCAAGCAAAATTTTATGAAAAACATTTTTATTTGCTGTTTTACTATGAGATCCAAGAATCAGCTGAAACTGTGTGTTTTTTAAATTTTATAAAATTTTACAGTGGGACTATTTTTCGATATCAAAATTTTTCAACAAAAAAATTCGATATCAAAATTTTTTAGAGCTTAATTTTTTAATAGAAAATTTTTCTTTTGAAAATTTTTGGATAACAAAATTTTCTATTAAAATTTAAAATTTTTATTTCTATTCAAATTTTTTATACCAAATTTATTAAAATTTATTTTCAACAAAAAAATTCGATATCAACATTTTTTATAGCTTAATTTTTTAATAGAAAATTTTTCTTTTGAAAATTTTTGGATAACAAAATTTTCTATTAAAATTTAAAATTTTTATTTCTATTAAAATTTTTTATATCAAATTTATTAAAAATGTTTTTTTTCAATTTCAACAGAAAATTTTCTGCAGCAAAATTTTTCAACAGAAAATTCTTCTTTAGAAAATTTTTGAATTAACTTTTTTTTAAACAAAATGTTAGCTATCAAAATTTTTTGATGTTAAATTTTTCTGTAGAAAGTTTTTCAAAATCAAAATATTTTAATAGACAATTTTTTCTATAGAAAATTTTTCGATAGTAATTTTTCTATAGAAATTTTTTTCTAAAAAAAATTTTTTTATAGAAATTTTTTCTATACAAAATTTTTGTATAGAAGATTTTTTCCATAGAAAATTTTTGATGGAAAATTTTTCTATATAAAATTTTTCTATAGGAAATATATCTATAGAAAATTTTTCTATGAAAATCTTTTTGATACAAAATTTTTCAATAGAAAATTTGTTCATAAAATTTTTCAATAGAAAATTTTTGATAGAAACTTTTTATATAGAAAATTTTTTAATATAAACTTTTTCAATAGAAAATTTTTGATAAAAATTTTCGATAGAAAATACTTCGATAGAAAATATAAAAGTTTTCGATACAAAATTTTTCTATTGAAAATTTTTCTACAGAAAATTTTTTCTTTAGAAAATTTTTACAAAATGAATTTTTCTCTAGTTTTTCTATAGAAAATTCTATAGAATTTTTTTCTACAGAAGATTTTTTTAATAGAATTTTTTTTAAAGAAAATACAAAATTTTTCGATAAAAAATTTTTCTATATTCTATAGAATTTTTTCTATACAAAATTTTTCTGTAGAAATTTTTTCTATAGAAAAGCTTTTCTAAAGAAATTTTTCTATATAAAATTTTTACTATAATTTTCTATAGATCTATGGAAAATTTTTCAGTAGAAAATTTTTATATAAAAATTTTTCTGTAGAAAATATTTTGATAGAAAATTTGTTTATAGAAAATTTTTCTCTAGAAAAATTTTCGTTACAAAATTTTTCAATAGAAAATTTTTGATACAAAATTTTTCTATAGAAAATATTTCGATATTATACATATTTCTAAACAAAATTTTTCGATATTAAATTTTTCTATAGAAAATGTTTCAATAAAAAATTGTTATAGAAAATTTTCATGAACAAAATTTTTCAATATAAAATTTTTTGATACAAAATTTTTTTGACATACAATTTTTCTATTGATAATATTTGCGATATAAGTTTTTCTATAGAAAATGTTTCAATATTAAACTTTTAAATATAGTTTTTCTATAGAAAATTTTTCGATATAAATTTTTCGAAATAAAATTTTTCTATGGAAAATTTTTTCTATAGAAAATTTTTTCTTTAGAAATTCTTTCTATAGAATATTTTTCTATAGAAAATTTTTTCTATAGAATATTTTCTAAAGAAATTTTTTTCTATAGAACATTTTTTGTATAAAAATTTGCAATACAAAACTTTTGATAAAAATTTTCTATAGAAAATTTTTTAATACAAAATTTGTTTATAGAAAATTTTTTGATATAAACTTTTTCAATAGAAAATTTTTGATATAGAATTGTTCTATATAAAATTTTCTATAGGAAATTTTACGGTAGAAAATTTTTCGATATAAAATTTTTTCTATAGAAAATCTTTTCTATAGAAACTTTTGTCTATAGAAAATTTTTTCAATAGAAAATTTTTTCTATAGAAAATTTTTTCTATAGAAAATTTTTTCTTTAGAAATTCTTTCTATAGAATATTTTTCTATAGAAAATTTTTTCTATAGAATATTTTTCTAAAGAAATTTTTTTCTATAGAACATTTTTTGTATAAAAATTTGCAATACAAAACTTTTGATAAAAATTTTCTATAGAAAATTTTTTAATACAAAATTTGTTTATAGAAAATTTTTTGATATAAACTTTTTCAATAGAAAATTTTTGATATAGAATTGTTCTATATAAAATTTTCTATAGGAAATTTAACGGTAGAAAATTGTTCGATATAAAATTTTTTCTATAGAAGATCTTTTCTATAGAAACTTTTGTCTATAGAAAATTTTTTCTATAGAAAATTTTTTCTATAGAAAATTTTTTCTATAGAAAATTTTTTCTAAAGAAAACTTTTTCTATAGAAAATTTTTTCTATAGAAAATTTTTTCTATAGAAATTTTTTTCTATAGAAAATTTTTCCTATAGAAAATTTTTTCTATAGAAAATTTTTCTATAGAAATTTTTTCCATAGAAAATTTTTTCTATAGAAAAGTTTTTCTAAAGAAATTTTTCTATATAAAATTCTTTATATAATTTTCTATAGATCTATGGAAAACTTTTCAATAGAAAATTTTTTATATAAAATTTTCTATATAAAATTTTTTGATAAAATTTTTCTATAGAAAATATTTTGATAGAAAATATTTTTATAGAAAATTTTTCTATAGAAAATTTTTCTATAGAAAAATATTCGATATAAAATTTTTGAATTGAAAAAATGAAACACAATTTTTCCTTTTAAAATATTTCTAAACAAAATTTTTCGATATAAAATTTTTTTATAGAAAATGTTTCAATAAAAAATTTTTTATAGAAAATTGTCATGAACAAAATTTTTCGATATAAAATTTTTTGATAGAAAATTGTTTTGACATAAAATTTTTTGTGAAGACAATTTTTTCAAAATAAATTTTTCTATAGAAAATGCTTCGATATCAAATTTTCAAAAAAAGATTTTTTCTATAAAATTTTTTCGATATAAGATTTTTCGAAACAAAATTTTTCTATAGAAAATTTTTTTAGTTAAAAAAATTAGGTTTAATCAGGCTTGAGTTCATTTAACTTTCAAATTATTAATTTGATGATGACGTCCTGTGGTGGGACAGAAATTGCAATCCACTGAGCCGCGTTCAAAAATAATTTTTTCAGTTTTTCTCCACAATTACTTTTCAAATTTTCAAAATTAATAATTTGAAAGTTAAATGAACTCAAGCCTGATTAAACCTAATTTTTCAATAAATTCTAAAGTTCGAATAATTAATTCCCAAATAAAGAAAATTTTTTTATATAAATTTTTTTTGCACTTTTTTTTGATATAACATTTTAGTCTATATAAAATTAGATAAAAATGTTATCTACATAAAATTTTTCGAAATCGAAATTTTTAAAAAAGAATTTAACGAAAACAAATTTTCTCTAAAGAGAATTTTTTGATATAATTTTTTTTGCAGAGATTTTTTTGTATCAAATTTGCCTATAGAGTATTTTATAGTCTATATTTTTATAGAATTTTTTGATATTAAATATTTTTTATATTAAAACTTTTATCAAAAAAAAAAAAAACTTTATATCAAAATTTTTATAAACAAAATATTTTGATATTTTCTTATAAATCAATATCATATTTTCCCTATAAATCAATGTCATAACTTTTACTATAAAGACGTTTTTAATATTAAAATATTTGTATAGATTATTTTATGATATCCAAATTTTTCTATTGAAAATTTTTGGATATCGAAATTTTTGTTATAGAATTTTTTTAATTCAAAATTATTGAAAAAAAAAATTTTGTGTATCAAAATTTTTATCAAAGAAAGTTTTCTATATTAAAATTTGTATCAAAAACCTTTGTATATATCAAATTTTTTCCAACAAAAATTTTTTGATGTAAAATTGTTGTATAGGAAAGTTTTTAATTTTAACATTTTTCTATAGAAAATTTTTGACATCCAAATTTTATATTAAATGTTATACGATACAAATTTTCTATATGAAGTTTCTCAAAATTGGGACAATATTAAGGCTTATGTCTATAGCTACAAGCCCGGAACTGGTAAAGACTGGAAGGCAATGTTGAAGATTCTATTCGCTTACCAGTCGATGAACCATTTTCTTTATTGAAAAATTTTAAAGCAAGAATTTCCTCTAAAAAAAACTTTTATGTCCAAAACATTGGATATATTTTCGATATTGAAAAATTTTATATTTTATAGATTTATTTTATTTTTTTTTTGTTTCAGATAAGTTTTCGAAATCTAAATCTTTCTATAAAAAAAATTTATCAAGAGTATTTCAAATGTTTTCGATAAAAACAATTTTCTAGCGAAAATTTTTTGGTTCAAAAATTTTTCGACAGAAAAAATGGTTCATCGACTGAAGATTGTCTTAGGGCGTTAAATAGCACAATCGATGCACCAATTGACCAGAATCGAACTTGAAGTAAACTCTTAACCGATCTTACCTCCCTTCGTTTCATTTACACTTGAATTTAAACTGGAACTTTTTAAAGAACCTCAACTTTATTCTTCCCCACTGTGCCCAAGTTTATGGCATATTATTTTTCAAATGGTTTATAGTTGCAATATTGTTTGTGCAAAAGCATTACCGTATGATCATTGGCCATAACAAGGGCGTGCTTAACTAATACTCTCTCAAATATTCAAAGGGTTGTTAAAATTATGTCTGGCGATCGTTCATGGTCGCATCAAGTCAGGCAGGTGGTGGTTTCTGAGTATTTATGGACGATTATTAAACTTAAAGTCCAAAAGTTACAGCAATAAAAACTTAAGAAAATTCAAAGAAGATTCAAATAAAAAACAAATAAAAAAGTTGGTAATCAAAATACTTAGACTAAACATGAAAATACCAAGAAATGCAAGTAAAATTTAACGGCATGATCATTTCTAACAAACAACATCTTTTCAAATTCAACTAAAATTGTATTAACAATTCAAAAGCCTTAAATTATTTTCAAAATTATTCTTCTTTGAGTTAGTTGCTCTAAGTTAAAATAATGTATTCTAACAAAAAGTTGTTATATCTATAAACCACCTGTTTCGTTCGTTTTTCAAAATCACCGAAAAATTTACCGCTAACAGGCACAATAAGGATAATAATGCCTGAGCCTTCATTATTTAGTTCCACATGAGCCCATCATGAGTAATATACCGTGAATTCATCTTGTTGTCGAAACCATTGTTTTGGCACATGCTAAACTTAAGGCTAAACAGGATGTTTAGTTTTTTTTTAGTTTTTTCTTTCCTTTCCTTTAACATTTAATGTTGTTACAAAGAAAAAAAAGCTTTATCAGCCAGACACCAGACAGACAGCTGACTTTGTTGAGCACGAGTTATTGGGAATAACTAATCGTTTCATGAATGCAAACAGACAATTCAAGTTCAAATTAATTGAAATGTGGTTACTTTTAAAAGGAGTTGAATTTGTTTAAGTTATAAAACATTTCTAATATCATTAGAAATTTAACCATTTCATGCCTTTTGTTGCCCAAAGAAGAGATATTTAAAACTAGAAAATAACAGCTGTTATTCTTGAATTTTCTTAAAATTGATTTTTTTAGAAAAAGTTTGCTTCGAGTGCAATATTTCCGTTAATTAGGAAAATGCTATTCTAACAATTTTTTAGCCTAGACACAAACCTAGCCGGATAAGTTAAATATCGGAAGAAACAAATAAGAAATTTGTTGAAACCGTACCTTATTATGTTGTGCTGAACTTAAGCACACATAAAAGTTATTTATTTTAAAGTAGGGTAGAATGGGGAGCATTTGCCACTTTTTTTTAAAGTGCTCTAGGTTTCTTACAGTGAGAGTTATCACATTTTTTTTGTTCTTCATAGGTACCTATATATGTTAGCTTAAAATCGTGTTGGTTCAGATTGCCTACGGCTTTTCTTTATGTGTCAAATTTGAAAAATAGCAAATTAACTAAAAGTGGCCAATGTGCCCCATCTATGGGGCACATTTGCCAATGAGTTGGGTACAAAAAAGAATTAAAAAAATGTTATGATAAAGTTAATTTTTACGTCTATAAAGCTTTAATATCCAAAACAAACAAACCAAAAAATAAAGTTAAATTCATTTCACGTGGATAAATTAAACAAAACAGTAAAAATTTCAGAGATCAAAATTTAAACTATTGGGCCTCTGTTAACATTGTACTATGGACATATCAACATTAAAAAAAAATGTTAAGATGGAAGAAGGATTTTGCCTTGCCACCAAAATACGATATCCTTTTTAGGGATATTGCAAATGTCGGGCTCAAAAAAATGTTGACGAGTTGCTTTGTTATATGTGTATGGCAAATGTGCCCCAGGTAGAGTCCTTAGATGTAATGAACTATTTTTCACATAAGAAATTGATTTATTGATAAAAACTTAAAATATTTGCTCTCAATACTATATTTTTTATTAAAATAATGAATAATTTTTTAGGATAACAAAAAACTAAGGAAAATATTACAAAAATACTTGTAGCAAAATATTTTTTCAGGATCTGCTGAAACAATAAATCACACCTGATGTTTTAAATATGAAAGCTACAGCAGTAAAAATTTGAGAATATCAATGATAAACGAACATAAAATCGATTACAGTTTTCAAAAAGATATGTTAGTTTTCAAGAAAATTAGTGATGACAAATGCGCCCCTATGGCAAATGGTCCCCCTCCTACCCTACCTAACTAAGTCGGAAACAAAGTTAAGAACTAAAGCCACAATAAAAAAAATAAACGGTAACTTATAATAACGTACTGTTTTCTAGGATTTTAGCGAATTTTTATACCCTTCACCACCATAGGTAGAAAGGGTATTATAAGTTTGTGGTGATGTTACGCATAGAAATATTTGTCTTGTCTCATCTTTTAGTAAACAAATAGACTTCTATGGGGTTTATATAACTCAAGCGGCTGACGATTGAGTTAAATTTGCATGTATTTTGTTTTCGTTACAATAACAAAACACGTATAAATTTCACTTAATCGTCAGCCGCTTGAGTTATATAAACCCCACATTAGAATCATATTCTGAGTTGACTAAGCGATGTCAGTCCGTCCATCTGGACGGTTGGCTGGACCCCATGTAAACCATGTAATCAAAGTACAGGTTGCAATTCTAAAAATAATTAAATGAAATTTGGCACAGATCATTTTTTTGATAGTGGGACGATGGCTACTGAAATTCGTCAAACTCTGTCCATTTTTTATGGTACCTCCCATAGGTCCCACTTGCCGGAATTGATATTTTGGCCACATAAATCAATAATTTTTAATTAAATTTAAAACAAATACTGCTTAAACAAAAATTACTGTACCAAATTTCGTTGAAATCGGTCTACATTTGACCATAGCTCCCATACAAACTCTTTTATCAAAACGCACTAAATGAGACAAAAATCAGTAAAACGCTCTTAAATCTGAAGATAATTAAAATTTATTTTTTTGCATATACAATTTTTTTTAAAACTGTAATCAATTTTCCAAATTTCGAGATAATCGGTCCACATTTGACCCTAGCTCTCATATAAGTCCAAATGACGGAAACATCTTAAGTATATAAGTTTTGAGAAAATGTTTGTACGATGGCAAAATTTAGCAAATATTTATATTTATACAGGAAAAAGAACACCTTTGACCTTAGTGGTGAAGGGTATCGTATGGTCGGGCTTGACCGACTTTAGCACTTTCTTACTTGTTCGTCTGTAGTTTTTTTTCTATATTTTTGAACATTTTTTTTAAAAGACTGAATTTTTTTGTTAACATTTTCTTAAAGATTAGGCATCAGGAATGCCTATTAGCTATATTTTTAAAAATTTTGGACATGCACCCTACAAATAGCGGTGGTCAAAAATCACCAATTTTAAGGTAAAATTTAAGTTTTTGTGTCTGTAAAAAAAATTGGTTATGAATTTCAAAACCTTTTTTAACTAAAATGTGATAAGTATAATATTATTAAGGTCTATGCGAAAATCTAATAGAGCCCGTCTATAAATGGGATGACATGGTCCATTTTTCAAAAAAAAAACAAATATTCTAAAGTGTAAATTAAAGTTTCGGATCTTCTTCTGAAATTTATATTTCTGAACTGCTAATGTATTGGTATTAGTTTTAGAGATTTTTGCCAAAAAATTACAAAGTAATGTTTAAAAATTACATTAATTTATAACAAAAGGTGTACTTTCTGTATTCAAAAATGTTCATTAAGATTTCAGAAATCGTTCCGAAATTTATATTTATATTGTTATATTGCTAATGTATGGGTCTGCAGTGTGTCCAAAAATGATCATAATACCTTGTTTAGTTATAGAGATTTTTGCAAAAAATTACAAAGTAACTTAAAAAAATTATATAAATTTATTGCTGTTATACTTTTTTTGACAAAAGTCTTTAATCAGTTGGTATATTGTGAAAAAGGTGTAACTTCACTTAAAAGTATATAAAAGTACCTTTTCATTGATGTATAAAATGTCTGTGTCTAAATTCTACCGAAAAATGTTCGCATATAATTTAAAGAAATTCAACATAACCGAGTTGTAAAATATGCCTAAAATTTTATAATATTTTATTTTGTTTCAATGTTTATTTGACTTGATTTGATTTCGAATCTAAAGAAAATATATTGCATTTCATAGCAACTTGACTAATTGTTATTTGTTCGAATACACAAGATTTTTCATAAAAATTAAACGACTTTCGGCCAATGCTGTACGTAGGACGAATGTTGTACTGACATAAAGTTTAGCTTAATATCATCCTAAAATACCATTATCTGCGAATATATAATAAAACATTATTTTTTAATATAAAAGTTCTTAGTTAAAGTGGAAATTGATAGCATATTTTTGAAAAAAATTCACTTTTTTAGATCTACGAAAAATATTTGACTTTGGAAATTTCTTAATGCAAAACGGTTAAAAATACTTTAAAACGGTTTACAAAGTTTTATTTCCTGAATTGTTGGCTATAGGTCATTTTTTTTTTAAATTAACAGTTAAATATCGAATGCACAATCGGGCAAAAACTAAAAAAAGTCGAAGAAAAATCAGTTTTTTTATTTTTAAAGTGAGATAACTTTAAAACCATAACAGGTATTATATTGAAATAAGCATGTTTTTTCTTCGTTTCTTTAGGCTCATTACAAAATTAAAAATCAACTATATTGTGCAATAACTTAAAGGGCTACACGTTCGAAAAGTTTTTTTTATTTACTGGTGGTTTACTTTGACTTTGATGCTAGAAACACAATCACGACAGCAGGCTACACGAACACCGACCACAAAAGTCGTTGGCTGCAACAGTAGCCTTATAGTCAGCTACTTAATTATTTTTAAGACGGCAACTGCATCGAAAACAGCTGATATAGATTTTTGACGCTTGGACCATAAAAATTATTAATTTGTTTTTTAAAATAATGGCTGAAAATTGTTTATTAATAATAAATAAACAATAAGTTATAATAAACTTACCAAATAAAACAAAAGCCAACAGATAGAAAAAATAATAAATTTAATAAAATAAAATTAAATCAAAATGTCTACAATAGAAACAGCTGCTTTAAGTGATGCCAATATCGCATTTATAAGATGGGCAAAATAACGATTTATATTTTCACAGAAATTACATAAATCCTTTTTAGTAATCAACCGCCGATGTCAACGGTTTTCTCGTACCTGATAGTATATATAAATCAAAAAATTTTAATTTTAGTGAAATCACTTATAGTTTGAGAGTTATGAGCTTTTTGAAATTATAGGGCATAACTTTAGAAACTTATATCCGATATTACCTTTTTGGCATCAAACAAAAGTTACTAAAAATACCTTTCAAATGATATAGATATTCTTTCGATTTATAATGGATTAAGAGCCATATCCTAAAAAATTATTTTTATTTATTTTTATTTTTATTTTATTTATTTATTTGTTATCCTGTGCAAAAGACTTATAGTCTTATATTGCAGCACAGAATTTAGCACTGTTGTAATACAGTTTCAAGAAATAAAAGCATACATTAATTTTAATGTTAAACGATATGAATAAAAATAATACAAAAAGTAAAAGAAAATAAAGATTAACAAAAACAGAATAAGTTTACAAAAACAAAGCAAATTAATTATGAAAAATGTTGTAAAATTTTCTTTTTAAAAACGTGAGCATCACTAACTACTTGTACATTATGGGGTAGGGAATTCCAATGACGGACTGCATTTATAAAGAATTGCCATTCTGATACCAAACTGTTATGAGAAAAAGTTGTAAGTTTTTTCCCTCTATTTGATCGTGAAAAATCCAAACGTTCATATAAATGATCAGGTTTTTGGTTGTAGATAATTTTATGTAAGAAAATTAGTACTTTAGTTTTTAAAATATTGTTAAAAGATATACCGTAAATTTGGTTAGCAAATGATGAAATAATAGCTCGGCCTTTTATATTAAAAATGTATCGCGCAATAGTATTGAAAAGAACTTTAAGTTTGTTTTGGCTTTGAATATCAGTGTTAGCAAAAATTTCACATCCATATAATAAAGTTGGCATAAGGTACGCTTTTGCGAGTAGCATTCTGGTTTTAAAGGGGGTAAAAAGGTGGGTTTTCCATAGGCTTCTGAGTAAAGAGTAAGTTCGACCGCAAGCATAGTTTATATGGTCGTTCCAGGTGAGATTGCTATTGAAAATTATTCCCAGGTTTTTAGTTGAGTTCACTACTTCAATTTGCTGATTATTTAGCACGATTGCAGGCAGTTGCTCAATAAGTGTAAATCTTCTTTTAATTACAACACATTTTGATTTTGTCGGGTTTATACTCAATCCGTTTGCCGTTGCCCATAAGTAGATTCGATGTAAATCTTCATTTAACTTTGGAATGCACTCGTTTATGGAAACGAGTGCTTTCCAAACTTTTTAATAAAAATACACATATTATAAAACATCATAGACATAAGTATGCTCTTTTAAATAATAGATTTTATACAGGACATATTGGGCTTTTATATAACCTAAACTAGGTAGCTCTAGCACATGAAGCGTGTGAGTTATGATAGTTTAAAAATTAACTTCTTAAAAATGTAATTTTATTGAGGTAGAGTTATATAAATATACATTTTTATATCATATACTTATCAGATATTATTATATACATTATATATATAAATATTTGATAAGTACAATTAATAGTTTATTTCAATTTCCTTCATAATTATTGTAAATAAAGTTAAGTGGTTTAAGTCGCTCATTTATTTCAATATTCTATGTTGTTGACAGCACTAAATCTGTTATTGTCGCCAATCAAAATAGAAATTAGTTTAATCTTGGCTACAGCTACAACGGTGGTCGGTAGTCGTGTAGCTGTGCCGACACTAAAATATGTATTCCCATTTAAATGAGTGTAACCTAATTTTGACAGGTTGTAGCCCGTAGCCTGTAGCCGTGATTGTGTTTCTTGCATGAGAAACAAAATTAAAAAAAGATTAGTTTTCCCTTTTCATAAGCTTTTGTAGTTCTAGTATTTAGTATGTCCTTTAAACATTTGAAGTAATTTTTTACATCCTTTGGCAAATTTCTTAAACCAACCACATAAGCTCCGCAAATTATTATTTAATCTGCTTAGCAGAAATTATATAATAAAATAGTTCCTTTCTCCCTCTGAGAATTACCAGAATTAAATAATTTATGAGGTTTACATTTAAACAAATTGACACTTCATGTCAACTCATAAACTAACCACACAATAGAATTTATTGTCTGAAAAATAAAATAAAACAACAGTCGAAGGCAAAATTAACTATACACCCATAAAAAATTGCTAAAACTTCTTATCTTACCATTTTAAGCTTAAGAAGTTAAAAAGCTTTAAGGTTAACTCATGAATTTTTCATTTTCGACTTTGATTTTCTTCTAATGGGAAATCCTGTTTTATACTTCCAATACTTTTCTTCTTCACTATACCGCTTAGACACTCTCACACAATATTTTACTTCTGCGTATGTGTGCAATACATTTGGCGTTTGGCCTCCACTTAACATTTCCCCAAACACCTAAAACTCAAAAGAAATGCAAAAAAAAAAGAATGAAAATATTTTTTACTTTTTGTAGGTCACGATTGTACTTTAATTGGTCGATTGTGCTTTTTACAGCATCACTTATATGCATGTATTTGTAAAGGTCCGTTTACACTATAAGTATTAATTTTTCATACAATTTTCTTTAGATTTTCTTATGTATGTATGTCTCTTACATTGGCAATTATAGGTACTTAAGTATATACATAAATATGTATGTGTAGTGTACCCCAAATTTTTATACCCTTCACCACGATAGCTGGAAAGGGTATATTGGGTTTGTGCTGATGTTTTGTAACGCATAGAAATATTAATCTGAGCCCCACCTTTTAGTATATCAATCGATTCATAATCATTCCCTGAGTTGTTTTAACGATGTCCGTCCGGCTGCCTGGCTGGCCGGTTATCCATTTAAGCTTGTTATCAACTTTAAAGAAAAATTTGATGAAATTTGGCACAGACCCATATTTTGGTCCAAGAACGATCCCTATACTTTTTGAACAAAATCTGATTACTATTTCGGGTACCTCCCATGGGAGGAATAGAGTTTTTAATCCTTTACAGCCACAAATTTAGTTGTATTTTAATAAGTTTCACTACAAATATTTCTTATTAGAACCTTAATCAGTGTAAAGAATTTTGTAGGAATCGGCCCATATTTTACCATACGTCCTATACAAGACACATTATCAAAAGTTTTTTAAATACCAATAAAAGCACAAACGCTTATAATTCCAAAGACAAATGCATTTTATTACTAAAACTTTGCACAGATAAATATTTTGTAAATATAAACCAATAACCGAAATTTGCTGACAATCGGTTCACAATTGACCCTATCTCCCATATAAACTTAAGACGGAAATGACAAAAATCTACTTAAATCTTGAAATTTTGAAAAAATATCACATAGTATATGTATGTATGTATGTCTCTAAGACTTAAATAAAACTTGTAAAATTGTTGGTCCATAATTGACCTTAGTAGTGAAGGGTATCATATAGTCATGCTAACGCTTTTCTTACTTGTTATATCTAAATTATTTAAATGGCAATTAAAAAAACAACATATAGTGTAAAAGTTCCTAAAGACATATATTTTTTTGTGGGTAATAGTATTCGTTTGTTGCGAAAAAAATGGGGAAAATCATTAAAGCTCATTATAAATGATGAAACTTAAACAATTTCCTATCAAAAACTTTCATAGAAAGAAGTGTTTATTGTAAATGAAATTCATCGTCTTCAATAAAAAAAAAAACAAGTAAGAAAGTTCTATAGTCGGTCAAGCCCGACCATACGATACCCTTCACCACTAAGGTCAAAGGTGTTCTTTTTCCAGTATAAAGACAAATATTTACTAAATTTTGCCATCATACAAACATTTTCTCAAACTTTATATATTTAAGCTATTTCCGTCATTTGGAATTATATAAGAGCTAGGGTCAACTGTGGACTGATTATCTCTAAATTTGGCAAATTGATTACAGTTTTTAGAAAAATTATGAATACAAAAAATAAATAAAATTTTGATTATCTTTAGTTTTATGGGCGTTTTAGAGATTTTTGTCTCATTTAGTGCATTTTAATAGAAGAGTTTGTATAGGAGCTATGGTCAAATGTCGACCGATTTTGGTTTACATAGGCAGTATCTGTTCTTAATTTCATGAAAAAATATTGATATTTGTGGCTAAAATATTAATTCTGGGAAGTGGGACCTATGGGAGGTACAATAAATAATGAACCGATTTTGACGAATTTTAACAGCCATGGTCCCACTATCAAAAAACTGATTGGTGCCAAATTTTATCAAATTATCTTTAGAATTGCGACCTGTACTTTGATTACATGGTTTACATGGGGGTCCAGCCAGACGGACGGAAGGACTGACATCGCTAAATCTACTTAGAAAGTGATTCTAAACCGATTTCGCGCATTTTGAGTACACAATTTTTGTCAAGATATCGAAAATACTTTTGTAAAAGCTTGTTTCTCTAGCTCTTTTCGTTAAGGCTCTATTGAGCTTTTATCTGACAGACATAAGTTACCTTCTCTATTTGTATGTTTGTTCTTCAGTAAGTTTTTTTATATGGGAGCAAAGGTCAAATGGTGAAAGATTGTAACAAAATATGTCAAATAAAATTTTCTTGTGCCAAATTTAGTGGCCATAGCTATTACAGTTTATCATTTATTGACATTTAAGTGTATTTAAGGTAGAATTTAGGCTGTTTCCGTTAATGTTTAGTATGGGGGCTATGGTAAAATGTGAACTTTTATATGCTTTTATAAACTTATGTAAAATTGTAATATACCAAATTTTTTCATCATAGCTATTATAATTTGTCATTTATTAGCAAATAAGCGATTAGTCTAAAAAGGAGTTATGGTCAAATATGAACCGATTTTGAAGAATTTTAATACCAAAATTTTCCTAGAAATGAAGAATATCTTTGTCAAGCTTCAGTGAAGTATCTCCTTTTGTTTAGGCGGTATCGTGCTTTCAACAGACAGAAAGACAGACAGACAGACAGACAGACAGACAGGCAGACAAAAAGACAGAAAGACAGAAAGACAGACTGACAGACAGACAGACAGACAGACAGACAGACAGACAGACAAACAGACAGACAGAACGACAGACAGTTTAAAATTTTTCGGTTAGAAATTGAATATTATTTTATCCAGAACTGGAATATTATTTTATCCATATTTCGGCAATGGCATCACTCACGAATGTTGGTCTTTAAAGGCTCAATTGTCTCTGGTTTGACGGCATAACACTAGCCTCACAAAAAATAGTTCAACGGCGTCAAATCGCATCTTCTAGGTGGTCAACTGACATCACTATATCGGCTATTTATACGACCATGATCATGGTTGCGAAGTCCTCATTTTTTAAAAAATATGGGCTAATGATATCTTCGCCCTACAAGAAGTCACTTTTAATTTTGTACATTAAGTTCTGTAAGACCATGTGTGGGTTTGTTAGACTTATTTCAATACGACTACGTAGGATACCTTGTGAAGACCATAATTGATTTTTTTATTCTTCTAAATAACATTTAAATCTATAACTAAAATTTCAATTTTAGAGCAATTATTTTCTGAAACCAACTGCAAAGGTCAAATTCAAACCAAAAACAATCGAATAATAAATCCATTAAAAACATCAAGAAAAAATAATGAAAAACGAAAACGAATTTTGTGACAAATGACTGAAATGCAAATATTTGTTATTTTACTTATTTCTGTGATACACTCAAAAAACCATTTGTCGGTCATAACTCAATTTGCTTAATTTACTTGACCATTAACTAAAAATCTACAAAAAAAAAACAGAACGAATAAAATGACAAACTCACCAAAAAATAAACATAAAAGACAATTTGCAACCTAAAATAAATATAATCGTAATAATAAAAACAAAATTGAAATGGACAAAATATGGACCAATTTCAAAAAGAGTCAAATTGGCAAAACATACAGAAGTAAAAGACCACCCTTCTTCTTTTTTAAAGTAGACACTAAAATTGACAGGGACTATAAGAAACAGGAAGAAAATTATTTGGAAATAATCAAATTATAAATAATTCTATAAAATTTTATGTAAAATGAAGATAAAGGAAAATATATCAGGCAAATCCTTAATGTTTTAGGGAGTAAAAATTTAAATAAAATCAATCCATTTAGATTTTTATTGAAATCAAAATATTCTTAAGTTAATTTTTATGGTTTAAATTTTAATGTCAAATTCTGCTTTTTCAAATGTTTTATAAAAATTTTATAAACCTTGAAAATAAACCCAATTTATGGGTATCGAAGGTTATTTAATGTGGAGAAATATTAGGGGTATTCAAAAATTTTGTTGAACGCTACAGAATTTTCGAAAAAGAAAATTTTCTATAAAAAGCCAATTTTCGAAAAATTTCCTATAAAATGTCAATTTTTGAAAAATTTCCTACAAAAAGTAAATTTTCGAAAAATTTCCTATAAAAACTCAATTTCCGAAAAATTTCCTATAAATAGTCAATTTTCGAAAAATTTCCTATTAAAAGTAAATTTTGTTACGAATTTCCTATAAAAAGTTAATTTTCGAAAAATTTCCTAAAAAGTCAATTTTCGAAATATTTCTTAAAATTTTGAATTTTCGAAAATTTTCTATAAAAAGTCAATTTTCGAAAAATTTCCTATAGAAAGTAAATTTTTGAAAAATTTCCTATAAATAGTAAATTTTTAAAAAATTTCCTATCAATAGTCAATTTTTGAAAAAATTCCTATAAATAGTCAATTTTTGAAAAATTTCCTATAAATAGTCAATTTTTGAAAAATTTCCTATAAATAGTCAATTTTTGAAAAATTTCCTATAAATAGTCAATTTTTGAAAAATTTCCTATAAATAGTCAATTTTTGAAAAATTTCCTATAAATAGTCAATTTTTGAAAAATTTCCTATGAATAGTCAATTTTTGAAAAATTTCCTATGAATAGTCAATTTTTGAAAAATTTCCTATAAATAGTCAATTTTTGAAAAATTTCCTATAAATAGTCAATTTTTGAAAAATTTCCTATAAATAGTCAATTTTTGAAAAATTTCCTATAAATAGTCAATTTTTGAAAAAATTCCTATAAATAGTCAATTTTAGAAAAATTTCCTATAAATAGTAAATTTTTTAAAAATTTACTATAAATAGTCAATTTTTGAAAAATTTCCTATAAATAGTCAATTTTTGAAAAATTTCCTATAAATAGTAAATTTTTGAAAAATTTCCTATAAATAGTCAATTTTTGAAAAATTTCCTATAAATAGTCAATTTTTGAAAAATTTCCTATAAATAGTCATTTTTTGAAAAATTTTCCTATAAATAGTCAATTTTTGAAACATTTCCTATAAATAGTCAATTTTTGAAAAATTTCCTATAAATAGTCAATTTTTGAAAAATTTTCCTATAAATAGTCAATTTTTGAAAAATTTCCTATAAATAGTAAATTTTTGAAAAATTTTGTATTAAAATAGTAAATTTTTGAAAAATTTTGTATAAATAGTAAATTTTTGAAAATTTCCTATAAATAGTCAATTTTTGAAAAATTTCCTATAAATAGTCAATTTTTGAAAAATTTCCTATAAATAGTAAATTTTTGAAAAATTTCCTATAAATAGTCAATTTTTGAAAAATTTCCTATAAATAGTCAATTTTTGAAAAATTTCCTATAAATAGTCATTTTTTGAAAAATTTCCTATAAATAGTCAATTTTTGAAAAATTTCCTATAAATAGTCAATTTTTGAAAAATTTCCTATAAATAGTCATTTTTTGAAAAATTTTCCTATAAATAGTCAATTTTTGAAACATTTCCTATAAATAGTCAATTTTTGAAAAATTTCCTATAAATAGTCAATTTTTGAAAAATTTCCCATAAATAGTCAATTTTTGAAAAATTTCCTATAAATAGTCAATTTTTCAAAAATTTTCCTATAAATAGTCAATTTTTGAAAAATTTCCTATAAATAGTCAATTTTTGAAAAATTTCCTATAAATAGTAAATTTTTGAAAAATTTCCTATAAATAGTAACTTTTTGAAAAATTTCCTATAAATAGACAATTTTTGAAAAATTTCCTATAAATAGTCAATTTTTGAAAAATTTCCTATAAATAGTACATTTTTGAAAAATTTCCTATAAATAGTCAATTTTTGAAAAATTTCCTATAAATAGTCAATTTTTGAAAAATTTTCCTATAAATAGTCAATTTTTGAAAAATTTCCTATAAATAGTCAATTTTTGAAAAATTTTGTATTAAAATAGTAAATTTTTTAAAAATTTGGTATAAATAGTAAATTTTTGAAAATTTCCTATAAATAGTTAATTTTTGAAAAATTTCCTTTAAATAGTCAATTTTTGAAAAATTTCCTAAAAATTTTCAATTTTTGAAAAATTTCATATAAATAACCAATTTTTTAAAAATTTCCTATAAATAGTAAATTTTTAAAAAATTTCCAAAAAATAGTAAATTTTTTAAAAACTTTTTAAAAATAGTAAATTTGTGAAAAATTGTCTAAAAAATAGTATATTTTTGATAAATATCCTAAAAATTTTCGAAAAATTTCATATAAATAGTAAATTTTTGAAAAATTCCCTATAAATAGACAATCTTCGAAAAATTTTCTATAAATAGACAATTTTCGAAAAATGTTCCTCCTTAATATATTTGTAATTTTCAAAACAATTTAATTTAAGATTTAAAAATCGAAACTTAAACCGAAATACTAAAACACAAATTACTCTCAATACTTTGAATTTCTAATGCAATAAAGTAACCGTACATATCTTTAATATATCCCTAACTCATATTTACCTCTAGATATACAATAAATAACTAAATCAATTCAAAATATAATTATATACATGCGATGGTGTGGCTTAATTTAATAATAGGTTTCACATCAAAAAAAATCTTTAAATTCTTCGCCCTTCTTGTTATGGGATATCAGACCATCCATAAACACGAAGATATTAAACTGAAACTTTTCATTTGAAAATTACCTTTTTTGGCCCTGACGATGTTGACTATGATGTTATTGCTATTTTTCTTTGAATTTAACTTAAAAATTTAGTTCAATATATGACGTTTTAATATATTAGAGTTTTTTTTCGTACGAATATTTATATCCAAACTAACGGTACATGTTATATTCCTCAGACATGACCTGGAGTTATAAAATCACTCTAACTTTGGTGGAGGGATATTAGTATTTACGAATAAATTGTGATGATTTTGGATAACATTTCATATCTGTATCGCATCATCGTAATTATCATCGTTAAAGTTGCAAGACTAGCAATCAATCGGTAGTTTGTGGAGATGCATGATTTCATGTACGTTTTTTTCTGTTTTTTGGTAAATACTAATACATATAAATTAGATTTAAAATGAAAATAAATTAAACTTTCATATAAAAAGTCAATATATTAAAAATTTCTTATATAAAAGGTAAATTTTTGAAAAAATTAATATAAAAACAGTAAATTTTTGAAAAATTTCCTATAAAAATAGTAAATTTTTGAGAAATTTTCTATAAAAATAGTAAATTTTTGAAAAATTTCCTATAAAAATAGTAAATTTTTGAAAAATTTCCTATAAAAATAGGTAATTTTTAAAAAATTTCCTATAAAAATAGGAAATTTTTGAAAAATTTCCTATAAAAATAGTAAATTTTAAAAAAAATCCTATAAAAATAGTAAATTTTTAAAAAAATTCCTACAAAAATAGTAAATTTTTAAAAAAAATTCTTATAAAAATAGTAAATTTTTAAAAAAATTCATATAAAAATAGTAAATTTTTGAAAAATTTCCTATAAAAATAGTAAATTTTTGAAAAATTTCCTATAAAAATAGTAAATTTTTGAAAAATTTCCTATAAAAATAGTAAATTTTTGAAAAATTTCCTATAAAAATAGTAAATTTTTGAAAAATTTCCTATAAAAATAGTAATTTTTTGAAAAATTTCCTATAAAAATAGTAAATTTTTGAAAAATTTCCTATAAAAATAGTAAATTTTTGAAAATTTTCCTATAAAAATAGTAAATTTTTGAAGAATTTCCTATAAAAATAGTAAATTTTTGAAAATTTTCCTATAAAAATAGTAAATTTTTGAAAAATTTCCTATAAAAATAGTAAATTTTTGAAAAATTTCCTATAAAAATAGTAAATTTTTGAAAAATTTCCTATAAAAATAGTAAATTTTTGAAAAATTTCCTATAAAAATAGTAAATTTTTGAAAAATTTCCTATAAAAATAGTAAATTTTTGAAAAATTTCCTATAAAAATAGTAAATTTTTGAAAAATTTCCTATAAAAATAGTAAATTTTTGAAAAATTTCCTATAAGAATAGTAAATTTTTGAAAAATTTCCTATAAGAATAGTAAATTTTTGAAAAATTTCCTATAAAAATAGTAAATTTTTGAAAAATTTCCTATAAAAATAGTAAATTTTTGAAAAATTTCCTATAAAAATAGTAAATTTTTGAAAAATTTCCTATAAAAATAGTAAATTTTTGAAAAATTTCCTATAAAAATAGTAAATTTTTGAAAAATTTCCTATAAAAATAGTAAATTTTTGAAAAATTTCCTATAAAAATAGTAAATTTTTTAAAAATTTCCTATAAAAATAGTAAGTTTTTTAAAAATTTCCTATAAAAATAGTAAGTTTTTTAAAAATTTCCTATAAAAATAGTAAATTTTTGAAAAATTTCCTATAAAAATAGTAAATTTTTGAAAAATTTCCTATAAAAATAGTAAATTTTTGAAAAAATTTCTATAAAAATAGTAAATTTTTGAAAAATTTCCTATAAAAATAGTAAATTTTTGAAAAATTTCCTATAAAAATAGTAAATTTTTGAAAAATTTCCTATAAAAATAGTAAATTTTTGAAAAATTTCCTATAAAAATAGTAAATTTTTGAAAAATTTCCTATAAAAATAGTAAATTTTTTGTAAAATTTCCTATAAAAATAGTAAATTTTTGAAAAATTTCCTATAAAAATAGTAAATTTTTGAAAAATTTCCTATAAAAATAGTAAATTTTTGAAAAATAGTAAATTTTTGAAAAAAAATTCCTATAAAAATAGTAAATTTAAAAAAAAAATTTCCTATAAAAATAGAAATTTTTGAAAAATTGTCTTTAAAAATAATAAATTTTCTATACAAAATGTAAATTTTTGAAAATGTTCCTATAGATAGTAATTTTTTGAGTACTTTCCTATAAAAAGTTTTTTTTTTAACGGTATTGTTTTGGCAACTCACATAAATACAATTTAGGAACGCTTCCTAGCGACTGGTAGTAGAACTAAGAAAACTTTTAGTGAATACAACAACCAAAAGTCTATAAAATATTCGCTAGTGGCGCTAATAACATTAAATAATCTATTGAATAGACGGATATTAAAGACGGAAATACAAAGTTTAATTTGAATAAGGCAAAACACATTGGGAAACATGTTGTGAAGAATTATACTCGATCAATCTGGCATAAAATACCCTACTCCACTAAGGTCAAATATACCATCACTAAAATGTATATATATTCTTTTATATTCTTTTGTGTGATATCAAAGCCTCTAAAAAATTGGATGTACCCAGAAAGAAGGGAACACGTGTTGATTTCATCGCTAAGAGCCATGAACCTATTTGTATGAGAAACAATTGTAGTGCTTTTTATTTAAGCAAAATTTCAATTAGAATCATAGTTTTCCCAAAATTTCTTGTAATTGACGACATGCCTATAAAAATGTAATAAAAATATTTCACTGTATAACAAAAAAACTGCAAAATAAGATATGATTTACCATTTGATAAAGACTTGCAAGTTCTAAAAAGTTGAATCTTAATAAAAAAAAGTTAAAAAACTTACTGATTACCTTGTTTTTCAAATTGGAAAATAATACATCTTTCCCAGGTCAGTTTCAAAAGTCATTTTTTAATTTTTTTAAAATTTTGTTCAACAAATATTAAAAATTATGAATTCCCTCATCGTTATGTTAAAGCAACCAAATGGCATAATAAACCACGAAAAGTTGACGTCGATATCTTAAACCGTTACGCCATACGCTAGATTTAAATTCTCCCAATTTCGAAAAAAAAATTTAAATCATTTTAGAAAATTTTTGTTTAAAAATTTTAAAGTTTTAGAAACTTTAGAGATTTATGGAAATTAAAACAGAAAATTTTAGAATTTGGAAAATCTGAAATAATTTTAATATGAGCTACTTTCTTTAAAAATATAATTTATTTCCCTTAAAAAAATGCAAATTTGACAGCACGAGTGGTAAGTGACCTATTTAAATGGTTTATATATTATATTTTGCCAAAAAACTTTGACCCCACTTGTTTCGAATACAAACTAAGTCAATGACTTTTTTTGTTAAAAATTAAAAATATTTGTAAAATAAGCTAAAATAACTATTTAAAGTATAAACAAATTGATTATACCCTACATCAAGTATACTTGATCTATAGGTGCAGATAGATTTTAGAATAACTTATAGTTAAAAAAAAATTGTAAAATAAGTTTGTTTTATTCTTAAGAATACTTGTCAATGTAAGTGCCAATTCCAAATGTAGAACCATAATCCACAGTTTATATAAATCTGGGGGAAAATATCAGCATTCGATATCGATTGAAATCTTTTAAGTTAATATTGTGTAGCATACCTTAGGGATTTTCAAAATAATTGATTTTGCAAAGAGTTTAATATAATTTGATATCTAAAAATATCCTTTTGTTTATCAAAATATTTAGTTTAAATTAAATTCTTTTACTATCTGGGAACTTTTGACAAATAAATTACAAAGTAGCTATATGTTATATACAATTTAGATTATCCTAAAAGTGTGCTACACAAATATTTCTGAAATATCTTACATTTCGATCGATATCGAGAGCTGAGATTTGGTCACTGTTTTTGGACATTTTCATTGAATATCAATATAAGTTATTAGCATATGATGTCTGGATTGTTATAGTTTCTTGTAGTCCTTATATATATATTCTATCCCCAATAATTAAATACCGAAATTTACATCCATTTTTAATACTTCCGCATATTCAAAAATGGAAAGTTCTTAAACGTAACGATAAACTTAATACTCATTTGTAGTCCAGTAGTATAAATCCCTGACATAAATAAAATACTAAAAACACTTAATAACTAAAAACTCTGAAAAAGAAAAACTGCATAACTTTCCTACACTCGCAAGTTCATATGTTTAGCAAGACAAAATTCCAAGAAATCATATAAAAACTTCTGTGTAAGCCGAGAATTATTGTCAGTTAATTTCAATTCATTTTGTTATAAGCTCATATTTCAAAACAACCAACCAATCACCATGAAAACCTTCGCTTCAATTTTCGTTATTGCCGCTGCTTTGGCTATCGCTGTATCCGCTGGCGGTTATGGTGGTGGTGCTAGCGGTGGTTATGGCGGTGGTGCTGCTTCCATTCCTGCTCCTCCCTGCCCTAAGAATTACTTGTTCAGTTGTCAACCCAATTTGGTGCCCGCACCTTGTGCTCCTGCTGCTGCATCGGGTGGTTATGGCTCGGCTGGTGCTTATTCGGAAAATGTACCAACTATTCTCAATGCTCCCTATGGCTATCAAGGAGTACCACAGTATAACACTCATTTTGGACATTAAAGGATTAGTATCGAGGAACTGGCTAAGGAATTTTTAAAATGTTGTTAAAGTTTTAGGTTATCAATTATGATGATCTTATGTTTTGATGCTTGATGTGAATAAATTGAAATTTGAAATTAAAAGAAATAAGTAAATTATTTGGATTTATATTTTGGTGGTAATAATAGATCTTGGGGGGAAAATAGGAAGAGGCACAAGAAATTTTACTAATATTAATATTTTAACCAGAATTTTTACCGATATTAGAAATTTTTACTTAAATAAAAAATTTTTAATCAAATTATACATTTTTACTTCAATTAGAAATTTTTAGTAAAATAAGAAAAATAATAATAATAATAAAAATAAACTAGAAATTTTTTACTAAAATAAGAAATTTTTGTTACATTTAGAAATTTTTACTAAGATTACAAATTTTTACTGAACTGAAAAATATTTTCTTAAATTAAAAAAATAAAAAAAAAATAGTAAGGTTTTATAAAATAAGAAGTTTTACTAAAATCAAAAATTTGAAGTAAAATATGAAATTTTTCTAAACTAGAAATTTCTTACCAAAATGACAAATTTTTGCTTCAATTAAAATTTTTTACTAAAATGAGAATTTTTTACTTAAATTAAAAAAATTTAACTGAAATTAATAATTCTTTCTAATATTAGAATTTTTACATAAATTTTACTTCAATAAAAAAACAAGTTACTAAAATTCAATTTTGAGTAAAATTATAAATTTCTAACTAAATGAAATTTTCTAAAGTTAGAAATTTTTACTTCAATTAGTCATTTTGACTTTTATTTTTACTAAAATTATTAATTTTTTCTAAAATTAGAAATTTTTACTAAAGTTAGAAATTTTTAGTGAAATTTTAAATTTTTACTGAAATTAGAAATTTTTACTAAAATTAGTTTTTCTTGCTAAAATTAGTAATTTTTACTAAAATTATAAATTTTTTTATAAAATTATAAATTTTTACTAAAATTTGAAATTTTTACTAAAATTTGAAATTGTTACTGAAATTTGAAATTGTTACTGAAATTTTAAATTGTTACTGAAATTAGATATGTTTACTAAAATTAGTAATTTTTACTAAATTTAGAAATATTAACTTAAATAAGAAAATTTCACTGAAATTAGTCATGTTTACATATATTAAAATTTTTTACTAAAATTAGAAATTTTACTAAAATTAGAAATTTTACTAAAATTATAAATTTTACTAAAATTTGAAATTTTTACTAAAATTTGAAATTTTTAATTAAATAAGAAATTTTTACTATAATATGAAATTTTTACTGATATTAGAAATTTTTACTAAAATTAGTAATTAGTACTAAAATTAGAAATATTAGTTTAAGTAAGAAAATTTCACTGAAATTAGTAATGTTTACTTATATTAAAAATTTTTACTAAAATTTTAAATTTTTACTAAAATTTGAAACTTTTACTAAAATTAGAAATTTTTATTAAAATTAGAAATTTTTACTAAAATTAGAAATTTTTACTAAATCTTTACTAAAATTAGAAATATCTGCTTAAATAAGAAAATTTTACTGAAATTAGTAATGCTTACTAATATTAGAAATTTTTACTAAAATTAGAAATTTTTACTAAAATTTTAAATTCTTACTGAAATTAGAAATTTTTTAGTAATTTTTACTAAAATTAGAAATATTGGCCTAAATAGAAAATTTCACTGAAATTAGTAATGTTAGTAATGTTATATTAGAAATTTTTACTAAAATTTGAAATTTTGATTAAAACTTTAAATTCTTACTGAAATTAGAAATTTTTACTAAATCTTTACTAAAATTAGAAATATTTGCTTAAATAAGAAAATTTTACTGAAATTAGTAATGCTTACTAATATTAGAAATTTTTACTAAAATTAGAAATTTTTACTAAAATTTTATATTCTTACTGAAATTAGAAATTTTTTTTAAAATTAGTAATTTTTACTAAAATTGGAAATATTAGCTTAAATAAGAAAATTTCACTGAAATTAGTAATGTTTACTTAATTAGAAATATTATAAATTTTTACTAAAATTTTAAATTTTTTTTTTTTAAAGTATAAATTTTTACTAAAATAAGTAATTTTAACTAAAATTAAAAATGTTTACTAAAATTAGAAATTTTTACTTAAATTAGAGATTTTTTACTAAAATTAGAAATTTTTACTAAAATTAGAAATTTTTACTTAGAGTAGAAATTTTAACCAAAATTAGTAATTTTAACTAAAGTGAGAAATATTTGCTTAGATAAGAAAATTTCAATGAATTTATTAATGTTTACTAATATTAGAAATTTTTATTAAAATTAGAAATATTTACTAGAACTAGAAATTTATTACTAAAATGTAAAAATTTTTCTCAAATTAGAAATTTTTACTAAAATGAATAATTTTTACTAAAATTAGAAATATTTGCTTTAGTAAGAAAATTTAAGTGAAATTAGTAAAGTTTAATAATATTAGAAATTTTAATTTAAATTAGATATTTTTACCTAAGGTAAAAATTTTTACTAAAATTATAAATTTTAACTAAAATTTTTAAAATTTTTTAAAATAAGAAAATTTTACTGAAATAAGTAATGTTTACTTATATTAAAAATTTTAACTAAAATAAGAAATTTTTACTTAAAGTAGTAGTTTTTGACAAAATTAGAAATTTTTACTAAAATGAGAAATATTTATTTAAATATGAAAATTTCACTGAAATTGGTAATGTTTACTAATATTAGAAATTTTTACTAAAATTATAATTTTCTTACTAAAATTAAAAGTTTGTACTAAAATTATAAATTTTTACTTAAATAAGAAGTTTCTAGTAAAAAGTAGAAATTTTTACTAAAATTAGAAATTTTTACTTAAAGTAGAAATTTTTACTAAAGTTAGTAATTTTTACTGAAATTATAAATATTTGCTGAAATAAGAAAATTTCACTGAAATTAGTTATATTTACTTATATTAGAAATTTTTACTAAAACTAGAAATTTTTACTAAAATTAGAAATTTTTACTTATATTATAAATTTTTGCTAAAATTATAAATTTTTACTATAATTTGAAATTTTTACAAGAGAGATATTTCTACTAAGATTTAAGATTTTTACTTCAATTCAAAGTTTTTACCAAAATTAAAATCTCTTGTGACAATTATAAATTTTAATATAATTCAAGAGTTTTAAAAAAATTTAAATTTTAACTAATATTAGAAATTTTTACTAAAATTGGATAATTTGATTACAATTTAAAAATTTTACTAACAACAAAAAATTTTGCCATAAAGAGATTTTTACAAAAATTACAAATTTTTAGTAAATGTAGGAATTTTTACTATAATCAGAAGTTTTAACAACAACCAGTAACTTTTACTTAAATTATTGTTTCTAACTAAATTAAGCAATTTTGATTAAAATTGTAAATTTTTATGTGAAATATAATTTTTTAATAAGATTTTAAATTTTAGCTGAAAATTTTGTCCTATTCGTCTTTACCCATCACAAATTTGAAAGAGCTTCCTCAGTTATTTTGAAATAAAACCACTTTAGATATTTCTTTTAAATAATATTTTTTTTATTACAATAAAGTATAAGCAGCCAAATGAAAAAATACACTTAAACTAAATTATCCGAGTCCAATTAAAACGCCAGTCCATCACTTAATGATTTCCAAAATAGCCAGGGATTTGGAGGAGATTCTGAGGCACACCATAGGGAGATGTAACAATTGTTGGTATATTTTCCGAGTAGGCACCAGCCGATCCATAACCACCAGCGGCAGCAGCAGGAGCACATGGAGCAGGAGCCAAGTTGGGTTGACAACTGAACAAGTAGTTCTTAGGGCAGGGAGGAGCAGGAATGGAAGCAGCACCACCGCCATAACCACCGCTGGCACCACCACCATAACCACTGGCAGAAACAACAGCCAATGTGGCGATAACGGCAAAGACAGTAGCGAAGAATTTCATTTTGAGATGATGTATTTTACTTGGTTGTGTTGAAGTAAACTGATGATTTCTTTGAGCGGCGGTGAAGTTTTTATACTATTTTTTGCTTTGTTTACCTATAAGGGGGTGATATATTCGAATTTTTGGGGCCAGGTCATTGTTTTAGTTTAATATTTAGTTGTCTGCATTTTTTTGGCGAAAGTTTGTTTTGTATGGTGTAAGCAGTTTTGAAAATCAGAATAATACACCATTTCCCAAAAGTTAAGTGAAGGGAATATCAGAAAATACAACTGATATAATTATAGTCATGTCAGCTGTATATTTAAGTCGACTTTAATATTTTATTGTAACAGTAATATTTAATTTAGTATTAATTTTCTGAAGTAAATTTTTTTACCAGAATTAGAAATTTTTAATAATATAAGAAATTTTTACTTAAAATAGAAATTTTTACTAAAACTAAAAATTTTTACTGAAATTAGAAATTTTTACAAGAATTAGAAATTTTGAAATTCAAAGACATTTTAGTGAAAATAAAATTTTTTTACTAAGATTTTACTAAGATTTAAAATTTTTACTAAATTTAGAAATTTTTACTAAAACTAGAAATTTTAACTTAAATAAGAAATTTTTACTTAAACAAGAAATTTTTACCAAAACTAGACATTTTTGGTAGAACTAGAGATTTCTTCTCAAATTAAAAATTTTGACTTGTATTAAAAATGTTTACTCAAGTTAGAAATTTTTACTTAAATTAGAGATTTTTACTAAAATTTATAATATTTACTAAAATTAGTAATTTTTACTAAAAAAAGGAATTTTTACTTTAATTAGAAATTTTTAATAAAATTATAAATATTTACAAAAATTAAAAATTTTTATTAAATTAGAAATTTTTACTTAAATTAAAAATTTTTACCAAAATAAGAAATTTTTTACAAAAATTTTAAATTTTTACTAAAATTAGAAATTCTTACTAGAATTAGAAGTTTTGACTATAATTACGATTTTTTACTAAAATTTGAAATTTCAAGTAAAGCAAAAAATTTTTATTAAAATTAGGAATTTTTTCTTTAATTAGAATTTTTTCTAATATATTAAAATTAATTAATTAACTAAAATTTGATTTTTTTTACTAAAATTATAAATTTTTATTAAAATAAGAAATATTTACTTAAATTATAAATTTTTACCAATATAAGAAATTTTTACTAAAATTAGAAATATTTACTAGAATTAGAAGTTTTGACTATAATTTGAAATTTTAAGTAAAACTAGAAATTTTTACTAAAATTAGGATTTTTACTAAAATTAGAAATTTTAACTAAAATTATAAATTTTTACTAAAATTAGAAATTTTTACTAAAATTTCAAATTAGAAAATTTTATTAAAATTAGAAATTTTAACTAAAATTATAAATTTTTACTAAAATTAGAAATTTTTACTAAAATTTTAAATTTTTACTAAAATTTTAAATTAGAAAATTTTACTTATATAATAAATTTTTACTTAAATTAAACAATTTTACTAGAATTAGAAATTTTTACTAAAATTAAAAATTTTTACTTAAATTAAAAATTTTTACTAAAATTAGAAATTTTTAATAAAATTAGAAAGTTTTACTTAAATAAGAAACTTTTATTAAAATAACAAATTTTTATTGAAATTAGAAATTTATACTAAAATGAGAAATTGTTTTGTTGATGATATTATTGTCTCGTTGACTATATTATAGCCTAGTCAAGTATATTATGGTCTAGTCGACTATATTATAGTCTTGTCGACAATATTATTGACTTGTCGACTATATTATAGTCCTGTCGACTCTATTATGATCTTGTCGACTGTATTATAGTCTTGTCAACTATATTATATCCTTGTCGGCTATATTTTAGCCTTGTCGGCTAAATTATAATTTAGTCTTGTCGAGTATAGTTTAGTCTTGTCGACTATACTAAAATCTTGTGGACTATATTATAGTTTCGTGGACTATATTATAGTCTTGTCACTGTAATATACTCTCGTGGACCATATTAAGGTCTTGTCGACTATATTTCAATCATTTAGTTTATATTATTGCCGCTTTCCATAATTTGATGCCTTTGTCCTGACCTGCGCATTTTCTGTTTTCCGAAAACTCATAGTGGGTGCTCTAACCCAATCCATTCATTCAAATATCTTTAAAACCCAACATCCGTAACAAATTCATAAGACTTCAAATGTTTTCCGAGAAAATCCCCAAAAACAAAACATGAGCAATTAACAACGTCATCCATAGACGCGATAAACAGATAAAACACAATTTTAAATGTAAAATAAATTGAAAAAATAACAGAAAAAAACTGAATATTTTACGATTTGAATACTTACGTATTTGAAAATAAATAAAATGAAAAATCTTTTTTGTTTCCCGAATAATATGATTTGTTGTTGTTTTTGTTGTTGTTGCTGTGGTCTCGTTGATCTTGTTGCGAATTGGAATTTGAAAAATAAAAACACAAACAAAAAATTTTGTCTCTGTCGCATCGTTTTGAGTCAAAATATCAAATCAGTTGAATTTTTTATCTTACAGATTTCGGATGTGCGCGTTTTTAAATCAAAAAGTGGGGGGACATCTAGAAAACGAAATATTTATTAGAATCAGAAGAAATATGTATAAAGTTGATATTTTTAAGAAAAAGTGAAAATTTGGTGATATTTATTAAATGAGAAAGATCTTGTTATAAAAAAATTTTGAAAAAAAGTTAAGAAATATTGAAAATTCGAAAATCTGAATGGGTTAACAAAATTTCTTGTAAAATACTGAAATATTTAAATCAATAAAATATTGAAAATTATGTGTTAAAGTTAGAGAAAATTTAAGTTTTTTCTAAAAAAAAAAAAATTAGTAAATAAATAATTTTTTTAAACAAATATTGCATAATTGTGTTTGTCTGCTAAATAAATAACCAATTAAAAAAAATTTCTTCAAACAAAGTTCCTAAATTGTAAAAAAATTTAATTGTCAACATGAAGAAACTTCATCTGGGGGGTGCCAAACACAAGGCTAAATCCTATAAACCCTTCAAAAATAAAAATCGTCGGGTAAGCTTTTTAAATTTTTAATAAATTCTAAACAATTTTATTTTAACTAAAAGACCCCTTCATATCTTCTTAGTATTACTTAAAACTATATTTGTTTTTAGCACTTAGTCATCTCTAGTAATTCTTTACTCTTAAGCATTTTCTGCATTTTTTTTTGCCCCTAGTCCGTATTAGAGTCGTTTTGTCAGGTCCAAACAAAAAGATATTTTTAACCACTACACGCTACTTATTCATTCCTCTAGTTTTGAAAATCTTTTATTTTTTGTTTTCTATATTTTATTTGATGCTTTTTCTCTCTAGTATTTTTCAATGGCCTTTTTATCGCACACTCACTTGTGGCTGTCTCAAGTTTATTAGAACAAAAAATGAAAAAATAGTCGGTAATGCCCGATTTGTTTATATCCTTCATCACAGAGTATTAATTTATTTCCGGATATAAAATGTCAGAATACCTTAAATTTTAAAGACATCTGACAATCTTAAAGCCAAGAAATTATTTAAAATTAAAATATTTTTGTTTACTTTTTGCATCAATAAAAAATTTGCGTATTATTAAAACTTTGTATGTATCCATTTGGATACAAATATATGTTATGGTTATACATTAGGGTATTTAATTTTTACTAAAGGTTTGGTTTTTATTTGACTTTGCCCCGAGTCTCGGTGACATAAAAGTTATATATACCAAATTTTTAGAAGATTGGATGATGTTAGAGGTTGCACATTTTGTTTTATAAAAAATTTAGAATTTGTTCATCAATGCATACAACCAAATGGCAATATAAAACTCAAAAAAGTTGAAGTCGAACACAGTTTTGTCGTAACTGCCATTTAAAATCGTGGATTTTCTCAATTTTTTTTATATGTTCCGTAGATCTTTGGTAAATTTTACTTCTGTTCAATTTTTAAATCAAATTTTACATACAAAGTTTTTACAATAAGCTCTTCATAACTATTTTTATCGTTTATATATATAAGAATTTTTGCCCCGTTTCAAAATATGTATCCATATGGATACAGTCTAAAAATATAGATTATGGCCAATTTATGTTTTCAAATCGACTATTATTGCTATTGTTGTTAGAGCTAATTACAGTAAATATCAAAAAATACAGTTTTTTTTGGCAATCCACTTTTTGCGAAAGGTTTAAGCTCCAAAAAGTTACTAACAGTGAAGATCCGGCATTGTCCAAATTTTCCAATGATTCAAGTTTTTAGATAAGAAATCTTATGCTCTCCACCTCAGTTTAGCTGATAAAAGATCTTAATACTACATATTAAGAGAATACTTGTATCCATAATATTTTTAAGGAATAAAATAGTTCCCCCTGCACCTACGTCTGTTATCCTTGACTCCCCTATCCTGCTTAATTTTGTTCAAACTTATCTAAGAAGTTAAACAGCAATGAGTATTTTTAGCACCGAATAAAGAATTCCCCTTGTCTGATCCTCGTATTTTTCTAGCCAAACTCAGAATTATGTTTAATCACTATACCTCTAAATAATGACTCTGCCTCTAAATTTTGTGGAACTTCACTTGCTATGACCCTCCGACTTTTAACCAACATGCACGCATCAATAAAAATTATTAAATAAGTTTGAAGACTTCATCTTCTAAAGTTCTAGCGATACACGAAGATTAATATTATATTTGTCTAGGGGACAAAGTTCCACAGCACCGATGGTTGTAAGCCAATTGGTATACTAAAATGTGGGTCTTAGACAAATATTTCTATGCGTTACATGCATCAGCACAAACTCATAATATCTTTTCTACCTATGGTGGTGAAGGGTATAATTAAGGCCAAAGTTTGAACAAACTTCAGATGGACAAACAGCTATCTAAGTGGACAGTTATTACATTGATAAGGAATTGATTATTAATTAGTCTGTGTCAGATCAACATTTCTGTACGTTACAAAAATCACCACAATTTCAAGTTACCTTCTTGTAGGTGTAGGGTATACAAATGCTTTGTTATTTAGTTAATGCCTGATGATGATGAATTTTTTATAAACAAAATAATTTTTTTTAAATTATTTTAAACACAAGAAATATGAACTTTGTTTCAAATATGAAATATAAACAAATATTCAAATAAGAAATTTGATTGATTTCGATTTTGGTGATTATAAACAATGCAATTTATTAAAATTTATCGTTTCAAATTTGTTGAATTTGTTACAGCAGTTCTATTTAATATGTAATTTTATTCTATTCTAAGAAAATTGTTTGTATTAAGTATTGGAAAAATTCGGTGCCCCACTGTGACTTAAAATTTTATTATGCCGCATAATTGTTTCTTTCATTTTATTTATGAGTAATCAGCAAATTTATTTCAAGAGTTTTATTGTTGCTTTATTGATATCAATAATATTGAAAAGAAGTTTTGTTTATTTTTCTTAATTTTTCAGGGTTCTTAACATTATTATTGTTGCCAGGTCTTGAGTTCCTTGTACTTCAAAATGAGTTTAATATTCAGCTGTTTTTTATAGTTTTTTTTTTTATTATTTAGGAATTTATACTATAAAGTATTGTACTATGCACAGTGGTGAGTTGCGGAGAAAAAAGGGAAGATACATCTGCTTAAATCTGAATTTGATTAAAATTAGCACATTTGAGAATCCAAGTTAGGACACTTGAATATACCTACAATTTAAAATTATGCTAATTACCTTTAACCCTCTGCGACTGGCGTGTGGTCCAGCAGACACCAACATTATGACATAAAATACTAATTTTCGTTTTCCAAAACGGATCTTGGAAGATATAAGCCATGGAAATAGTATCTCATAGTCTACTACTTTATTCGAATTGTAAGAACTATATAACGTCAGCCGCTGAGGGTTAATCTGCTATAAGAGTATGTTTACATTATAGTTTATGAAAGTATAATAATAAAATTTTCAGTGATTAATTCGATTTCGAATTGGTTTATTTTATTCTAATTTTGATCCAATGTTATGCTTATAGAAAATTAAGCAAATTTTTCATCAATTATTTTTCTGATAACCGCCACTGTGCTCTGACATACAATAACATTTATTCTTATGTACAACTTTATATACATACATATATATATTTGTGTATCCATGTAGTTGGGAAATAGTGCCACGCTTTTCACATTAAACTGCATATTTTTATACCCTTCACCACCACAGGTGGAAAGGGTATTATAAGTTTGTGCTGATGTATGTAACGCATAGAAATATTTGTCTTAGACCCACCTTTTAGTATACCAATAGACTTAGAATAACTCTGAGTCGATTTAGCGATGTCCGTCCGTCTGGCTGGCTGGCTGGACCCCCATGTAAACCTTGTAATCAAACTACAGGTCGCAATTCTAAAGATAATTTGATGAAATTTGGCACAGATCAGTTTTTTGATAATGGGACCATGGCTATTGAAATTGGTCAAAATCAGTCCATTATTTCTGGTACCTCCCATAGGTCCCACTTCCCGGAATTGATATATTGGCCACAAATATCAATATTTTTTTATGAAATTTAAAACAACATACTGCTTATGTAAATAAAAATCACTGTACCAAATTTCGTTAAAGTCGGTCCACAGTTGACCATAGCTCCCATATAAACTTTTCTTTAAAAACGCACTAAATAAGACAAAAAATCACTAAAACGCTCGTAATCTAAAGATAATGAAAATTTTGAAAATATTTTTTGCATACATAATTTTTGTAACATCTGTAATCAATTTGCCAAATTTCGAGATAATCGGTCCACATTTGACCCTAGCTCTCATATAAGTCCAAATGACGGAAACAGGTTAAATATATAAGTTTTGAGAAAATGTTTGTATGATGGCAAAATTTAGCAAATATCGGGTGTTTTTTATTGAGGTATAGAACTTTAAGTTGGCATCACTTTTTTAACTGGCGGCCATTTTGTCAGCTGTCAAGTGATTAATATTTAGTTTGGTTTGCCATTTCATCATTAACAGGTTGACAAAAGAACAACGCTTGCAAATCGTGCAAATTTATTTCGAAAATAATGGTTCAGTTCGCGAAGTTTACCGCAAGCTCCGTCCATTTTATGGTCGACATAATCGTCCATCAGAGCAATTAATTCGGTTAACCATGGATCGTTTTCGCACTACGTTTACTCTATGTGATAATACGCATCCGCAGCGACGTCGAACAGTGCGCACCGAAGAAACAATTGCCGCTGTAGAGCAAAGTGTTGAAGAGGACCCGAATGAATCGATTCGCCACCGTGCACAGCAATTGGAGCTTTGTCCATCAACTTTATGGAAGATTCTGCGCAAAGATCTTGGCTTGCGACCTTACAAGATCCAGCTTGTGCAAGAATTAAGGCCGCGAGACCATGCAATGCGTCGTGATTTTGGTGTATGGGCCGAAAATGAGATTGATCTCGATGCTGATTTTCATCGTGATGAGTGATGAGGCTTATTTTTGGTTGAATGGCTACGTCAACAAGCAAAATTGCCGCATTTGGAGTGAAGAGAATCCACATGAAACCCTTGAGACGCCATTACATCCACAAAAACTGACTGTTTGGTGTGCTCTATGGGCTGGTGGAGTCATTGGGCCATACTTCTTCCGAAATAATGCTGGAGAGTCAGTTACCATAAATGGAGACCGGTATAGATCCATGATAACCGACTATTTTGTTCCCCAATTGGATGGCATGAATGTGGATGAATTGTGGTTCCAACAAGACGGCGCTACATGCCACACAGCGCACGTCACAATTGATTTATTGAAGGAAACATTTGATGAGCGCATAATTTCGCGGAATGGACCTGTCAATTGGCCACCAAGATCGTGCGATTTGACACCACTGGATTATTTTCTTTGGGGATATGTGAAGTCGCTCGTCTACGCCAACAAACCAGAAACGTTAGGGGACTTGGAAGCCAACATTCGTGGCGTTATTGCCAAAATACGGTCCCAAATGCTCGAAAAAGTAGTTGAAAATTGGACCTGTAGAATTGGCTTTATTCGAGCCAGCCGCGGCGGCCACATGCCCGAAATCATATTTAAACATTAATGGCATAAAATTATCCTTCCAATAAAGCCAAATTGATGGACATTAAAACGATTTTCTTGTGTTTTATTTCAATTCGAAGTTCTATACCTCTAAAAAAAACACCCATTATTTGTCTTTATACAGGAAAAATAACACCTTGACCTTAGTGGCGAAGGGTATCGTATGGTCGGGCTTGACCGACTATAGCGCTTTCTTACTTGTTTTTTGTTGATTTAGGTTTTTATTTTACTTATTTTTATTTATATGAGTAGGTACATATTTTTAATTTGTTGAGTTTTTGTACCCTGTATCAAATTTTGTGTGGCAATACATAATTCCAAGAAATCGTATAAAAACTTCTGTGTAAGCCGCGAATAGTATCAGTTAATTTCAATTCATTTTGTCATAAGCTCATATTTCAAAACACCAAAATCACCATGAAAACTTTTGCTTCAATTTTCATTATTGCTGCTGCTTTGGCTGTCATTGTATCCGCTGGCGGTTATGGTGGTGGTGCTGCTGCCCCCGCTTCCATTCCTGCTCCTCCCTGCCCTAAGAACTACTTGTTCAGTTGTCAACCCAATTTGGTGCCCGCACCTTGTGCTCCTGCTGCTGCATCGGGTGGTTATGGCTCGGCTGGTGCTTATTCGGAAAATGTACCAACTATTCTCAATGCTCCCTATGGCTATCAAGGATTACCACAACATTTGACACATTTTGGACATTAAAGGATTATTATCGAGGGACTGATTAAGAATTATGTTAAATATTGTTAGAGGTTTAAGTTATAATTGGATATTTTCTTATGTTTTGATGCTTGATGTAAATAAATTGGAATTTTAAATGAAAACAAATTAGTAAATTATTTGGGTAAATGTTTAAAGAGAAATAATAGAGCTTGGGGAAATATAGGAATTAATATAAAATAAAGGCCTCACAAAAAAAATGTCCTAACCAACCATAGAAAAGCTTCGAGGAATTGGTTGTACTCACTTTTTTTTGGCTTTTATTAATGTTTGTGACATTAATAAATAAATGCAACAGATTGGGATCAAATACGAATAATTTTTCTTTTTTTATAATATGTACAAACCGACAATTTTGCCATTTTTTGACAAAAACAAAATTTAATCTAAAATTAAATTTTTTACTAAAACTAGAAATTTTAACTAATTTTAATTTATACTTAAATTTGAAATTTATACAAAAATTTTATATTTTTTAAAATTTAAAATTTTTGTATAATTAGAAATTTTACTAAAAGACAAATTTTTATTGAAAATAAAAATTTTTACTATAATAAAAAATTTTTCAAAAAATTTAAAATTTTACTAAAATCAGAAATTTTATTGAAAGCAAAAATTTTACTTAAATTTGTAATTTTTACTAAAATTATACATATTAACTGTAATTATAAATTTTTACTGAAATGAGAAATTTTTCTAAAATAAGAAATATTAAGTAAAATTAAATATTTATTTCAATTATAAATTTTTACTGATATGAGAAATTTTACTTAAATAAGAAAAATTTTAAGTAAGTTTTCTCATTTCAGTAAAAATTTATAATTGAAGTAAATATTTATATTTTTAGTAAAAATTTTAAATATAAGTAAAATTTTTGTTGATATTAATAAAATTGGTTGATGATTTTAGTAAAATTTCTTATTATAGTAAACATTTTATTTTCAGTAAAAATTTTTACTGAATTTATAAATTTTAATAAAATCAGAAATTTGATTAAAATCAAAAATTTTACTTAAATTTGACATTTTTACTAAAATTATAAGTATTTACTTCAATAACAATTTTTTTCTGAATCGAGAAGTTTTACTAAAATAAGAATTTGTAAGTAATTGTTTTTTCATTTCAGAAAAAATTTATAATTGAAATAAAATTAGAAGTATTTACTTCAATTATAAATTTTTACTGAAATGTGAAATTTTACTAAAATAAGAAAAATTTTAAGTAAATTTTCTCATTTTAGTAAAAATTAGAATTGAAGTAAATATTTAAAATGCTAATAAAAATTTCAAATTTAATTAAAATTTTTGATTTTAATAAAATTTCTGATTTTAGTAAAATTATTATAGTAATTATAAATTTTTACTAAAACTACGAATTCTACTAAAATCGGAAATTTTATTAAAATCAAAAATATTACTTATATTTGAACTTTTTACTAAAATTATAAGTATTTACTTCAATTACAAATTTTTTCTGAAACGAGAAGCTTTACTAAAATAAGAATTTGTAAGTAATTGTTTTTTCATTTCAGTAAAAATTTAGAATTGAAATAAAATTAGAAGTATTTACTTCAATTATAAATTCTTACTAAAATGAGAAATTTTACTAAAAAAAGAAAAATTTTAAGTAAATTTTCTCATTTCAATAAAAATTTATAATTGAACTAAATATTTATAATTTCAGTAAAAATTTTAAAATTTAAGTAAAATTTTTAATTTTAATAAAATTTCTGATTTTAGTAAAATTTCTTTTTATAGTAAAAAATTTTGGGACATGAAACATTTAATTAAAAAGTCTTACTGTAGTGTATTGCACTAAGATCCCAATTTATTACAATTATTTATTATTGCATTTTTGTCTTGGTCGCCAACAAAGCAACAACAAAAGTGTGGGAAATAAAGAAATGATAAAACTGAAAAATGTTTATATGTTTTTGTTCAGATGATAATCTTCGCTTTATGTTGATATTTGTTGGACATAATAATAATTCGTATTTATTCTGTCCCTCAAATAGTAAATAATGTGTGGTTTTCGCTCTGTCTAGAATTAGGGATAATCCTTTTAAAAAGAAGGCCTAACCAATCATCGAAACGCGTCGAAGAAAGGTTTCCTCACCAACATTTTTTGGTTTTATCAAAAAACTATTTGTTACAATAACAAATAATTGTAATAAATTGGAATCTTAGAGCAATACACTACAGTAAAACTTTTAAAGTTAAAAATTTTTGTTTTCAGTAAAAATTTTTGATTTAGTAAAAGTTCTAATTTTACTAAAATTTTAAATTTAGTAAAAATATGAAATTTTTGTATAAATTTCAAATTTAACTAAAAGCTTCAAATTTTAGTAAAAATTAAACTTTGATAAAATTTCTAGTTTTTGTAAAAAAATTAAAATTTGATATAAATTTTTTTCCTAAAGTTTTTTTTTTTTGTGAAATTATTTGTTACAAAAATTTGCTATTGTTCTATTATTTTTCCCAAAATATTAACCCAAATAATTTCCAATTTTTTTTAAATTTAAAATTCCAATTTATTTACATCAAGCATCAAAATATAAGAAATTCAATATTAATTACTTAAACCTTTAATAATATTTCACAAAATCCTTAATCAGTAGGCCCTCGATAATAATCCTTTAGTGTCCAAAATGTACCAAGTGTTGTGGTACTCCTTGATAGCCATAGGGAGCATTGAGAATAGTTGGTACATTTTCCGAATAAGCACCAGCCGAGCCATAACCACCCGATGCAGCAGCAGGAGCACAAGGTGCGGGCACCAAATTGGGTTGACAACTGAACAAGTAGTTCTTAGGGCAGGGAGGAGCAGGAATGGAAGCGGGGGCAGCAGCACCACCACCATAACCGCCAGCGGATACAACTACAGCCAAAGCAGCAGCAATAATGAAAATGGAAGCAAAAGTTTTCATGGTGATTGGTTGTTTTGAAATATGAGTATATGACAAAATGAATTGAAATTAACTGATACTATTTTCGGCTTACACAGAAGTTTTTATACGATTTCTTGGAATTTTGTGTAGCTATACATATGAACTTGTGAGTGTAGGAAAGTTATACAGTTTTTCATTTTAGAGTTTTTAATTATTGAGTGTTTTAAGTATTTTATTAATGTCATGGATTTTTACTTCTGAACTACTAATGAGTATTAAGTTTATCGTTGGGTTTAAGAACTTTTCATTTTTAAATAGGCGAAAGTATTAAAATTTGATTTAAATTTTCTATATTTAATTATTGGAGTAAATTAAACTGTGAAACACGATTTTTGAGTCATTAAAATTCCCAATGTATTCAAACCCCCAAATCATTTGGGCCTAGCAGGTGGAACTTAAGAGTTATCGCTATTTGAAAGTTAAATTTTTCCTTGTTTTAAATGTGTAATTGAGTGATAAAATGACAAAAATACTATTACTTTCCGATCCCCCCATGGATCCGCTTTTTTAAATTTTATATTTTGATGTCAACACTATAATCCATATTTAGAAGGATAACAAAAATGGAAGATATTCTTTTTGAGATATCATTGAGTCAAGGACATAATTGATCTCACTATTGCTCCAGTATATGATGCAATTTTTTAACTAAAAGAACGTAAAACCTAGGGCGTACGTTGAAATATGAGCCAAATTAAAGAACCTTAAAAATTGTATGATCTAGGAGAACGTATATATAAAATTTCATTGAAATTGGAGATAGTGTGATTCTGTGCGTTTTCGAAAATTTCTGATTTGACTCCTACACAGAAAATTACAACTTTTAAAAGGCTATAACTCCAAAGTTTTACCTACCAGCGCCAAACACTTTGGGCGTTTCAATAAACAATTCTAGTAATTTCATTTGGCATAAGGTTTTTTTGACCCCACACCATCACTCTCAAAATATGCCATAGTGTTATCCAGATATAACATGTTTACAACTTATACTGGGGCCAAATTACGGCATTCGATATCGATCGAAATCTTAGATATTTTCGAAACATTTGTATAGCATACTTTAGGGATAATCAAAATTATTTAAAAGGTGCACAGTTTACTATACTTTTTTAAAGTTATTTTTAAAAACGAATCAAAATGGATACCAAATTTCAATAAACTTTTTGCCTCGAAGTAACTTTGAACATCCCTAAAGTATACTTCACAATATTCGCTTAAGTCTGAGTTTTCGATCGATATCGAATGCCGTAATTTGGCCCCTGATATTCATCAAAAACGTGCCAAAACAGGAGCCAAATCGTAGATACTTCATAAACATTTGTATAGCATACTTTTGGGATAATCTTAATAATATTTGGCATATAAGTTTCACTCTTACTTATTTCCAAAAGTTCCCTGATAGTAAAAGAATTTAAGTAATTTAAACTAAATATTTTGACAAACAAGCGAATATATTTAGAATCAAATTTTATTAAACTTTTGCAAAATAAATTATTTTGAAAATCCATAAGGTATGCTACACAATATTTTATAGTATATGCCTTCTGATTCGATTGAGTCTTCCGACTTGCAATAGCTAAAGTTGCTAAAGCCCGACTATATGATATCCTTAATAATACCATCATTTTTTGGAGATGAGTGTATACATATTTGTTTTATTTTCGCCAGTCTGTTTATATGGAATCTAAGTCCAAATTCGAAAATTGGACCATGTTTACAAGACTTTGAATTATTATTCCATAGGACGGGTCGCATGTATTTTATTACAAAAACAAGTAAGAAAGTGCTATAGTCGGTCAAGCCCGACCATATGATACCCTGCACCACTAAGGTCAAAGACTTTCTTTTTCCTGTATAAAGACAAATATTTGCTAAATTTTGCCAGCAGACAAACATTTTCTAAAAACTTATATATTGAAGATATTTTCATCATTTGGACTTATATGAGAGCTAGGGTCAAATTTGGACCGATTATGTCGAAATTTGGCAAATTGATTACAGTTGTTATAAAAATTATGTATGCAAAAAATAAACTTAAAATTCCCATCTTCAGATTTTCGAGCGTTTTAGTGATTTTGTCTCATTTAGTGCATTTTGACAGAAGAGTTTGTATGGGAGCTATCGTCATATGTGGACCGATTTCAGCAAAATTTGGTACAATGATTTTATTTTACATAAGCAGTATTTGTTTTAAATTTCATGAAAAAATATTGATATTTGTGGCCAATATATCAATTCCGGGAAGTGGGACCTTTGGGAGTTACCATAAATAATGCACCGATTTTGACGAATTTCAATAGCCATGGTTCCACTATCAAAAAAAATGATCTGTGCCAAATTTCATCAAATTATCTTTATAATTGCGACCTGTACTTTGATTACATGGTTTACATGGGGGTCCACCCAGCTGTCCAGACGGACGGATGGACGGACGGACTGACATCGCTAAATCGACTCAGAAAGTGATTCTAAGCCTATTGGTATACTAAAAGGTGGGTGGGCTAAGACAAATATTTCTATGCGTTACATACATCAGCACAAACCTATAATACCCTTTCCACCTATGGTGGTGAAGGGTATAATGATGTAGTTGTGCACGATAATACAATTCGATTTGACTATACTGTTACAAGACTACCTTTAAAGCCACTTGAACAACCTGAAAATCTCTGCTTGATAGATCCCAGATCCTCTGTCGGAAATTTCGTGAAAATAAATTAAATCAAAAATTTCTCGACAATTGATCCCCATTTGAAATTATTAGTGTAGGGGTTCTTTTAATCGAACTTTAATGACTTTAGTAGTTTCCTATTTGTTGTTATTGTATTTGCTTTTGGAAATATTGCCTTTATAGGTCATTCACACACATATATTTTTGTTTTGAACGCATAATTCTATAAAAATGCAATGCTAGCGATTTAATTATTTCGTCACCAGTAACTGCTTTAAGGGGACTTTGTATTCAAGATAAATAATGCGTGATTGCAATATCAATCTGGCTCTTCCAGTAGATCAACTATTAACTTGTTCAAGAAAATGACATGCAGTACAGATTGAAGTTGTACTAGGCGTCTCTATAACTTGGGAGTACATCAAAGACACTTGGTTTTCCATGAAACTTATCCCTATTGTTTTTCAAAACCTTATAACAGGGGCCAAATTACCGCATTCTATATCGATCAAAATCTTAAATATTTTCAAAACATTTGTATAGCATACTTTAAGGATAATCAAAATTTTTTTTTAAATTTCACAGTTTACTATATTTTTTTGAAGTTATTTGCCAAAACGAATCAAAATGAATACCAAATTTCAATAAACTTTTGCATCGAAGTTACTTTGAACATCCCTAAAGTATACTTTACAATATTTGCTTCAAAGTCTGAGTTTTCGATAAATATCGATATCTATCGAAATCTTAGATATTTTCAAAACATTTGTATAGCATACTTTAAGGATAATCAACATAATTTAAATGATGCATAGTTTACTATATTTTTTAAGTTATTTGCTAAAAGATGAACAATACTAAAAGAGCATTAATTGAACTATATGTTTTTAAAAACGATTCAAAATGGATACCAAATTTCAATAAACTTTTTGCACGAAGTAACTTTGAACATCTCTAAAGTATACTTCACAATATTCGCTTAAAAGTCTGAGTTTTCAATCGATATCGAATGCTGTAATTTGACCCCAGATTATTAGATCAGCCAATCCCTAGGTCCCTTAGAAATCCTGGGGCCAAATTACCGCATTCGATATCGATCGAAAACTCAGACTTTTAAGCGAATATTGTGAAGTATACTTTAGGGATGTTCAAAGTTACTTCGATGCAAAAATTTTATTGAAATTTGGTATTCATTTTGATTCGTTTTTAAAAACATATAGTTCAATTAAAACTCTTTTACTATTGGTGATCTTTTGGCAAACAACTACAAAAAAAAAATAAAGTAAACTGAGCATCTTTTAAATAATTTTGATTATCCTTAAAGAATACTATACAAATGTTTTGAAAATATCTAAGATTTCGATCGATATCGAATGCGCTAATTTGGGCCCTGATGTTTAGAAATTCATCTCTCCTATATTTCAAAGAACCTTTTTGTGTTAGGGTTTATGACATCAAATACTGAAAAAGACTGGCAGATCGTTGTACCTTTGAGTACTTTCCGCAACTTTTAAATTTGTGTTTTGAAATAATCAAATATATTTGTTTAGCTTTATGAATAAAATGTTTTTTTAAATAATAAACAAATATTTGGTATAAATAAATAATCTAGTGCAATACACATTCAAAAATTTGTATTGATAAAAAAAATAAAAATAAATAGAAATGATTTCTAAAAATACTTAATAAATCATAATAATTTGCTTAAACAAAAAAAAAAATGTATTAAATAATACTAAACCCTCATACCAACCCAGCATCCCCCTACAGACACTGACTGCTAATTAGTCAGCAGAAGGCAAAGTCATAACAATTAAAAAAAAAAACACATGGCCAAAATAATTTAAAGAAATTATTTATTTTCATTTTTATTTTCCCAAAATACCAGAAGACAGATAAAATATTAAATAAAAATCTAAAAGAAAATAATAAAAATTTGCTAAAACAAAAAAATTAAAAACATTCAAGTTCATTACGAATATTAGCAATTCTGTAAATTTTTTGTGGAAAAACAAAAATAAAAGAAGAAAAGATACAAAGCCAAAGAAAAAAAAAACATGACAGTTGCCTGAAAGACACAAACAACTAAAGAGTAATTGCGCCTAAAAGCAACTCTGTTTTTGTTTCATTTGACAGTTAATTTAATGATTTCCACAGCAAATGACAGGAAAACGGAAAACGCATTGCAAGAGAATTCAAAAATAAACAACAACGACATAAGGAAAATGTTAACAAAAAAGAAAGAAACAAATTACATGCTACAAATTGACAAGTCGAAAAAGAAATTAAACAAAAAAGTTTTCCGACGCCTGCGCTTTTGAAAATTTGAACTACTTTTTCTATTTTCCGTTTCATTTGTAGACATGCTTTTCTTCTATGAATGGGATTTTTTTTTTCAACAAATTGTTGTAGTAAAAATAGAACAAAAGTTTTTTTTGTTGCTGTTTTAATTAATGGATTTTGTATAGAAATAATTTTATATATTCGAATTTTTGAAATTCATTCATTAAATCTTAATATTTTTGTATTTGTTTATTTAATGCATTTGTTTTATTTTTTGTTAAATAGAAAAATGTTAAGAAATTGAAACATATTTAATATTCCTTTAGATTTGTTTACATTTTTAAAGGCGCGAGTGTAGATTGGAATAAAAACAAACTATTTCTCCATTGACACAATATTCTTTATTTTACTCTCTATTTAGTGATGACGAATAGGTTGAGGTGACCAGATTTATTTTAAAAAAATGTGCATATCAGCACTATAATCGGAAATTATGAATTATTTTAACAAAATGAACTTATTTAAAATAGGCTTGGAGAATATAACTATTTTTTTTCTTGTTCAAAGTGTAACTAAAATATTTGCTTTTTATAGGTGGTACAATATGAAAATTGGATTTTGCCACTCCTATCAAAAATTTGACTTCACAGTGTCACCCGCCGGGGTATTCTGAAGATTCCCTGAACACTTCATCAAAATAGGCCCAGCCGATTTGAACTCCATACGTTACATACTTAAACATATCCATTTTTATATATTTAGATTTTTTCAAAATTTACTTTTTTAGGAAATTTTTCAAAGATTAACTTTTTAGGAAATTTTTCAAAAATTCACATTTTTTAGGAAATTTTTCAAAAATTTACTTTGTATAGGAAATTTTCAAAAATTTACTTTTTATAGGAAATTTTTCAAAAATTTATTTTTTATAGGAAATATTTAAGACATTATTAGATTATTTACTTTTTATAAGAAATTTTTCGAAAATAGGATATGAAATTTGGAAATTATTTACTTTTTATCAGAAATTTTTCGAAAACAGGATAGGACATTTTTTTTTAATTTCCTGTAAAAAGTAATTTTTGAAAAATTTTCTATAAATAGTAAATTTAAAAAGAATTTCCTACAAAAAGTAAATTTTTGAAAAATTTCCATAAAAATATAATATTTTTGAAAATTTTCTTATAAAAAGCAAATTTTTGAAAAATGTCCTGTAAAAAGCAAATTTTTGCAAAATGTCCTGTAAAAAGTAAATTTTTAAAAAATTTCCTATAAAGCGTAAATTTTGAAAAAAAATTTCCTATAAAAAGTAAATATTTTAGCACGCATATTATACATAACGTTACTTTAATATAGAAAGGCCCTAAGTCGTTTTTCAATCAAATCGCTTCTAAAAACTTTATCTAATATAATTTTATAAAAATTATTTAGCATTAAGTTCTTTAGAGAATTTTATTTAGTTTTATACCTCTCCTGTAATGTAAGAAAAATATTACTTAGGGCTTTTCTATATTAAAGTAACGATATATAAGTAGTTATTTGTCAGTTTAAAACTAGAACCATTTTGAGCCTATTGATACGTAAGGGTTAATTTTGTATAAAAATTTAATTAAAGGCTTCTTTGAACGACTATTCGAATTTTTATTTAAATATAATAAAAAAATCATGTAGTAATAGGGTTAATGACATCCGATTTCAACCAAAGTTCACATATATTTCTATCCATCAAGGCAATAATAATTATAGTTCTGTTTATAAAAACTGCTTATATATATCAATTCACGTGCTTTTGTTATAACTTTGGTGAAAAACAGTATTTTTATCCAAATCCTTTGACTTTAAATCGTAGGTAAGGCTAAGCCGTTAGAGATATCGATTTAATTATTTTTTGTACTTATCTGCAGGGTGTGTTTACTAACACTCTGGAACTGTTTTTTAGTTTTTTTGAATTCGTTTAACAAACTTTTGAAAAAACCAAAAAAGCAGTTTTGAAAACGGTATGAAAAAATATATTTTTTTCGTCCAATGCAAAAGTGACTTAAACTTAGCCCATTGAAACAAAAATGGATAATTAAATATCTTGAGGTCTTTTAAAAGTAAAACTAGTCGAACTTTTAAAAATTTATTAAAAATAATAAATTTTTTTATTGCATATGTTCAGGAGCGTCTTAAAGGACGTAAAATATTTTGGGAAACCCTTAAGAATTAGGAAACCATTTTAATTTCTTATATCTCGTTGGAAAGCTCAATTTGTTATCTGTAGCATGATGTTAAAAATGTATTTAAAAACATATTCTAAATAGAAACATTTTTAAGAAATCTAAAGGAACCCCCCAGATTTCCCATATAACTGGAATATCCAAATTTTGGCATCAAGTTGTCACGCTTTTCCGATATCTGATCGAATGAAACTTTGTATTTGGATTGTTGTGGTCAAATGTAACAAATTTGGGGGGTACGTCTTTTGGTATAACGACTTTCAGTTTTTTTGGGACACTCTAATATATATATGTATATATTGTAGAAGAACATTCTTCTATTTAAAAATTATATTTGAAAATTCAGGATATCAAACAGTTTTTTGCCTCTTCTTAAAAATATTCTATTTGGTTCAAAGTCGGTATTAAATATAGGCTCTCGAAAAGTTTTCAATTTGTAAAAATTGCCAATGACGTGTACCGATCAGATCGACTTAGGTTAATGTATATTCTTTCGATTGGATGTCTGGTTGTCTATGTCACACTTGCAATCAAAATAATGAAGTCGCTAAAAAAAATTAATTAATGATATTTGACTATGCTTTTGAAATTATGCTTAATCATTCTATTATTTATGGTACCTACCGTAGATCTTATTTTTTTATATACAGAAACTACTGTAGTTTATTTGTCTTCAAAGTCACTAAAATGTTCTGATGATAATGACATTCTTATGTAAAAACTTTGCGAATAAGCTATATGTAAATATATAATAATGAAGAAAGTAATAAAGTACCATAGTCGGTCAAGCTACTATTTGACACCCTCCACGTGTCAACATATTAAACACTTTTTCTTTACTTTTACATATACATCTGAACTTAATATCGGGTTTTTCAAAAGGGACGCTACAAAAGTACAGCGACAGGGAGAGCAGACGACGCCATATTTCTTGCTGCTCTTTTAACATTTCTCTTCAGTAAGGTTTGCCATTTCATGACGGAAAGATATAGGAGTCAACAACGAGTCAAATTTTACTACCGAAAATCGGAGTCAGTGGTCTCAACATTAAGAGCGCGAATCATCTTCAGCGATGAGGCTCATTTCTGAATGAATGACTTCGTCATTAAACATTTTTTGTGTTAATGCTCAGGTAGCAATCCACACGTAATCCATAAGTCATCATTGCGTCACGAAAAAATTACAGTTTATGGGCCGGCAGCGTAATTGGGCAGTACTTCTTCCGTGATGATTAAGACCGGCACGTTACTGTGAATCGGAATCGCAACCGTTCAATGATAACCTAATATTTTTGGCCCCAATTGGATGGTATGGACTTGGACGACATGTGTTTCCAATAGGACGGCACCACAAGTCACACAGCTAATATCACAATCAATTTATTGAAAACCAAGATTGGAGAACGTGTTATCTCACGAAATGGTCCAGTCGATTGGCCGCCTCGGTGGTGTGATTTGACGCCGTTAGACTATTTTCTGTGGGGCAACGTTATGTCTATAGTTCATGCCAACAAGCCATCGACGATTGATGAACTTTGTACGAATATCGAACGTGAAATTGCAGCAGTAACGGCTAATTTATGCTTGAAAACTGTCGAAAATTGGGTTTAGCGTCAGGACTCGTGCAAACTTGCCGTGGTATAATGGTATCAAACGTGCTTTTACAGGAATAAAGAATTTTATTAATATCTAAAACTGTCTTACGAAAAAAAAAATTGTAGCGCTCTTATTGAAAAACGCTGATTTTTCGACGAATATTTTTCTTTAAAGCTATAAGAGATTGGGGATTGTCATTATAAACCCTCTCTTTGAGGTTGCCTCATAAAAAAAAATCCATGGGAGTTAGATCGGGTGACCTCGGTGGCCATGGGATGTCCCCAAAGCGACTGATCACCAAGTTTGTCGAAGCTCTGGCTGTATATGCAGTTGCCCGATTCTGTTGAAGCCACGTGTGTGAAGAGAACGATGGATGAGCTCTAAGTTTTGGGAAAAAAATCCGTAATCATGAGTCGATAATTCACCGTTGACATTTGACGCCTGACTTCTAAAATTTTCCAATTATCTCATGAGTGGATAAGGCACACCAAACAATTACTTTGGGAATATACAACCGTTTTTGTTGCTGAAATGGGGGTTGCGGCTTCTTAAAGACCAGCAAGGACAGTTTTGCTTATTACATGGACGTTTAAATGAAAATGAGCGTCGTCGCTTCAAAAAATAGGATTTACAGTGCGATAACTTTGAGTAAATCAAAGTCAGTTTCTTTCAGTTCCTAAAAGTTTCGAATTTTAAAAGGATGAAGTTCCGTCCTTTTTGTCGATTCGTTATTAAAATTTTATGAGTAATCGCTCTTGGAAGTCCCAGTGTCGCGGATTTTCACGTAAACTCCTTTCAACCAGTTCAGTGTTTTCGGGAGTCCTTGGCCGTGGGACATTCATGGCTGAAGTAGTTGCGCGGAATTTCTGCACCCACGAACAAACTAAATTTAGACTCGACCCATCACATATTTGCCGAATACGAAACTTTGAACAAAACTGTCGACGAGCAATCATGTACTCTTAAAAAATTGCTCCAAAGCAAACGCGCGATGTATACTCGACCACTGCGACATCGTGCTTGTAAAATCCTTATAATGAATAATTGCAACGGCGTCACTCTCCATTCGCACGATTTATTACTTTTTGAAATAATCGTATTTGAAGACCCTTTGTTGAGTTTCATTCAAATTAAAAAAAAAAAATAGGGCATGGATAATGAAAAAATCTCTAGTGAAAAAATTTCTAGTTTCCTCAAATATCGCTAAATAAAAGTTGTTATATCGGGTGGTTAAATTTCAAGGGCCGATGTTGATTTTGAATAAAATACAAACTATTTAGAAAATTATTGTAATTTTATCTTATTATGATATATTGGTATTACTCAATTATGTATGGAACAAAATATGGGCCAAATGGGCTCCGCGACCACGGCGGCACACCTCCATCCGATGGTCCAAATTTTCGATGACCCTGAGGCATAATGGAGGTTCTATGCCATTATTATGCCGAATTATCTCATCTTTTAGCTCTTGAATTGTTGCTGGCTTATCTTTCAAATTACTCAAAAAAAAAGTCCAACGGTATCAAATCACATGATCTTGGCGGAAAATTGGCATCGCCATTACGTGAGATAACACGGCCATTGAAGTTGTTGCGCAAAAGAGCCATTGTTTCGTTAGCTGTGTGGCAAGTGGCACCGTCCTGCTGAAACCACATATCGTCTACATCCATATCTTCCAATTCGGGCCATAAAAAGTTTGTTTTCATCTCACGATAGCGAACACCATTCACAGTAACTACCTGACCGGCCTCATTTTGGAAAAAAATACGGCCCGATGATGCCGACAGCCCATAAACTGCACCAAACAGTCACTCTTTGTGGGTGCATTGGTTTTTCGACAATTTCTCTTGGATTCTCATTTGCCCAAATGCGGTAATTCTGTTTATTGACGAATCCACTTGCCACCATTCTGCCCATTGACGACGTTTGGAATGGTCAAGAGGCTTTAGTTCTTGAGCCAATTGCACCTTGTAAGCGTGTAAATGCAAGTCTTTATGCATAATGTTCATCACCGACGAGCGTGAGAGGTGCAAGTGTTGGGCACGACGACGAGTTGAGGTGGACGGCTCTTCAGCCACACTATCGCGAACAGCAGCAATATTTTCTGCAGTACGAGCTGTACGAGGATGCACTAGTGTTCTCACATCTTCTACAGACCCGGTTTGCTCGAATTTTTGCACGATTTTTGCGATTGAACGCCCATTTTCATAATAAGTCTGGATAAATTTAACACGTTGTTAGATTGTGTATCTCTCCAAATTGAGTAATTCTGAAATAGAAAAATGTCAAATAAAATTTGGAAAAAAACTTGGCGTTTAGGTGTGGTTCACATTCAACATCGGCCCTTACAATTTAACCACCCTTTAGATGGAATATCATATAATGAGTTCAAAATAGAATCAGGGGTACCGCAAGATGCCGTTATTCTCGTACACTTTTTCGCATATTTAAATATATATGACCTTCTATGTCAAACTTCCAGTCCTTTTACAGAAGATACTTAGCAACATTTGACATTCGTATTCATTAGGCTACAGGCCAAACACCGTAGACATAGAGGAAAATAGGCAGAACATAAATTATACACTTAATTCGGACCTAATATTAATTTCTGAATCGTGATCGTGTGGTACAAATGTTGAGGAGTCAGAAGCTCTTCACTTCATCCAATTTCCTTACTTTTTATACCACTTATATCCGACTTAAAATGGAATACAAATTTAATGTGTGGATTGGGTACTTCACTAGTTGTTCAAGGTTGCTGTGCGCTTCTGGAGTTGTATGGCTGGAGTGGAATGACAAGAGGAGTTGTGAACATTTAAATCTCCAGCAACAGTGATTTTACTGCTCTCAAGGATCTTCGTGATAAAGTCGAAGTTACATATTGCATATGCTTCTTATGAACAAAATATTGCTTAGATGGATAAAGTTCTTCAGCTCCCTATATATGTATATAGTTACATATGTGATTATAATCCCAATGTTATGATTACCAGCGTGAACAGCTGGTAACCTAAATCCCCATTAAAATCAACATCTGTTTTTACGCACTGGAAAAACATGACACACACACTCAAGTACATGCATTCACAGACTGCCAGACATATACAAAACATTCCCGTTAAACTCTACACAAAAATAAATGAACCTGTCAAACTTTCTATGGAAAAAGGGTGGCGCATACAAAAACACAGGGTGGGAGGCACTACGAGAGATGATGAGATGATAACGGAACAGTGGAGAGAAAATAGCGAGAGTGCAGAAGAAGAAAACAACATATTTTAATACATTTTCCAAATACAGAAAAGAATGAAAAGTTTTTTTTTATACAAAATTAGTTAGAGTGCAGAGACAAGTAAGAAAAGTTGAAATCGAATGGAAAAAAGTGAACAAATTTAAAGAAAATTTAAATAAATTGAAATTTTTTTATAATAAATGAAAAATATATAAAAGAATAAATAAAGTACAAAAGGTTTATAACAGAAAATGTTTAATGAAACAAGTGTTTTGTGAAAAACTAAAAAGCTACAAAAAAAGGAAAAGTTTTGGAAATAAAGAAACATATTTTGTCAGATTTTCTTCAGTTTTTTTATTGCAAACATAAAAAAGTGAAGGAAAAATTTATTGGTTAATGGCAACCTTGTATAGGCCTTTTTTCATATGAGGATTCAAAATGGTTTGAGAAAAATTTTGAGAAATATTTCGGGCATAAGAAATGTATAGATAGGTTTTTGTTCCAATGAAAAGTAAAATCATTTGAAAAATTAAATAAATAAATATTTTGTGAAAGAAAATTAATAGAAAATTTTGAAAGTAATTCAAGGAGTAACAAAATTTTTTGTTTAAGATTTTTCGTGATAATTTCCTAAGTTTTTCAATTAAAATTAGATTATGTTTTTTTACTAATTTCATTTTTTTCCTTTTTGGTCTCTTAATTTTTCTTTGTCGCTTTATTGTTCCGTCTATTTTTATTCCTTTTTCTTCCTTTTTGTGTTTTTATGTTACACTTTTTGAGGTTAAGTTGGTCGTGCTGTATAAAACAGTCATTAGAACATGTTTTAACATAAAATTTCATATTTCTTTTCTTTTTTTTCGCTTTTTGGTCCTACATTCACAAAACCCTTTGCAAGAGTGATAAAGTAAAGAAAACTCGAAAAAAAGAAAAATGAAATTGCTTAAAATAGCAAAAGTGGCTGAAATAAAATGCAAATTAATTTTTTGTCGTTTTTAGTTCAAGTGTTCCGTTTTAAAAAAGTTCCATGCTAAAATAAGAAAATTTTGAAAAAAATAACCAAACGAATTAGAATGTTATCAAAATAGTTACAAAAACTGAAAAAATATAAATAGAAACCAAATTTTCCTAAAACCCAAAAAAGTCCTTTTTATAATTTTTTATATATTCGATAAACGATAAACGAGTCAAATAAAACAAAAGAAAAACAACATAAAATTTAAAAATCCTTTATGAATTACTTAAAAAGTATTGCATCGTGCGTAACATGAAAAAATCATAAAAATTACGAAAATAGTTCCAAATAATTAAACCCTAAACAAAAAATTGAGAAAATCGTATGTAACCAAAAAGCCAACCTGATGTTCGTTTGAGTTTCGTGTAAAAAATATTAAACACAAATTGAAATAGTAATTTAAAAATAAACAAAAATTTTTACCCGATTTTGGAAATCAAGGAAAATTAACAAATTTTATACCCGCTTTTGATAACTGTCTAAACATGAATGTAAAGCTATTGTCTTAATCGCAGCAAAATATGTTCAAAAGAAGTGATTAATTATCCGAGATATCGGTCAAATACAAGGCGACCATGTGACTAAGATACCACAGAATATACGACTGAGATATTTGTTTTCGTATTGGTAGTCAGGCAATTATAAAATCCCTAAGGTTCCATAAACCATTTTTGAAGAATAAAAGGTTTATAACTTCCACAGATCTGTCCTTAATTAAAGTAAACATCGAATCTCCATGAAATAACATCCAGTTCTGTAAATATGATCCAAAATTTATAAGAAGTTTTATAAAATTGCACCACTTCTGAATCTATATGATAGGAGGACCTCACATAAAACTGTTAAATTATACTCAAGGTCATGCTAATATTCTAAATAAAGTTTTTAATATGCCTAACAATGTGCACTACTAGATATCCACTCCTCTTTTTGACAAATTCTTTACTGTGATTATCTCTCGAGATCCTACATAATCTAAGAACGGGTTCTGAAGGTAAACACTGACGAATTATTCTGAAGTGAAGGATATCTATTTAAGCTCTTGTTTTTAACAGCTTCTAAAGATCTTAAAAAGAAGTAATTAAAAATCCATTTTTTAAATAGACATTCTAGAACCTCTGAATAGAATCCAAAATTCTTAGAAATTATACGAAATTTTATGTTTATAACCCTAATTTTATGTCTATAACCCTAACAACGTGGACTATACACTCCTCGCTTTGACAAATTCTTTAAGGTAGAAGGCCAATGCACGCGGCAAGCGGCTGCGGGCGGCAATCAGCTGTTTTTTGATTTGTCAAATTTGAAGCGGCAATGGAAAAAAGTAGAACTTTGTTTTACTTTTCCGCGCGGCAGATTTTTTCAGTGCTGCCAGATTTAATTATATCCTACTCAAATATATTTTTATATAAATATTTTTGTAAACAAACGCATATTTTATGTACTGGCAATACTACGACCGCCCGCAGTCGCATGCCGCGTGTATTGGCCTTGTACCTTTATTGTAATTATCTTGGGAGATCATACTTCCTCTGATGATGGGTTTCTGGAGGTATACACGGACGGAAAAAAGTTGAAGAAGTTGGTGGTAGTTGATCAGCTTCCTCCTCGTCATTCTATTAGGAAAGGAGATCTGTTTCGCTGGAGCTTGTAGTATTCTTCAGGTCGGGGGCTTCCCCATCCATCTTTAGAGAATAAAAATATGTATAAAGCTCCCTGATTTCTATAGTATACTTTAGGACGAGATATCGGCCATGTACAAGACTAAAATACCACAGAATATAAGACGAAGTTATTCGTTTTCGTATCGATAGTAAGGCCACCATTAAGTTCTACTTGATATCTTTGCAACATCTGTTTTTACTAGCGAATGCCGGACATCATTTAATGTGATGGTGAGACATTGCAATACTGAACTTTTCTGGGGACTCAATCATAGTGAAGTACCCGGCAGCATACATACATAATTCCCACGACATTCCAATTGGAACAAGGGGTACTTCTCTCAAGCAATGAGCTGCGTCCGATTCTATTTTTTGGCTAATTGAATGGGACCTACGTTTTAACTCCGTTAGTATGCTAGGCGGGTTAATAACATGTTATACAACGGCTGTTCACACCTAGCGGCATTACTTGAGATAAACCTGATAGATGCTCTTTTTGTTTGGGATGATGTTAGCCGCTATCTGCCTGCAAATCGCATGTCTAGTTTCATAGTAAAAATTGTCCATTTACGATAGCCAATATTCAAAGTGGTATCCTTACCATGCCACCGAATTTACAATTTGACCTCAATCCTCATAGGACACTGCGTTTTTGGGTTGCGTGCCAAAAGACTTAATCTTTAGAGTAACGACAACTAGTCACCAGCCTCCTTTGTCACTGGTCCACATCTTTTCTGCGTTATTTATCTGATCTACAGGACATAAATATCAATAGTTCAAGCTACTGATTAGCTGAAATAAGCCTTTATCATTGGTAGTCTAGAAATCTTTATTTTCTAGTCTATCCCCTGCAGGCACCAAACTGTGACGATGACTTAAGGTAGAAGGCCAATGCACGCGTCAAGCGGTTGCTTGCGGCAATTAGCTGTTTTTTGATTTGTCAAATTTGAAGCGGCAAAGGAAAAAAGTAGAACTTTGTTGCCAGATTTAATTATATCCTATTCAATTATATTTTTATATGAATATTTTTGTAAACAAACGCACATTTTATGTACTGGCAATACTACGACCGCCCGCAGCCGCTACCGCGTGTATTGGCCTTGTGCCTTTAGACATTAGCCACCTGACTATACTAACCATACACAAGGCCATGAGTGTAATTGCTCCCTTTGCTAGTAAACTTTTACTGAGAAAGTACGTTTTGTTGCTTCTTTAGTCTGCCATAGAGTCTTGGAGCCTTTAATTTATAGTTGGAACTTTACCAACTCAACTGAAGCGACCTAAACCTTTACATAGCAGGAATCTATAGGATTCCTATTTTAATCTATTTTAATCCTGTTCCAGCAAACTATGCCTTTATAACATTGAATGAGTTGATACATTACCTAAAGCTTTATCCATCATTAGCCATTACTTTTGCTTATCTTTCTAGAAGCATATAGATTCCTTGAAAAAAGATCAAGCCTTTTTTAGATACCCTGTTCTGAAGTGAAGAGTTTTCCAGTAGGGACATTCTGCATTGATCGCAACAAATTGTAGTTAGAAGGGGCAAGGTCTGCGCAATAAGAAATGTGAGCCAAAACTTCTCATCCACTGTTTTCCAAATAATTTGTCAAAGGCTATGCCAGATAATGGTCTCGTATCTAGAATATTATGGTGGTTTTTTGTTAATTGCTCACTTTAAACGAACCAATTGCCTTTGATCGTCTGGTCCAAATTCAAGAGCTCATAATCCGACCAAATACAAAGCAAATAGCTTAAAATGTTTGGCTTCGACGTTAATTTGGCTGGTTTGCTTTTTATATGATATTTTGTTTCCATTTTTCATTAATATTATTGTGCAACATGCAAATTTAGCTTTCAATGTCTCTGAGCTTCAATTAATATGGGACCCAATTTTTATTGCCTTTGAATTTCCATGCTTTTGAGCATTCGACAATTATCTTCTTCTAATAAAGCTTCTAATTCCTCAGCTTAATACATTTCCGGTTAACCGAAAATCGGCTTGTCTTCTGTGTCGAAATTTGTTATATATAGCTATTAAAAAAAGACATAAGCCTTCTAAAATACTATATTTGTTATTATTGACACAAACTATATGTTATTTGTTGTGAATCTGCAGCTCTCTGTGACAACGGCTAATCACCTCAAATTTAATGATTTACTTTCATATAGAAAAGCTGCCATTAAGCTTGAAATTCTGTGTATATTGTGATATCGCTTTTTAAAATAAGCTTCGTATATTTTATCGTAGGTTTAATTTTTTTCTTCTAAAATTTCAAATATTTCCGCTTGGAAAATATTACTACTCAATCTTATTATATTACACGAATATACTATACTCATTATATTCCAAGCAAATGGCATAGCAAATGTTGATCCAACACATATTTTTGATATGAAATGAATCATTATATTCCAAGCATTTCAAGCATTCCAATTTTCGCTGAAAGTTATGATCGTCTATACTCTCCCAAGATATTTGGTATGTCACGTAATCAGTTTTTATAATTCCGTAATCATAATTTCTGGATTCCTCCACGTATAAATAGCTTTCGCACAAATAATTGGTAACACTGCATCATCTTCACCTTTACTGTAACCGCCTACATTCCAATTACACAGTGTTCCGTGATAACGGACACTAAAAATGATAGGTCAACACTAATCTTGTTTCAGGGATTTGCAAAACGTTCATCGTTATATCAGCGATATTCTAGGTTGTTCTCATTTGTACGCCAGGTAGCTTAATCATGTGAACGCTTTTGCTCGTTCCAAAGCTTTTCTTAAATATCTCTTTGAAACCTTCACAATAAGCTCTTCCCATACAATTGGACTCTATTAAAAAGAATGTTGGCCATTATTTGTGTGGCTGAGGAATAACAACAATTTACATTAAACAAAAATGCATACTAAACGAACAATAACAATAAATAGCATATCCCAGCTAGTAATTTGGTGATTGTTGACTCGTATAGATGATCAAAAACTGATTTATCAGCTTGGTGATTTAAAAAAGATTAAAAAAAATTCCTTAAAACTGTTAGAAAACGACTAGTTTACAAAAGCACAAACAATTCTTGCATAGTGTGTGCAGTCAAAATCTTATCGTGCAAGCGATCCTAATGCGACTGTTTTTTATGTTATTTTATTCAGTTTGGTGATCAAAAAAGACCACAAAAAGACTCAGAAAATACCTAAAAAGCGACTATTTTAAAGCAAAATGTGTGGAGTCAGTTGGTGATAAAAAAAGCGAATAGTTAAAAATAGCACAAAAAATCTTGTAAAATGTGAGTAATATAACTATTCTTAGGAGATAAAAAAATGCCACAAAAACTCGTTTCTCATTATGGGTGTTGTGGCTTAGTTGGTTAGCACGTCGACTACTAAGCATAACATATCATATTCAGCAGCCTAGGTTCGATTCTCGGTATCGGCAACACCAATTTCTGTAATTATTAACGCAACTTCATCTAAAAATAAATAATAGATAGAGTAATATTATTTTCTTCTTTTTTTTAACAAATCTAGCAAAATGTGTGCAGTCATATTCTAATCAGCAAAACTAGTCATTAAAAACTCGTTTTGAAGAGTCATATGAAGGGCACCATTTTCTCACACAAAAAGATAATTTTTGACTCATAAGTGATATCATAAATGATCATTTTAATCGTGCAGTGAAGTCAAAAAAGACTCACATTTGATTAAAATTTTTCAAAAATGCTAGCTGGGACAGCAACTATAATTCTCATGGCTCATTCTCATTTTAACATTGAGCACTCTCATTTAAAAAGCTCTTCATTTGGTCAATCTTGATTTTAACAATTATTTCTCATCTAAACAGGGAATAAATACACCATCATTTGCTTAGCTCTCTCTTCGCAGTAGAATTTGAAAGACATAATAGTCCCAAATTTTTGAAACAAGGCTGGTATATCACTGTGTTTCGATATTATAACTGATTTGCTGAGGAATCTCAAGGGGTTTGTGGTCTATAAACAAACATAAGAAATCAAATGGCATAGCAAATGTTGATCCCACACATATTTGCGATATGAAATGACAGTTCCAATTATTTGTTCAATTTTCTAAAATAATGGGCCCAAGACGGTTATTTGAGGCATCTTTGATGCTCGCAGCGAAGGGTTTAATTTGCAAATTATTCTTATTATATTTAGATACTTATAGATTTTTAAATTATGTCATTATATGGTTTTACCCTACACTATTGAAAGCATCTAGTATAGTAACCGTACTATATTTGCGATTTTTCCTTATGAAAGTTATATTTATATTCTATTTATTGCGTCCAATAAAAAGAGGCGTGGCTTTATCAGGAGTTTATTAGGTTTTGGTAATAAAACTTATAAAAAATGTGTCGTGTCCTTTTGCTAAGTGGAACTAAAAAGTTTCTAATTTTAAGTTTTAGAAAAACTCATATTAAAATATTGAGAATCGCCTGCTATTTGCTATATGTCTAATATTTGTGTCATTGTTAGCCACAAAGAAAATATCTTGTGGTTTTAAATTGCAATCTATGGAAATGTGATTTGGCTTGTCACAATTTCTGTTGTTTGACTAAGTAGGTCTACGATCTCTACACAAGGTTTCAAATTTAGTTAGGTTTAGGTCAATAATATTGTTTTTTAAAATACCGAACAATAATTTGAAAAACTATAAATACATTTTCATAAAACAAGTTATCATTTTGCCATTTTTCACTGAAGTCAAAAAAGCAGAAACCAAAATCGAGTGAAAATTTTTCATTATTACCCAATTGTCATTGTTTTTGTTATCTTTAAACTAATGGAAATAAATGAGAGTGCGTGTGTTTATTGTGTTTTGTGCGTGTATATAAAATTGGAATCCTTTTTTGTTTTTGCTTATTTTTTGTTTCGCTCTCATTCTCCAAAAACATATTGTCCCCAAAAGTAATTTAGTGTCATGCTTACCTAAATTGCAGACATACACACATACATATAAACACAAACACACGCACTCATAGGAACTGTAAGACAAAAATACAAATACAATCACACACTCTCAAATTAAAATTATGTACAACAAAAACAAAAATAGAAAATTAGTAACAAACCTTAGACTAATAGAAAATAACGAATAAAACAAAACAAAAAAAAAGATAAAAACGGAAAGGCATTTTTATAAATTCCTAAGCAATTGGCGCTTTATTGTCGCCAATTGTCACCAAAAACCACAAAACAAATAAAAGTAAAAGCTGCTTTATAAAACGTGTAATCGAATCCAAAAACCTCTGACGTTATCAGAACCTCTGCCAAACCGTGTGTTTTTTTCTAAATTTCTTTTAAAACTGTTTGCGTTAATCCTATCAAAATATCTTCATTCGAAGAAGATTATCGGGCTGATCGGCCCATGGTGCAACGTGCATCATCTTCAGATGTTCCCTCGGTATCGGGTGGCCATCGAGAATCTCGATTCGGCCTCGGTTATTCATCATATCAAAGTGGATATAATAAATTATTTACACAGGTTGGTAAAACTATAACGAATTATTATTATTGATGTTGTGATGAAAAATCTGTGTTTTTTAAGAAAGAGATGAAGTGAATTTTTGAAATTGTATCTGATATTTTTTTATAAATGGATTGCAAAGGAAATTGATTATCTGAAATTTGTTACATTTAAGGTGAAAAAATTTTAAATTTGAATGAATGGTAAACAAATTTTCTTCAAAAATTTTCTATAGAAACTTTTTTCATCAAAAATTTTCTATAGAAACTTTTTTCATCAAAAATTTTCTTTTGAAACTTTTTTCATCAAAAATTTCTTTAGAAACTTTTTTCATCAAAAATTTTCTATAGAAACTTTTTTTATCAACAATTTTTTTTAGAAATTTTCTATAGAAAATTCTTTCATCAAAAATTTTCTATAGAAAATTCTTTCATCAAAAATTTTCTATAGAAAATTCTTTCATCAAAAATTTTCTATAGAAAATTTTTTCATTAAAAATTTTCTATAGGAAATTTTTTCATCAAAAATTTTGTATAGAAAATTTTTTCATCAAAAATTTTTTGTAGAAACTTTTTTCATCAAAAATTTTCTATGGAAACTTTTTTCATCAAAAATTTTCTATAGAAAATTTTTTCATCAAAAATTTTCTCTAGAAACTTTTTTCATCAAAAATTTTCTCCAGAAACTTTTTTCATCAAAAATTTTCTATAGAAACTTTTGCCATCAAAAATTTTCTATAGAAACTTTTTCCATCAAAAATTTTCTATAGAAACTTTTCTCATCAAAAATTTTCTATAGAAACTTTTTTCATCAAAAATTTTCTACAGAAACTTTTTTCATAAAAAATTTTCTCTGGAAACTTTTTTCATCAAAAATTTTCCATAAAAACTTTTTTCATCAAAAATTTTCTGTAGAAACTTTTTTCATCAAAAATTTTCTGTAGAAACTTTTTTCATTAAAAATTTTCTATAGAAACTTTTTTCATCAAAAATTTTCTGTAGAAAAAGAACGACTACAATGAAAAACAATTCTGAACCACTGTTCGGCGTGTTAATGCTGTAGGGCTTAATGCCGATGGAGGATGCTATGATAATTATTAACTAATAATAATAGGAATTAAAAAATACACAAATTGATATTTATACCCTTCACCACCATAGGTGGAAAGGGTATTATAAGTTTGTGCTGATGTTTGTAACGCATAGAAATATTTGTCTTAGACCCACCTTTTAGTATACGAATAGACTTAGAATCACTTTCTGAGTCGATTTAGCGATGTCCGTCAGTCCGTCCGTCCGGCTGGCTGGACGGCTGGCTGGACCCCCATGTAAACCTTGTAATCAAACTACAGGTCGCAATTCTAAAGGTAATTTGATGAAATTTGGCACAGATCATTTTTTTGATAATGGGACGATGGCTATTGAAATTGGTCAAAATCGGTCCATTATTTATGGTACCTCCCATAGGTGACACTTCCCGGAATTGCTATATTGGCCACAAATATCAATATTTGAAATTTAAAACAGATACTGCTTATGTAAACTTAAATCACTGTACCAAATTTCGTTGAAATCGGTCCACATTTGACCATAGCTCCCATACAAACTCTTCTTCAAAAACACACTAAATGAGACAAAAAATCACTAAAACGCTCGTAAATCTAAAGATAATGAAAATTTTGAGTTTATTTTTTGCATACACAATTTTTGTAACAACTGTAATCAATATGCCAAATTTCGAGATAATCGGTCCACATTAGACCCTAGCTCTCATATAAGTCCAAATGACGGAAACAGGTTGAATATATACGTTTTGAGAAAATGTTTGTATGATGGCAAAATTTAGCAAATATTTGTCTTTATACAGGAAAAATAACACCTTTGACCTTAGTGGTGAAGGGTATCGTATGGTCGGCTTGACCGACTATAGCGCTTTCTTACTTGTTTTTATATGCAAATGTGGCCAAAAACATGTCAATATTTTCTCCCTCTTTCTAAAGCTTTTGTTTAATTCCATGTAAAGTCATTCCTTTAATCACCCTCATCTATTTTTAAACATAAAAGCAACAGGTTTCCCTTTTAACAAAATTACATGAACACCTTCAACCCTTCATAAATTCACAAAATGTATAAAATAATAATCAAAGTGCGCTTAGGAATTGTTCTCATCTGTATTATAACATATTTACTACAAAATAGTTTAATTTTATTTGAAAATCTATAGTTCAACAGGATATAGATATTTAATAATATTGTAGTGCTACACAACCCCCTTTTTTTGTTTTATTGAAATACAATCTATAATTTATCTAAAAGTAAACAGTTTAATACTAGACAATACAAATACATACTCGTACATGGAGTTGATGATCTATTTATTTGTATATGAGAAAATATTGCAGTACATACGAGTATCTATATGTAGTTGTATGTTAATGACATATTTTAAATTGCCCCGACAGTTTAGCGAGATATGAAGAATAATTATTTATATAATGTGGTATATATTTTTATACCCACCATCAAAAAGAATGGGGGGTATATTGAGATTGTCATTCCGTTTGTAATTTCCTTAATATTGGCTCAAAAATAAAAAACGAAATTGAGCGATGTCCGTCTGTCTGTCCGTCTATCTGTCCGTCTGTCTGTCCGTCTGTGTGTCCGTCTGTCTGTCTATTGAAATCACGATAACGCCCAAACGAAAGAAGCTAGCTCACTGAAACTTAGCAAAAACATTCTTCATCTCTGAGAAAATTTTGGTATTGAAATTGGGCAAAATCGGTTAACATTTCACCAAAGCTCCCGTATAACCTCGCCTAAGCTAATCGCTTATTTGTTAATAAATAACAAACTATAATAGCTATGATGATAAAATTTGGTATATAGAGGTTCCGCATAAGCCCTTGGCAGCATATAAAATTTCATTAAAATCGGTTCACATTTAGTCATAGCTCCCATACAAAAAAACTTACGGAAACATCCAAAATTTCACCAAAAATACACTTAAATGTCAATAAATCTAAAACTTTAACAGATACAACCACTAAATTTAGCACAAGGAGGTCTTATGTCAATGTCAACCAGTGTTTTGTCACAATCGGTCACCATTTGACCATAGCTTCCATATAAAAAACTTACGGAAACACAAAAATACAAAAAGAAAAGGAGGTTTATGTCCGTCTTTCCGTCAGATAAAAGCGCGATAGCACCTTAACGAAAAGGGCTACAGCAACAAAATTTTACAAAAGAAAGTTTTATGTGAATGCCAGCCAGTGTGGAAAATTTTGTTTTCAATCGGTCACCATTTGACCATAGCTCCCATATAAAAAACTTATGGAAACACAAAAATATATAAAAAAAGGTTGTTTATGTCCGTCTGTCCGTCAGATAAAAGCACGATAGCGCCTTAACGAAAAGAGCTAGAGGGACAAAATTTCACAAAGGTATTTTGGATGTCTTGAAAAAGATGTGTGTTGAAAATGGACAAAATCGGTTCCAAATTAGTTAGAGCTCCCATATAACCCTGCCCCGGGAAACACATTAATGCTGATAAATTGAATATAATTGTAATAGCTATGACGATTATATTTAAAATAGGCAATTTTTATGCAATTTTTGATCAGTTTATCAAATTTTATAGAAATCAGTCCACATTTATCTTTAGCTTTCATATAAAAAACACTCACGGAAACCAAAAATTTTAGCAAAGGCCAGTTAAAAGCTATAAAATTTGAAACTATGATAGCTGTGGCCACTAAATTTTGCAAGAATAAGCTCTATATATATACCAGCCAGTGTGTAAAATTTTGTAACAATCGATCAACATTTGGCTATAATTCTTATATATAACATCCCCTTTTTATATCTGCAATCAAAAAGATTTGGAGGTACATTCATTATGTTAAGATTGCACCTATGAAGTTAGATAGGCATCAATCAATGTTCAGCCCAGACTTTATATATGATGAATGCATTAGGATATCCTAACAAAATATATGGACCTGCCGTATTACTATTAACGTGTTTAGCCTAACTACATATTAACGAAAAGTATTTAACAACTTATTAATGTAAAACTATACCCGGTTATGAGACCGAATTTTGATCAAAGTAAATACTAGGGAAACCACTAAAATATTTTTAAATGTTGAACTATAAAGCTACGGCATTAGCATAGCGATTTTTTCAGTTTTGGTCCAGATTTTGAATTAGCTGCACCCTGTTTCTGAATTTAACACAACTTGATGGTGGATATATAAGGTTCGTCACAGCCGAATGTAACACTCTTACTTGTTTAGTCTGATATATTATTAAAAACTATTTCGTAAATCTTTAAAATTTGGAATTAGCACTTTTCGAATATAAACTTTTTGTTATACAAAACTGCAGGGCATACAATGATATACAAATAAATATTATTCACATCCTTGTAACAACACTGGTAGTACATATTGGCAAATACAGAAATTACAGCATGTGCATTGAACATTATTAACAGACTAAAGTGAAATAATAGCAAATAGATTCTCAGCATTAGTAACATTAGTCACATTTGACAATGATTTCAGATTTAACTATCGGGTGGTTAAGTTTCAAGGGCCGATGTTGATTTTGAATAAAACACAAACTATTTAGGAAATTATTGTAATTTTATTTTATTATGATATATTGGTATTACTCAATTATATACGGAACAAAATATAGGCCAAATGGGAGCCGCGACCACGGCGGCACACCTCCATCCGATGGTCCAAATTTTCGATGACCCTGAGGCATAATGGAGGTTCTATGCCGTTAATGTGCCGAATTATCTCATCCTTTAGCTCTTGTATTGTTGCTGGATTATCGACGTACACCTTTCCTTTCAAATAACCCCAAAGAAAAAAGTCCAACGGTGTCAAATCACATGATCTTGGCGGCCAATTGACATCGCCATTACGTGAGATAACACGTCCATTAAATTTGTTGCGCAAAAGAGCCATTGTTTCGTTAGCTGTGTGGCAACTGGCACCGTTCTGCTGAAACCACATATCGTCCACATCCATATCTTCCAATTCGGGCCATAAAAAGTTCGTTATCATCTCACGATAGCGAACACCATTCATAGTAACTGACTGACCGGCCTCATTTTGGAAAAAATACGGCCCGATGATGCCGCCAGCCCATAAACCGCACCAAACAGTCGCTCTTTGTGGGTGCATTGGTTTTTTGACAATCACTCTTGGATTCTCATTCGCCCAAATGCGGCAATTCTGTTTATTGACGAATCCACTGAGTTGAAAATGTGCCTCATCACTGAAGATGATTTTCTTCGAAAATTGATCATCCACTGTTGCCATTTCTTGCCACCATTCTGCCCATTCACGACATTTGGAATGGTCAAGAGGCTTTAGTTCTTGAGCCAATTGCACCTTGTAAGCGTGTAAATGCAAGTCTTTATGCATAATATTCATCAACGACGAGCGTGAGAGCTGCAATTGTTGGGCACGATGACGAGTTGAGGTGGATGGCTCTTCAGTCACACTATCGCGAACAGCAGCAATATTTTCTACAGTACGAGCTGTACGAGCATGCACTAGTGTTCTCACATCTTCTACAGACCCGATTTGCTCGAATTTTTCCACAATTTTTGCGATTGTACGCACATTTGGACGATCAAATTGACCAAAAAAATCATGAAGTACACGATATGCATTTTGATTTGAACGCCCATTTTCATAATAAGTCTGGATAACTTTAACACGTTGTTGGATTGTGTATCTCTCCATGGTTCAAATTGAGTAAGTCTGAAATAGAGAAATGTCAAATAAAATTCGGAAAAAAGCTTGGCGTTTAGGTGTGGTTCACATTCAACATCGGCCCTTACAATTTAACCACCCTTTATTACCGAAGCTCCTATAAACAAAATAACTCGTAGTTCCATTTCTGTTTATAAAAATAATAAAATAACTTTGTTTAAGTAGGTAATGCCTACTTATGTTTTGGAACTAGGAATATTAATTATGAGAAGAAGAATAGAGGGAGTAGTGTTTGAATATTTCTATATCGAAACTGGTAGGAAATACTTACATACATATATGTTCTTCGATATATCGATGTTATCTAACGAATTGGCACGTGTAACACATGAATATTAGGGTTTCGGGAATAAGATCCCTGATTTCGATAGAACACTTTCCAAAGTAGTATCGATAGAACAACTCACATTACTTCGTTGCTGCTGTAAATTGGTAGATTTGAATACTCTACTGACGGCTAAAAGAACTTTTGTTCTCACCCTAACGCTGCCGAGAAGCTTCAAAATAGAGTTTAAGAAACCGGTACATACATGCAAGTTGTATTTCATTTTCTGCCAGATAAAAGTATTGTAAATATTTAGATCAGTTGTAGTAAAGTAACTTGAGTAATTCTTTCGACATTTCAAAAATTTGTTAAGACCAACGAGCATCACATTGATTTTTTTTTTTTAAATAGGACCATCACTCAGAGGATGACCCCTACTAATGCAACGCATTGTGTTGGAACTAGGAAAATAGGTTATGGGAAGGAGGATAGAAGGAGTAGTGTTTGTGGACATTTGATTTGAATTTTCCTATATTGTAAGTGGAAGGGAAAACTTCTGCGGGAAGTACATTCCACATACGAACAGTACGGTTGAAGAACGAATTTTCTCTGTAATGCGTTGTTCGGTCTACTGGCCAATCGACCACGAAGAGATGAGCTCTAACAGATAAACGAGTGTTGCGCATGAAAATTCGAGTTTCGGGAACAAGTTCCCTGATTTCGTTAGAGCACATTCCAAAGAAGTAACGATAGAACTGTGACACACAACCCACACTGCGACGGTGTTCAAGTGAGTCAATAAGCACCTTCGCCTGTCACCAATAAGCACCTTTGCCCTCTCCTGTACTCGGTCGAGAAGCTCCAAAATAGACTTTGAAGCACCGGCTTATACATGAGAGTTGTATTCCATTTTCGGTCGGATATAGGTGGTGTAAATAGTTAGAAGATCAGATGAAGTGAAGTATCTCTTACACCGTTTTAGGAAACCAAGGCACTTGAATGCTTCTTTCGAAAAAAATTGTAATAGATCTGTATCTTCTAAACTGTATGACTGATTGCATCAGTGCTTATGATAACGAGAACCCAGGTTTTTTTTACATTTTGGATTGAGCTTGAAAAAACGAAGAATAAACATGCTTACTTTATAGTTACATTATTTTTTTAACTTAACTATAATCACATCATTTTTCTCTTCGAATTTTTTAGTTTTTGACCCATTGTGCATTCGATGTTGAACTCCGTTTAACAGTGAGAAATTTCAAAAATCAAGTATTTTTCGCTGATCGAAAAAAGTGATTTTCTTTTTCTCAAAAAAATGGTATCAATTTTTTACTTTTTACGAAGAAGTTTTTTATTGAAAGTAAATGTTTAATTTTATATTCGTATAGAATGGAATTGAGGCCCTATCCTCCATTGAGAGTCAAGGATAACAGAAAAAGAAGAGAATGGGATTCTAGGATAATGGGAAACCAAAATTAAAGTCAGTGCAATATTCCCTTTACGTACAGCATTGAACGAAATTTTTCTAATGTTTAAAACATTTTTTTTTGTTTTCGAACATATTACAAAAAAGTCAAGCCAATTTTGGAACTTTCTAAAATGTAGTTATATAGTCCCATATATTCTCGTTAGATTTCAAAAGTAAAAATTAGCGTGAAATCATAAACGAATCCAGAAAATCGAATTTTATAAAAAATGGCAAATTTCTGTATATTTTTATAATGTTCCAAACATTAGCAAGATATTATTTTTTTCTAAAAGGGAAGTAACATAAGCAATCGAATATAGTGAATATACGCGATTGCGTATTTGGCGCGTGTGTCAAATTTCTTCGTTGCAGGATCACTTCTTCTATTTTTTGCAGTTAGATGTATGAAGAAATATCACTGTGCGCCATGTTATTGCTGTAGGCTTATCGCCGCTGAAGGCTGCTGCGGTAATTAGTGATTGAAATAGATTAAAGATTCCATGTTCTAGAAAATTTCAAAATTTTATTAATTTTAGAAAATTTATTTAATTCCGATTATGAATTCTCGTAGAAAACAACCTTTTCAACCACCCATTTACCCGACCTCGTTGCTTTGCTTTCTGAATATCTGTGATAATTCCTTAATTGAAATTTTAGGAAGTTCTTAATAATTTTTATCAATTAACCATTTTAAGGTTCTGACCATTGATTCGTATATACATTATACACCATTTTTTCTAATACCCAGACGTTGCGCTGTTTTCCAAGAATCTGGGATACTCTCATATAAAAATCGCAAATCACTTTATTAAGGGTTAAGATTTATGGATTAACATAGAAAACATCCTAATCTAGACCCCTATACGCCATTTATTCTCCAATGGTATCTAGTTCAGTATATAAATACCTTAACCCCAAACAGACTTGGAAACAAAAATTACCCCAAGAAAATATCCTCATTTAAGACACAATATCCTATTTAGCCTCTGACTTGTCCAGTTCGTACCAGGGATGGCAAACATGGTACAATTGTCCTTTTTTTAATACATTTTTAACCTGATTAGTACCTTGGTACTACCGCATTCTATTGAATACAATTTTTAATTTTTCACTGTTTAATTTTGAAATTTTCGTAAAGGTGAAATTGCTAACTAAATTAATAACTAATATGCTATTACATAAAGCGGTTAACTTTCTATCCCATTGGTTTGAGGCAAACTTTTGTCAATTAGTCAATCGGAATAATGATTGACTCATCATCACTTTTATAGTTGATTAAAAGTTCCAGATATTTCTATTGAAATTAGGTTAAATAGATTGATTATTTCGAGTATGTACTTACTGCAGGAATGGAACCCCGGAATTGAGATGTGTGCTCATGACCGTCACATTTTTATACCCACCATCAAAAAGAATGGGGAGTATATTGAGATTGTCATTCCGTTTGTAATTTCCTTAATATTGGCTCAAAAATCAAAAACGATATATATTCTGAATCCTTATGAAATTCTAAGACGATTGAGCGATGTCCGTCTGTCTGTCCGTCTGTCTGTTGAAATCACGATAACGCCTAAACGAAAGGAGCTAGCTCATTGAAACTTAGTAAAAAGATTCTTCATCTATGAGAAAATTTTGGTATTGAAATTGGGCAAAATCGGTTAACATTTGACCATAGCTACCGTATAACCTCGTCTACGCTAGTCGCTTATTTGCTAATAAATGACAAATTTTAACTGCTATGATGACAAAATTTGGTGTCTAGAAGTTTTACATAAGCACTAGGCAGCATATAAAATTTCATTGAAATCGGTTCACATTTAACCATAGCTCCCATATAAAAAACATACGGAAACAGCCAAAATTCCACTTCACTTAAATGCCAATAAATGCTAAAATGTAATAGCAAATTTAGCACAAATAAGTCTTATGTGAATACCAGCCAGTGTGCAAAATTTTGTCACAATCGGTCACCATTTGACCATAGCTCCCATATAAAGAACTTACGGAAACACAAAAATACAAAAAGAAAAGGGGGTTTATGTCCGTCTGTCCGTTAGATAAAAGCGCGATAGCGCCTTAACTGAAAGGGCTACTGCAACAAAATTTTAGAAAAGGAAGTCTTATGTGCATGTCAGCCAGTGTGCAAAATTTTGTTACAATCGGTCACCATTTGACCATAGCTCCCATATAAAAAACTTACAGAAACACAAAAATACAAAAAGAAAAGGAGATTTATCTCCGTCTGTCCGTCAGATAAAAGCGCGACAGCTCCTTAACTACAAAAGCTAGAGAGACAAAATTTTATAAAAGTATTTCTGATATGTAGCAAAAGTTGTGTACTGAAAATGGGCGAAATCGGTTCACATTTAGTTAGAGCTCCCATATAACCCCGCCCCGGGAAACGCATGAATGCTGATAAATTGAATACAATTGTGATTGCTATGACGACTAAATTTAGTATAGAGAAGTTTTATACAACTATTGGTCAGTATATCAAATTTTATAGGAATCGGTCCATATTTGACTATAACTCTCATATAAAAACACTCTCGGAACCAAAAAATATTTAGCAAGGACCAGTTAAAAGCTATTAAATTAGAAACTGTGAAGGCTATTGCCACTAAATTTTGCAAAAATAAGCTCTATATAAACACCAGCCAGTGTGTAAAATTTTGTTACAATCGGTCAACATTTGGCTATAATTCTTATATTTATATAACATCCCCTTTTTATATCTACAATCAAAAAGATTCGGAGGTACAAGCAGCATGTCAAAATTGCACCAATGTTCAGACTTTATATACGGTATTAGGAACTCCCAACAAAATATATGGACCTGTCGTATAACTATCAACATGTTTATCCTATATAAATATTAAGCTAAGCGGAAAGTATTTAACAGACTATTAATGCTAAACTACGCTAAACTACACCAGGTTATGAGATTAAATGTTGTGCAAAGTAAATACTAGGGAAACCACTTACATACTTTTAAATGTTGAACTATAAAGCTCCTGCAACCGAACTTGGTCCAAATATTTTGCTAACAATACCAACTAGCATAACAACTTTAGTCCACATTTTGAATTAGCTGCACCCTCGTAGATATATGAGAAATATTTCTAAATTTAACACAACTTGATGGTGGGTATATAAGATTCGGCACAGCCGAATATAACACTCTTACTTGTTTTTTTTTAATTTCAGAGTGTTTAAGCAATAATATACATAGGGTTGCTGTAAGTGTCTGTATCATATTTTGTTTGAAATGGTTTATATTTGACTATACCACCCATTCAAGATCTTATTTAAAAATCACTTTGACAAGCGGTCAATATTTGACTCTAGCCTTCATACTGCCAGATGTTTTTCAAAGCATTTGTTGACATTCGTTTATCGGGTCTTAGTAAATTGGGGTACCACAGAATTAACAATTAACCATTGCAGTTAACAGGGCTATGTTATGTAGTTAACAACTGAAAAAGAAAACTGAAAAAAGTATAACAGGAGTACGAAACAGGGATGGAAAATGGCTTTCTTGATTTTGTACTAAATGTATACCATGATGGTATACGTCAAGAGCATTCATATTTAGGTATCTTTACAATCATGGACTATTATGGTTTTATTAAAGAATTTTGATAAAAATGCATAAAAGTAATTTTTTTATGCAAAGTTTAGGTTTATAGAAAAATATATGTATATTTTAACCCTAAACAGACAGGTCGATAAAGATGACCTCAGTTATTTTTTACTTTATGTTGTCTATATATTTCACAAAATTGAAAATCTTTATTCAAAGTTATAAAATTAAATTTTTCTTAAAATATTCTATAAAAATGTTGAGCTTACAATATTGATATTCCCATGATCGTTGTAGGGTTAAGCAATAATAAAAATAAAAAGCTTTTAGATTTCTGAGACTTTTTTATGGAATTTTTTTTTAGCAAACAAATTTCTAGGACAATAAATTTCGTTGTGTTCTAAAAACGAAATAGAGTAGATGTAATTAATAATCAATTAAAAACCTGGAAGTCCTGTAAGCCCATTCTGCTATTATTACACCCACAACTGTTGTATAATATTTTATAAAAGTTTGAAGTGAAAAAAAATATAAAACAAAAAAAAATTAAAAATGTTATAATAATGAATTCATTCAAGTGGATGCGCTTTAACACTGAGTTTGTATTACAAAATACTAAAATAAATAGAAATTCAAGAAGGAACTGAAAACGGCTACAATAAAATAAAGGATTGGTTGATTTAGTCAAACATCGAGGATATACGAAATTATATAGAACACGGTGTAAATATAACAGTAGTAATGACTTGTCTGTCTGTATAGATGTTTATTTACTATATAAATACATAAACGTTTAAGTATGTGTGTGTGTTTGAGAATCCTTGTGAACATAAGGATTAAAAGTAAAAATAAAGAGGTCATTTAATATGTATGTATGTATTGTAGTTTCATGTGCATATAAGTATATGAACGCGTACTCTTATACATAGGTATGTATATATGTGTTTGACTATGTACAAAGTAAATGGGATGAATTATGTCTTAAATAACACTTTATATTGCAAAAAAATTATGAAAATGAGAACAATCAAAGAAGTCTGTTGAAAATGTAAAAGATAACTAAAAGTCATTTGGAGTTAAGGATAATGTAAATTGAATCCTTTCGCCATCTTCCAAGTATTTGTGAGAAAATTTTATTATTCGTTAGTTTGGGTGAGATTAGTGGAAACTTAATTTAATCTTAATAAAATATAAATAACTTCTGTAACTGACCTCGTAGCCTGTCTTTCGTTCTCATACATCTCTACATTCCTTAGATTCTTACAAGTCTAGCATACATACATGTCTGCATCTGTATACGTATGAGTATGAATCTTTGTTTGTATGTATTTGTTTTAACTCTGAAGTATCTACTTCATATTAAACACAAGTAGAACGAAAGAACTTGTTTCTATTTTAATCGTATAACATATTTATCTCAATTTATTTTTTAAGTTAAATACAAAAATATTTTGTTTAATAATTGTTAATGGTATTATTTAAGACAAAATAATAAATAAGAATATGCAAAACACCTCAAACTTAATTTAATGGAACAAATTTCTCCGAAATCCTTCATTGTTTTGGAACGAAGACTTTGGTCTTGTAGAGTACACATAAAAACAATTTAAATTGGAATTCAAAACAATATTAATTGGCCATATGCCAGATGTTAAATTTATTTGAAAATAATTATTGTTTATAATAAACATAAAATTATATTGGAAATTTTTATGGCTTTTAACAAAAAATTAAATATAAAAAAGTTATTAAAAACAAGTAAGAAAGTGCTATAGTCGGTCAAGCCCGACCATACGATACCCTTCACCACTAAGGTCAAAGGTGTTATTTTTCCTGTATAAAGACAAATATTTGCTAAATTTTGCCATCATACAAACATTTTCTCAAAACTTATATATTTAAGCTGCTTCCGACATTTGGACTTATATGAGAGCCAGGGTCAAATGTGGACCGATTATCTCGAAATTTGGCAAATTAATTACAGTTGTTACAAATTATGTATGCAAAAAATAAACTTAAAATTCCCATTATCTTCAGATTTACGAGCGTTTTAGTGATTTTTGTCTCATTTAGTGCGTTTTTTAAGGAAAGTTTGTAAGGGAGCTATGGTCAAATGTGGACCGATTTTAACGAAATTTGGTACAGTGATTTTAGTTTACATAAGCAATATTTGATTTAAATTTCATGAAAAAATATTGATATTTGTGGCCAATATCTCAATTCCGGGAAGTGGGACCTATGAGAGGTACAATTAATAATGGACCGAATTTCAATCGCCATGGTCCCATTATCAAAAAAATGATCTGTGGCAAATTTCATCAAATTATCTTTAGAATTGCGACCTGTAGTTTGATTACAAGGTTTACATGGGGGTCCAGCCAGCCAGCCAGATATACGGACATCGCTAAATCGACTCAGAAAGTGATTTTAAGCCTATTGGTATACTAAAAGGTGGGTCTAAGACAAAAATTTCCACGCGTTACATACATCAGCACAAACTTATAATACCCTTTCCACCTATGGTGGTGAAGGGTATAAATATGTTAACTAAAATTTTAAATTTGGATAAATATTTTTGATGTTATAATAAGTAAATAGTAATGAAAATGATAACACAGTGAGACAAATAAAATTAAGTAAAATTTTCCGGGTTGTTGTACTATTTTTCTGGTACTCTGTTTTTAGAATTTTTAAAACACTTCCAAAATCTTAAGTTACGGGTTAACAACCGGGTTTTCATATACATCTGCGCTTATCACCCTGTAAATAAGCAAAATACCACCAATTTAAGAAACTATTTTTAAGTTTTAAAAGGGATACTAATTTCTTAACATATACTTCAGATACATGAAAGTATTTTTACACCAAATGTAGGAATAGTTTCAAACATATATCTTAAGTTTATTTTAAGAAACTATATACCGTTGAAAAGATCTAAGCAGAAACTATATTATTTAGAGATGTTACACTTTCATGCATTTACTGTATGGTCGTTTTGAAAAGTCTTATTAAAAATAATAGTATAATATATAAATTTCACAGTTGATTGGAAAATAATGAATGGAATGCAATATCTTTATATATGATAGCGCATAGAGAAAGGGACCTAAGGGTATTTTGTGCGCATGGGAACCTAAGGGTAAAAAATAAGGTAAAAAAATAATACTTAAATCTTTAAAATGGTTCTACTTAAGAAACCCGTTTTTACCCTTAGGTCCCTTTCTCTATGCGCGCAAAATACATTAAGGCTCTTTTTCTATGCGCTGTCACATATTTCTGACCAAAAACTTTGTAAATCTCCTCGAAGCGCCTCTTTGCGTTATTGGAGTTGATGCAAATTTGCGCTACATTAAATCCCAAACATGCTTAATTAGAATATGGAACTGTCTGGAAGCATAACAAATCAACCACTTTGTCGCTTAGTTACCCTTTTTAAGGAAATAATTTAAAAATTTTCCAACGGTGAGCTCGATTATCACTCGATTTGGAGTTTGTAGACTTATCACTAGCCGAACTATAGGCCCTCGAGTTTTTCGAAAATTAAAAACGATTCATTTTGGATCCGATATAAAAGATTTTTATATGTTCGAAATCTGCTAGCTGAGATTTACAAAAAATATCGCTACACCTGTAGTTTGTCTCCTATAGTTTATTAGATATTCGACTTCGAAAAAAATATTAAACTTTTTGACGGCTTAGGCCTAGAGTTTTGCTAATATCGGATCAAAAATTTCCTAATTTTTCCTGATTCTGATTTGTTTTATTTTATTTTTATACCCTTCACCATTAGGTGAAAGGGTATTATAAGTTTTTCATTCAGTTTGTAATTTTTTCATTATTCGTCTTAGACCCCATAAATATTTTACCGATCGACTCAGAATCTCAAGGAGAATAGCAATGTCCGTCTGTCTGTTAAAATCAAGTTTGTGAAGCTCCTGCTGGGTGCACCCAGACGAATTATACACCAGATTTTAGGAAATTTCCCTACGCAGCACGCTATTTAATTTCATTTAAATTAAATAGCATATCGCTAAATACTCTGTACTGTACTTTTGTAACTCCATTGGTAAAGGGTATTTAAGGTTCCGCATAGCCGAACATAGCACTCTTACTTGTTTATTAGCAAATAACCGATTTTGCCCAATTTCAACACCAACATTTTCTCAGAAATAAAGAATGTTCTAACCAAGTTCCAGTGAGCTAGCTCCTTTCGTTTAGGCGTTATCTTGATTTCAACAGACAGACAGACGGACATAGCTCAATCGTCTTAGAATTTCGCTTTTGGTTTTTGAGCCAATATTAAGGAAATTATAACCGGAATCATAATCTCAATATATTTTTGCAGAGGCTGCTGTGATGAGATGTTCATAAAACATTTTTCTCTGTACTTTCCCTGCCTTGTTGTACAGTAATGGGTTAACTCCGAGATTTTATTTTTTAAGACCTGGCTTTTGTAGATATTAACCGACATAAACATTTTTAAATCTATCTGGATTATTAAACGGTGGACCCATTGAAAGGCATGTTGATAGCGTGGTAAAGAAGGTGCGAGTAGAGATGGGTTTAGACTTGGGTATTTACCCAACACTGGGTATTTACCCATTTATACCCATTTTCATACCCGGGTATTTATCTAATTTCGGGTAAATACTCATTTCAATAACAAATACTCGTTGTTATGTAGAGTAACAGAAATGTGAACATTTTCGAATTTATTTTGAACATAAAAACAATGTCACAGGTGCTTAACATAAATGTAATGGCAGATTTTGTCAATTACAAAGCCAAAAATTATTTCTGGTCAAAAACTATTGTCTGCAGCTGGTTTGGATGAAATTTCTCCAGTAACTTGATGTAAAGGAATTTGTGGAAGAACGCAATTAAGCTGTTCGAATTTTAACAGCTCCCTGTACTTCAGCTGCTAGCAGCCACAGCTTCATTCACTCCAAAAACAGGAACCATTTATTAACACAAAGAGCAGGTAAAATAACATAAATATTGTGCAACTGAAACCCTTTACCCTTCAGTAGAAAGCATGCACTCCATTCAATTTGAAAATGAAGGCACTTAAGGCGATACATCTTCAACTTTATTAGGAATCTACTCGATGAGTTTTTATCGGATACGTACAGCTACAGCGATTACGATTAAATTTAAAAATGATTGCATTTGTTATTAAAAAATCTAATTCCTGATTAACCGCCGTGGTATAGCAGGTTAGTCATCCGCCTAGCATACAAGGGGTTCCAAGTTCGATCCCCGGCCAGACCCACTTAAAAAAATAAATTTTCAAAAAGCGGCGGTTCACCGCTTAACTCAGCTAGCCACTGGTTATTGAGTATTAGGCTATGTAAAACTTCTCTATCTAATGCATTTGCCGTTCAAAGCCGGCGTTTTAATGAGTCTAAAAATTGAATCGGATGCAGCTCATTGTCTGAGAGAAGTACCCCTTGTTCCAATTATAATGTTACCATGGAATTATATATATAATTTATGATAAAAACTTAAATTCTTTTAATTTATTTATATTTTTCTGTATTACAATTTATACCCACATTTTAGGTAAATACCCAATCTCTTGGGTAAATACTTGGGTATTTACATTTAAATACCCAATTTACCATTTGGGTATTAACCCTTGTCCCATCACTAGGTGCGAGTAATAAGTTGTTTTTTCATTGTAAAGTTTTTTAAATTTTGTCCGAATAAAATATAATATACCCATCCACACGTTACATATGTTGTTCATCTACCAAACCCACAATCCTAATAAAAAACGAATTCAAAAATGCACAGGAAATGTGGTATACCACATGCCCAGTTCGTACAATCTTCCTCATTGAGAACTAGACCCATATTTATTAATTAATTCTCGAGCAATGTACGTCCCAGAATATCAATGTCATCGGCAAACGCGAGTAGCATGTGCTTTCTGCTAAAAATAGTTCCAATTGTTCATCTCGCAAGATTCTCTCAAACACAATATTAAAGAGATCGCATGATAAACTAAAGCCTTGTCTTAATCCCCGTTTAGTTAAAGTGGACTTATTTAACCCTGGATGGCTACACTTAATTTTTTTGAAATAATTCTAGCTTAAAAATTTTTGAAGCTAAAATTAAACAAATTTTTTATATAGAATCTTTAAAAATGTTCAGTATTTGATTCTTATTTAATTATTAGTTTAATTTTATGCATCAGACACAAAGTTTAACTTTGTGCTCACCACAAATACGACGACTACAAACTTGCGAAAATCAAGTTTTAAAAATGGGTGGCCAGAGAACGTCTACTCACTGCAAGCTTTCGTTATCAACTAGCATAAAACATAAAAAAGTTATATGATAAAGAATAAAAGAGCTTCTTCGATTCGACGAACTGTAACCATCCAGGGTTAAACTGATGAGATTGTATTAGTTAATGTCATCCTGCATAACCTTATTAGCTTCGTAGTTATGCCAAACTCAAACATTGCTTTAAACAACTTCGTTCGTATCGGGCTGTCAAAAGCAGCTTTGTAGTCAACGAAGAAATGATAAGTGTCTATTTTTTATCTTGGGTCTTCTTTAGGTTTTAACGTAGTGTGAGGATCTGGGGGTCAATTCTGGTTCTATGAAACGATGAAATGAAAAAAAAAAAAAATCATTTAAGTTTTCACAACTAGTTTTCATAATACTTTTTCACCAAGACTTATTTTCTGATTCTCGTTTGTATTATGAAAAAAGTGTTTCATTCCATTCGTTGCTATGAAACTTTATCAACTATTTTATGATAATTGCCAAGCAAATGTCAAACGTAAAACAGGAAACAAATAATGTTGGTCTCGGCAACACCAATTTCCGTAATTATTAATTTTTATTAAAATTATTAATTACCAATTTCAATTTTTGTAATTATTAATTTCGATTAAAATTATTAATTACCACAGCATCTTCCGTCGGCGGTAATCCTATAGCAATAACACGCCGTCGACGAAAAATAAATAAAATTGGCTGTTAAACAAAAAAGCTTAAACAAAGGGCGTAACTTGACTATATACAATAGCACGTACGTTGAATAATACAAAGCTTTCTTTTCACCACCTTTTTGCTTCTCTACTATCCCTTATCCAAAGAAGGTAACCCAATTCGTATATACTCTTTATACAATTGTATAGGCAGTATTTGCCTAAATGTTACTTCTCTTAAAAAAAATATATATATACCTAAATTATTATCATCAGTAGCGCCTAAAGCGGTAAGCCTCGTCGTCAGTTTCACTTTTCGTCTAAAATGTTTTCCGTCGTACATTTATAGATTAGTGACTAGTTTTTTTAATAATTATATTTCATACTAATCGTTAGCAATATCAATATTTTCTTCCAATATTTTATTTTATTTTTGATTTTTCACTTAAAATTTTTCAGTGAAAAAATTCTTTTCATATGAAAAAATTTTGACAGTTGGTTGGACTGTTTCACAAAACAAGAATCACAATTGTTATGAAACGATGAAAAATCTCGTTTCGTATCAGTGATTTTTTCATATGATAATGATTTGACGTTTGTTTTAATTTTTTTACTAAAATAGCTACTTCTATGAAAACATGAAAAAACTTTTCATTTCATCGTTTCATAGAACCAGAATTGACCCCCTGGTCAGTTGTAGATTTACCTGGTCTAAAGCCACATTGGTAGGTCCCAATTATTTCATTAACTTTGGTCTTTAGCCTTCCACACAGTATGGTCTATAGGATCGTGTATGCAGTTGAAAGGAGATTAGTCCTCTATAATTTTCACATACGGTTTTATCACCTTTTTTGTGCACTGGGCAAGAGACTCCAATCGTTTAACATTCGTTCTTCATATGGTTTCTATGAGCTGAGACATTCACCTTATCAACTCATACCCTCCGGCCTTAAAAAGCTCTGCTGGCAAACTATCGGCACCTGCACCTTTGTTATTTTTTTTTATTGTCGAGTTACTGCAATTGTAACCTCATTTTGGTTGGGTGATGGACATATAACGCCGTCATCATTGATTTATTCAGGCGTGTCATCTTGGTCGCTTTCATTTGATACCAACAATTTCCAATAGTGCTTCTTACATAGTTGGTCGTCCTTACAGGAGAAAATACAATATCTTGGTTTTTCTTCGGAATAGGCGTTTATCTTCCATCTTTCTCTTTTGACATGTTTCTAAAGTTCGATGAGTAACAACTGACTGTAGAGTTGTCCTATAGACTGCATTTTCTCAGCAGTGACATTGTGGAAATCCTCGTAATACCAAGAGTTTTTAGAAAGAGGGTTTGGAACCCTAATACAGATTTTGCTGCAATTTTCATAGAGTCGGCAATATTGTTGTTGGTGTAGAGGGCTGATGTTGTTGGAACTAGAAATATTTTCTCCGAGTAATTGTGCTGTTTATTCCGAGTAATCGGAGACAATTTGATGGGATTGTAGTTTGGTGATGTTAACTTTTCTTTCAGCTTCCGTCAGTTTCCGCTTTTCTTGAATTGTCAGTTTAAGTAAAAAATACTATACCACATTATCAACCTTTACCACATTACCGCAACTTACATAGATACAATGGATTTCGTAGTCGAATTGCCTTTTTTAAATAACCTATTGTAGATCTTCTTATCGCAAAGTTTGTCAGATAAAGTGCTACATTCCTCAACGGGTGGTCCATTCGGAATAAATACTGTTTTATGCAAAATTTTTTTAACAAATTATTATTATAATGTTAAACATGTGTAAATGATTATCGAAAAAATTTTGACTTACCTGACCTCGATTTGTGTTATATTATTTAATAACATAAACTTTAAAAAATTCTCATACATAAATCTTAAATTGTTTATAAAACTTTCTTGCTATGTATAAACAAAAAAAATCAATTTAAACTAAATGTGTTTGTGTGGTAAACAAACTTTTTTCCACCAAAATTTATGCGAACTTTGACCTTTTACCTTACATTTTAAATGTAAGCAAACGATTAGCTGGTTTAAGTTCGGTGACCTTTACAAAACATATGCATAAACCAATTTAATTTATTGTGTAAATTTTAAAGATGAATATTAATAATTAATTTTAAAAATGAATATTAATAATACTAATAAATATAGAATTAGAGTTTTCTCTCTTTGCATAGTTACGAATTTTTCCTCAAATATCTCTTTTGCTTGATTGCAATTTTTCAGTTTTTTATTAACTCAATCTTTGTTCTTCTCTTAATTTTAGGGTTCTGCCGACTCCAATTATTCACAACCGTCATCCGATCTGTCGCTAGACGAGGAAAAGGAATCGCTTCGGCGAGATAAGGAACGTCAGGCCTTAAGCCAGTTGGATAAAGCGAGAGTAAGTATTTGAAAACAAAAAATCGCATAAAAAAATTCTAAAATGTCTATTCAATCAAAAACTCAAAACTCAGAGTAAACCCGTTGCATTCGCTGTACGAACAAATGTCGCTTACGATGGCACCATCGATGATGATTCACCCGTTCAGGGTAATGCCGTTTCCTTCGATGTTAGGGAATTTCTACACATTAAAGAGAAGTACGATCACAACTGGTGGATTGGTAGATTGGTTAAAGAAGGCTGTGATGTGGGATTCATACCCAGCCCCGTTAAGCTAGAACACATACGAGTGCAGGTGAGTTCATGTTTTTTATTAACCCCCAATATATTATTAATGTATTTAATTCTATAAAAACAAAGAATCAAAATCGACCCTCAAGACTGTATGGTACAAAAGGCTCATCCAGTGGGAATTTAGGCGGCGGCGGTCAAGCAGGTGCGGAGCCATCTCGAGGTAGCACACCCCCTACACCTGGTATGACACACATGTTCATGTTATTCTTATGATTTTTTAGTTTTTTTATTTTAAATTTTTTTTTTACTTTTACGATTACGATAATTTTTTTCTAATTTGATGTTGTGTTTTTTTTTCCAAAGGAATTCAATTGAAACTACTAAGAAAATTATTTTCTTTCAAGTTTTTCTTTTCAAATCTTGTATAATTTTCTTTCTATATTGAAAAAACAAAAAAAAAAACAAATCGTGTTTAAATGGGGTGTACTTTTTTGGAGTAAAACTACTGTACTTTTATATTAATGTATAATTGTAAAATGATTTAAAAATTCTTTTTCTTACTTTTAGTTTTTTTTTCTAATTTTTTTGCTATGCGAAGATAATTTTTTTTTTTTAAATTTTGTAAGTTTAAAAAGGGAAGGTTCTTTTGTCAATTTATTATTTTGTACATTTTTACAAGTTCTTTCGAAATTCCAATATGTTTTAAAAACGCGACTTTTGTAGGTACATTTAAAAAAAAATACTAAAGACTTGCAAAAAATATCTAATTTTTATTAAAATATACATTTTCTAAGAAGTTTTAAAAATTATGGTATGTCAAATATTTATTAAAAAGTTTTACATAAAAAATTTGGTGGGGACAACTTTTCCTCTACGCGTTTTTGTATAAAAATTTGTCTCGCAAATTTTATCTGGTTTGCAAGACAGAATGAATACAATTTATAGTGTATTTTCAGTTTTATCTATTCTTTATTTTCCACACTCTTATTGTTGCTTTTTTTGGTGATTAAGCCAAAAGCGCATATAAAGATTAAAATAGGCTCAGATACAAACTTGAAATATTATTTTATGTCATTCATGTAGAACGCTGAGTTTTTTCCCGAAAATTTTAGTTCAAAACAGGAATGGAAAATATCTTTCTTAATTCGGTACCATCAACGGAAACAAAATGTACTTTTTGGATCATGATGGTACCATTTTTTGAACTAAGTGAGCAGAAGAAAAAGTGTTAAGTTAGTCTTCTACGTATACTGTGATATATCTTGGATCATTTTTTATCAGGATATACATATGTATATAACATATACAAAGAAATATTGATCTGATACCCACATTTATATACCTTAAATCACTCCCAGAGTAGTACCCCAATTTTTAAAATAATTTGATGAAGTTTAGCACAAATATTTCCTTTTAGCAGTGGAACTATTGCTTTTAAAATTATTCAAAATCTTCACTTCCTGGAAATACAGTATATTTTTATATAAGAGGCACTATATCTTTAAATCGGGCCAATTTCCTTTTGTATGAAACAACTCTTCTTCAAATGTATTTCCGTTATTCAAACTCTTCAATAATTCTATGTAATATTCACTGTTGATATTTATCCCAAAGTAATGATATCATAATTAAAACGGCTATTGCGTCTTTCTTCACATTTTCTTGATTTATCACGTCCGCAGTCTGTAGATTGGACTCCGATGTAAAACAAAGAATGCCTTTATAAAGGGTGTCCCAACTAGAACGCAATTTTTAAATTTTAAATAAAACACAGATATTAAAAAAAGTCATGAAACTTTATTATATCGTAAAGTAGACAGAATGAGGTTATGTATGGAACAAGATATCGTGCAGATGGCCGCTGCGGCTTTGCTGGCACACACGTGATCTTTTAATGAAATTTTTAAAGACCTTTTTGCATAAATGCTGCGGGATTTCATTAATGCAGCGTCCAATTGCCTCTTTTAAGGCTTGAATCGTCGTAGGCTTATTAGGGTAAACCATAGAACCAAAAAAAAGTCTAAAGGTGTTAAATCGTACGATCTAGGCGGCCAATTCTGACTGAAATGACTGATGTAGCAATTGAATTGTTCTCTGGCTGTATGACATGTGGCGACGTCTTGTTGAAACCACATGCCCTCCACATTAATTTTTTCAATCATAGGCAAGAAAAAACAGGTTATCATTTCACGATACCGAACACCATTGACTGTTTGCACTTGATTTGCCTAATTTTCTTAAAAAAAGGTCCAATGATTCCTCCAGCCCAAAAACCACACCAAACAGTGACACGTTGAGGATGCATTTTATGGCATCACTAAGATTTCTTTCTTGTTGACACCACCTGCCCCGATTTCAGAATTCTGCAATACCTGTTCACCCCATCTTCCTTTGGATATTTTAAAACGAAAATAAATTCTTTGGCGTATATGATCCACCTCCACTGGAATTAATGTAATCCATCGTCCCACCGTAAAACTACAAAAATATGAAAAAAAAAAATATTAAAAAATAATATGTGGCAAATATTTACCCAAATTTTGGGTCCTCACTAGCATAAGTTTTCCCATAAAATCTCGAAAACGATTGGAAAAGATTTAAATGATCGATTACTTACAATATGAACAAGTCGGAGTGTTATATGCATTTAACTGGTTTCCAAGGAAGGATTTGTATGTGAGCTATACACGCTGCCCGATAGTTATAAAAAACTGATCTTTACCAAATTTTAGCATCATATCTACTATAACTTGATATTTATTAACATTTATCTGGTTACCGAGGGAAAGCTATTTGGACCGATTTCCATAAAATTTGAAGCACTGACCAATAGAGTGGTTCGAAAAAATGTTGTGTCAGTCACCCCCTAGGATTAAAGATAAAGTAAAAACAATTCTAAAAAAAAATATATCTTTGCCACGCCTTCAAATACCGCCCTTTTAGTTTTTTGTTCACTGTGTCGCCATCTTTAGTCCGATCACAATGTTTTATATTTCGGTGTTCGCGGCTCTGTAAGGACTGTATTTCTTTCAATTTCTGGTCATAACCTTTTAAAACCCGATTAGTACCCTAGCAAATCAAATCGAGTACAAAACCAGTTTTAAAAATTTATAACTAGAAATTAAGGTGGTAGTAAAAAACGATCAACGAGAGAATTGTAGCACTTACAGAGCAGTGAAACCCGATATATAAAACGTTATGATGGACTAAAAATGGCGACGCAGTGATCAAAATACTAAAAGGGCGGTATTTGTAGGCGTGACAAAATATAATTTTTTTTAGAATTGTTTTTACATTTTCTTTAATCCTAGGGGTGACTGACACAACTTTTTTTTTTGTATGGAAGGCGAACCGCTCTACTGAGCAATAGTTGCAAAAAACTTCTCTGATCCAAATAAAGTTTTCATATCTATTGAAACTCATTTTAATTTATCAGTATTAAAGTGAATCCTGTAGATAAGTTATATGAGAGCTATAGTCAAATGTGAACAGATTTCGCTCAATGTGAATACCAAATATTTTCAAAAAATATAAGAAGAAATACTGTTATCAATTTTCGTTGCTTTAGCTCTTTTCGTTTAGGCGCTATCATGCTTTCAAATGATGGATATATAGAAACCCCCTTTTCATTTTAGTAGTTTTTCTGTTTTCGTAAGAGAGCTCTATAGTCAGTTGTGAAGCTCTTTCCGTTCTGACCCTAGTGTGCCTTCAACAGACAGACACAATCGCAAGTCTCAAAATTTTATAAGGACTTAAAATATATATCCTCTTTTGTTTTCAAGCCAATATTATGGGAATTATAAACGGAATGACAATCATAGTATACCCCATATTCTTTTTGATGGTGGCTATGAAAATACTTTTAAAGTTAATAAGAAAAATTACGATTTGGTTCAATGATTTTAAAGAAAACATTTCTTGGTAGAGGTCGACTTATTTTAATTAAACAAAAAGAGTTAAGTCTCTTTAATAGATTTCTTCGCTGTAAATAATTGTAGTGTTATAGATTTAGGTTTTTAGTTAGGTTAATGTTTTTCATTATTTTATAATTTCTTTTTTAATTTTTATTTTCAATCATCAGCCATCAAAATTTATACAAAAAATCCCCCCTTTAAAAATAAATATATAACTCGTATATGTCTACCAAAAACAATTGTGTTACGTTTCTTTTAGAAAAACTATAAGTTAATTTGCATGATTTTTATTTAAGCTTTTTTGTTTATAGCCAAACCAAAAACAAAATTCAAATTAGCTTGGTTTCTTAGCCGTTTGTTTTTTTCTGTTACGTTTTTAGTCTCCAACTTGAGTTTATTTTTAAATCCAAAAAAAAACTATAAACAAACTTTTTCTCAAAAATAAAAACAATTCTAATCATTTTGCACTTTAATTAAATCTCTTTGTATAAACAAAACCAAACCAAACCAAAAAATTCTCAACTCAAAATATTTAAAACCCAAACATATTAATACAAAACTAAAATTATGCACACAACTGTTATAAAACAAAAACCTCTTAAAAAACTGAAAACGGTTCGAATAAATCAAAAATGTTTAAACAATTTTGAAAACAATGAAAAACTGACAACAACCGATCACAACACAATTGTACCACAAGATCCTTATAGTACAACACCTCGAAAGAAAAAAACAGGTTTGTCTTTGTCTAACATACAATCTTTTTTTCTCTCTGTCTCTGTCTAAGTAGTTTTTCTTTTAAGTTTCAAAATTAAGAAAAATTGAAAATTTAATATTGGCATTTCTTTAAAACTAGGTCTATTTAGATTGGCTAGAGTCTTGCAACCAAATCAAACACTAAAAAACTAGAAAATTAAAAAAACAACACTTTTATGTTTTAGCAAAAATTGTATCAAACCAATTTAGTCTGTTTAACTATTCTTAGTAAATTTTAGCTGTTTTTTGTTAAGAACTTTTATTTCACCCTTCGCGTTTTACATCCAAACATTTTCTATCTCTCGCTGTTAGTTACTCTCGTTCGTTCGTTCGCCCGCTCGTCCTTAGCATTTCTCAAAATGTTCCTTTAAATTTAGATTTCACCTGCCTGTTTTTTTGGTTTTTCTTTTTTTTTTATTTAAAAATCGTTTTTGTTTGTTTTTTATTATGCAATATTTTTTTGATTTCAAATTCAGCTTTTTTTTTTAATATTTATTCACATTTTACACGAATTTGAACACAATATTTAATTAAACGATTTAACATCCAAAGAGTTCAAAGTTTTGAAAATTTTCAGAATTGAACTTCAAAATTTGGCAAAGTTTTTAATGAATTTATTATAAATTTTAAAGAATATTATTAAATTTTTGCTTTGAATTCTTAAACTTAGATTGTTATTATAGAGATTTACTCCAATATTATTAGTCCGAAATAAGGTTGAAATTTTAATTCCAAAACCAGAATATATTAATATTCTTAGAATATTATCGGGGATTCCCATAAACTTCAAAGACATAATTAGCGGCTCTCTTAACTTTAATCTTGTATTTAATCCATTACCATGGATCCTCATAGAGTCCAACTTTATATAAGCAATTTTCGCAAAGTCTTCATATAGTCCAAATATCCACCTGTGGTCCCCACAATATTCACAACAATTTTACCCAGTCCAAAATTATAAATTTTCATAAAGTCCAAAATTTAATACTTAGATCTCACAATATCAAAACTAAAATCTTACATCCAATCCAAAACTGAGGATCCCTACAGAATCTTAATTTAAAGCTGAGGTTCATATAATGTCCAAATTACAATATTGTATCCGGTCCAAAACTAGGGATCCTAAAATTAATCCATATGCAAGCAGCTATCCTAAAAACTTACAGATTTCACAATTCAGTCTGTGGTTCTTACAATATCCAAACTACAATCTTGTTCCTAAGCCAAAATTAGAGTTTAAAACTTTAAGCAGGTTCTTTTAATGCCCGAACTACAATTTTGTATGCAGCTAAAAAGTCATGGACCCTCACAGAGTCCAACATTTTATTAGTGGTTCTCACAAAATCTCAAATTATTCTTCCAATCGTGGGTCCTTATATAGTCTCAAATTGTCTAGTTATAGATTAAATCTTATGATCTCAAGGAGTTCAAGACATTTCTAAATCAATTCTCCATGAATTCATCTTAAGTTACAATCGTGGGTTACAATACATCCTCAGTTACAATCGTGTATTCTAATACATCCTCTGTTTCAATCGTGAGTTCTAATACATCCTCAGTTACAATCGTGGGTTCTAATCAGTTATAATCGTGAGTTCTAATTCATCCTCAGTTACAATCGTGGGTTCTGATACATTCTCAGTTACAATCATGAGTTCTAATACATCCTCAGTTACAATCGTGGGTTCTAATCAGTTACAATCGTGGGTTCTAGAACATCCTCAGTTACAATCGTTGTTTCTAATACATCCTCAGTTGCAATCGTGGGTTCTAATACATCCTCAGTTACAATCGTGGGTTCTAATCAGTTACAATCGTGTGTTCTAGAACATCCTCAGTTACAATCGTGGTTTCTAATACATCCTCAGTTGCAATCGTGGGTTCTAATACATCCTCAGTTACAATCGTGGGGTCTTATACATCATCATTTACAATCGTGAGTTCTTATACATCCTCAGTTATAATCGTAGGTTCTAATACATCCTCTGTTACAATCGTGTATTCTAATACATCCTCAGTTTCAATCGTGAGTTCTAATACATCCTCAGTTACAATCGTGGGTTTTAGTACATCCTCAGTTGCAATCGTGTATTCTAATACATCCTCTGTTTCAATCGTGAGTTCTAATCATCCTCAGTTACAATCGTGGGTTCTAATACATCCTCAGTTACAATCATGGGTTCTAATACATCCTCAGTTACAATCGTGGGTTCTAATACATCCTCAGTTACAATCGTGGGTTCTGATACATTCTCAGTTACAATCATGAGTTCTAATACATCCTCAGTAACAATCGTGGGTTCTAATCAGTTACAATCGTGGGTTCTAATACATCCTCAGTTACAATCATGAGTTCTAATACATCCTCAGTAACAATCATGGGTTCTAATCAGTTACAATCGTGGGTTCTAATACATCCTCAGTTACAATCGTGGTTTCTAATACATCCTCAGTTGCAATCGTGGGTTCTAATACATCCTCAGTTACAATCGTGGGGTCTTATACATCATCATTTACAATCGTGAGTTCTTATACATCCTCAGTTATAATCGTGGGTTTTAATACATCCTCAGTTACAGTCATAGGTTCTAATACATCCCCAGTATTATCGTGGGTTCTTATACATCCTCAGTTACAATCGTGGGTTCTAATACATCCTCAGTTACAATTGTGCGTTCTTATACATCCTCAGTTACAATTGTGGGTTCTAATACACCCTCAGCTACAATCGTGGGTTCTTATACATCCTCAGTTACAATTGTGGGTTCTAATACACCCTCAGCTACAATCGTGGGTTCTTATACATCCATAGTTACAATCGTGGGTTCTAATACATCCTCAGTTACAATTGTGCGTTCTTATACATCCTCAGTTACAATTGTGGGTTCTAATACACCCTCAGCTACAATCGTGGGTTCTTATACATCCATAGTTACAATCGTGGGTTTTAATACATTCTCAGTGGATTCTCATAGATTCTTAGGTTCGCTATTAAATTTTTATATAGAAAAATTTTCGATATAAAATTTTCATATAGAAAAATTTTCATATAGAAAAATTTTCGATATAAAATTTTCATATAGAAAAATTTTCGGTATAAAATTTTTATATAGAAAAATTTTCGGTATAAAATTTTTATATAGAAAAATTTTCTTTATAAAATTTTTATATAGAAAAATTTTCAGTACAAAATTTTTATATAGAAAAATTTTCGGTATAAAATTTTTATATAGAAAAATTTTCGGTATAAAATTTTTATATAGAAAAATTTTCGGTATAAAATTTTTATATAGAAAAATTTTCGGTATAAAATTTTTATATAGAAAAATTTTCGGTATAAAATTTTTATATAGAAAAATTTTCGGTATAAAATTTTTATATAGAAAAATTTTCGGTATAAAATTTTTATATAGAAAAATTTTCGGTATAAAATTTGTATATAGAAAAATTTTCGGCATAAAATTTTTATATAGAAAATTCTCTCAAAAAATTCCTCTTGCAATTGTGGGTTCTCATACATTGCCTCTTTCAATTGCGTGTTTAAATACATTTCCTGTCACAGTTGAGGGTTTTAAAATATTGTCTCTTGTAATCGCTTGCTTTCATATATTATCTCATGTGTTTGTGTTCATAGTTCAAAATTCTCGTACATTCTTAGTTTCAATTGTTAGTAGTCACTTGGAACCTCGAAAGTCCAAGAGAGTCTCAGTTTTAGTAGGGAATCTTCATAGTACTCCAATTAGTTTTTGAGACCAATTCGGTTTTAGATCTTCTTAAAGTCCCTATTTTAATGATTAATAATCATGAAGGACCATTATGAAATAGACTTAGAACCAACAATGAAACATTCTAGAGTGTCAATTTGAATCGTGGAGGGTCATATTTTCGATATCGGTAATGGATAGAAAAGTGTAATACTCTAATTTCGTAGAATATTTAATATTAATAGTTAAATACTTTTCTATAAAATCCTTAATTGTCTTTAAGATATTCACAAAGTCCCAATTCTTATTATATATAAAGACCTAATTTGAGTCCCATTTTTAATACTAAACCTTCATAAAGCCCTAAATTGAAGAGTCCGTAACTCATTTATGGATTTTAAGGTCTTAATTTTAATTTCGTATAGTTTTAATTTCAATCATTATAACTTTTACAAATTTTTAACGGGTCTTTACTCAGTTCCAATTTTAATTGTGAGATCTCCCACATAGGTTCTCAAAATCCAACTAAGATCCAGTAGTATTTAAAATTTCTACCAATGATAATCTCTATAATAACTTTTGCATTTATACACCAACATTTTAGTAAATACACCCATCAAAATCAAATAACTTGTACATTTTGCATATAAGATACACCCAAAAAAACAATTAATCGATTTCAAGTCTTAATAAATCGTAAACAAATTATAAGTCACCAAAAAAACACCCATTCACGTTAGAAATCAATTAAAAAATCAATCAAATCAAACCAAATGAAAATTGCAACTAAAACCGCAAAAACCAAAACAAACTAAAAAATACAAACAAAAATTAAAAAAAATTGACATTCTCATGTAGATGCCATAAACTCGCTCATCCGAATCTCCATACCTCTTTTTTTCGTTTCGTTTTCTTTTCCATTTTCTTGCTCTTGCTTGTTTTTCGATGATACTAACTAATCAGGTGACGAATCAGATTCCATGGGACCAGGACGTGGCAAAGCAACCCTAGCCACACCGCCCAACAAGGAGAAACGCAAACCGTTCTTCAAGAAACAGGAGACCGCCTCGCCATACGATGTTGTGCCATCGATGCGTCCCGTCGTCTTAGTGGGTCCAAGTTTAAAAGGTTACGAAGTAACCGATATGATGCAAAAGGCTTTATTCGACTTTCTGAAACATCGTTTCGAGGGTCGTATTATCATAACGCGAGTCATGGCCGATATATCACTGGCGAAACGTTCCATCATGAATAATCCCTCGAAACGTGCCATCATGGAGCGTTCGAGTAGTCGTTCCGATTGTTTGAGCAAGGTACAGGAGGAGATCGAGCGCATATTCGAATTGGCCAGAACGTTACAATTAGTCGTACTCGATTGTGATACAATCAATCATCCGTCACAACTAGCAAAAACTTCACTAGCACCAACAATAGTTTATCTTAAAATTAGTAGTAGTAAGGTAAGTCTCGAACTCTTGGGGACTTGGTAAAAATTTCGATTTAATTCAATGGATTTGTTTTTTCTGTTTCAGGTTTTACAGCGTTTAATCAAATCACGTGGTAAATCACAGGCGAAAAATCTTTCCGTACAAATGGTAGCCGCTGAAAAATTGGCTCAATGTCCACCGGAAATGTTTGATGTTATCCTAGATGAAAATCAATTAGAAGATGCCTGTGAACATATTGCTGAATATTTAGAGGTAAAAATCTGAAATTTTCGAAAAAAAAAAAATTTACACAAATTTTCGAAAAAAAAAAAATTTATATAGAAAAATTTTCGGTACAAAATTTTTATATAGAAAAATTTTCGGTACAAAATTTTTATATAGAAAAATTTTCGGTACAAAATTTTTATATAGAAAAATTTTCGGTACAAAATTTTTAAATAGAAAAATTTTCGGTATAAAATTTTTATATAGAAAAATTTTCGATATAAAATTTTTATATAGAAAAATTTTCGGTATAAAATTTTTATATAGAAAAATTTTCGGTATAAAATTTTTATATAGAAAAATTTTCGGTATAAAATTTTTATATAGAAAAATTTTCGGTATAAAATTTTTATATAGAAAAATTTTCGGTATAAAGTTTTTATATAGAAAAATTTTCGGTATACAATTTTTATATAGAAAAATTTTCGGTATAAAATTTTTATATAGAAAAATTTTCGATATAAAATTTTTATATAGAAAAATTTTCGGTACAAAATTTTTATATAGAAAAATTTTCGGTACAAAATTTTTATATAGAAAAATTTTCGGTACAACATTTTTATATAGAAAAATTTTCGGTACAAAATTTTTATATAGAAAAATTTTCGGTACAAAATTTTTATATAGAAAAATTTTCGGTACAAAATTTTTATATAGAAAAATTTTCGGTACAAAATTTTTATATAGAAAAATTTTCGGTACAAAATTTTTATATAAAAAAATTTTCGACACAAAAATTTTATATAGAAAAATTTTCGCTACAAAAATTTTATATGGAAAAATTTTCGCTACAAAATTTTTATACAGAAAAATTTTCTCTACAAAATGTTTATATAGAAAAATTTTCGCTACAAAATTTTTATATAGAAAAATTTTCGCTACAAAATTTTTATATAGAAAAATTTTCGCTACAAAATTTTTATATAAAAATTTTTGATACAAATTTTTTATATTAAAAAATTTTTGATACAAATTTTTAATATTGAAAAACTTTTGATACAAATTTTTTATATTGAAAAATTTTTGAGAGAAATTTTTTATATTGAAAAATTTTTGAGAGAAATTTTTTATATTGAAAAATTTTTGAGAGAAATTTTTTATATTGAAAAATTTTTGAGAGAAATTTTTTATATTGAATTTTATATAGACCGATCTTTATATAGACCGATTTTCAATAGTTGCTAATTGTTTTCTTTTTTCTAGACCTATTGGAGAGCCACTCATCCAGATATTAGTGCTGCTGCCTCTATACCTAGACCATTACCTCAGGAAGCTTCACCTACCACAGAACAAGCCCGCATGGGTCCCACGCCACCCGGTAAGACTTTTAAGTTTTTTCCAAACACTTTTATCACAATTTACTTTATTAATTAGTCATCTTTGTCAGAAAAAAACACACACAAATATCGAAAATCATGATCAGTTTTTCTGAAATGACATAAATATAAATTTAGATACAATTTAAACCAATACATATAAAAGTTTGGGAAATAAATTCATTAAACAATTTTAAGGATCGTAATAATAGAAAATTTGTACACCACATACCAAAACTATATATCATTTCTTTGAGTTATTCAATTTTAAAAAATTTTAAGTTTAACTTTAAGTTCTTCTAAACAATTTTAACAAAACACCTTTTTAACAAATTCTTGTAAATTATGTTTATTCTACTTTTTTCACTTGTTTTTTATTGATATTGAAAAATAAAACCAATACAATGACAAACAATCAATCAATCAATAAATCAATCGAATCGAAACTTTCTCGTTCTCTTGATGAATTTGAAACAAAAATCTCCTGTCTCATTGCTCTTGCTGGTTTGTCGTTCTCTTGTGCCCCGTTAATAGTGGATGGCGGAGAAGATCAGCGAGATTATCGCATGAGTTCCATAGAGCGAGAGGGTAGTCGTGAGAGAGGCATTTCTTTGGAACGTGAACCCAGCAGAGATGCTGACTATGAGCGCGAGTTTTGGGATAATGAATTTTCCAAGGGTAGACGTACGCCCCGAGAACGCCAACGGGATTTGGAGTGGGAACGCGAACGAGCAAGAGAATGGGAAAGGGAACGAGAAAGAGATTGGGATAGAGAATTCGATTGGGACCAAGGTAAACAAAACAACAACATATTAAATATAATTTTTACTTTATATTTCAGTTATTTAATGGTTTTAACCACATTTTTTTCCGTTTTAAATGTATAAAATTTTTTTGACAAAATTCCACCAGAAAAAGACATGTTCTTTAAAATATTTTACTCAAAACGACAAAATATTGCAGAGGCTTTAACAATTTAATTTTAATGAAACTTAATAAATATTTACGTACCTATTTTATTTTTATATTTATTATTTAAATGGTTTTAAATAGAATTAAAAAGTTTATTCAAGTTATATTTAAGTATTTGTTACCCCTCTAGAAAAGCTTTGTGTTTGCTCAAAATACAATTAAATTTCTATTTTCCATTCTTTAGCAAGATTTTCGAAAAATATCTAGTCAAATGTTTGAAAAAAAAAACGAATTTTTCTATAACAAATTTTAAATACAGATTTGAGTTATTCTATAAACACAATCACGGCTACAGGCTACGGGCTATTTTCAAACTGTCATACACTTCATGTGCTAGAGCAACGTAAATTGGGTATAACTTAATATATCAAAATTTACTATTTTTATAAGATTTTTTATTTTAAATTTGCTTTTTTTATAGGAAATGTTTCAAAAATTTACTATTTTTATAGGAAATTTTTCAAAAATTTACTATTTTTATAGGAAATTTTTCAAAAATTTACTATTTTTATAGGAAATCTTTTAAAAAATTTACTATTTTTATCGGAAAATTTTTCAAAAATTAACTATTCTTATAGGAAATTTTTCAAAAATTTACTATTTTTATAGGAAATTTTTCAAAAATTTACTATTTTTATAGGAAATTTTTCAAAAATTTACTATTTTTATAGGAAATTTTTCAAAAATTTACTATTTTTATAGAAAATTTTTCAAAAATTTACTGTTTTTATAGGAAATTTTTCAAAAATTTACTATTTTTATAGGAAATTTTTCAAAAATTTACTATTTTTATAGGAAATTTTCCAAAAATTTACTATTTTTATAGGAAATTTTCCAAAAATTTACTATTTTTATAGGAAATTTTCCAAAAATTTACTGTTTTTATAGAAAATTTTTCAAAAATTTACTTTTTTTATAGGAAATTTTTCACAAATTTACTATATTAATAGGAAATTTTTTAAAAATTTACTATTTTGATAGGAAATTTTTTAAAAATTTAATATTTTTATAGGAAAATTTTCAAAACTTTTCTATTTTTATAGGAAATTTTTCAAAAATTTACTATTTTTATAGGAAAATTTTCAAAAATTTACTGTTTTTATAGGATATTTAAAAAAAAAATTACTATTTTTATAGGAAATTTTTCAAAAGCTTACTATTTTTATAGGAAATTTTTCAAAAATTGACTATTTTTTTAGGAAATTTTTGAAAAATTTACTTTTTTATAGGAAGTTTTTCAAAAATTCACTATTTTTATAGGAAATTTTGCAAAAATTTTCTATTTTTAAAATTTACTATTTTTATAGGAAAATTTTCAAAAATTTACTGTTTTTATAGGAAATTTTTGAAAAATTTAAAAATATTTAATTGTGTAGCTGACCACAAGGCGACGAAAGCAGCTAACGACTTTTGTAGTCGATGTTCTTGTAGGCTGCAGTCGTGATTGTGTTTAAAGCATTAATCGTTTGTATTTAGAGATTTACCTTATTTCAAACATTTGACTATTGATCTAGATCAATGATCTTCAGAACAACAACAAGTAATATGCATAACAACAACAACTCCTACCACACATGCTAAGAAAACAGAAATTATGGGCATCACTGATCTAGATGTATTGATTTTAAATCATTCAAAACTTTGTTATCATTCATTCTCTAGTTTTTAAAACTTGTTATAAAAAATCCATATAAAATCAATTTAAAAATTTGTATTGTTGTGTCCAGAATTTTAACTAATTGTTTTATCTTATTACCCCCAATATAAATAAGAAAAAAGCTTTTTAATTACTCATTTTTTAATAATTTTACAAAAACATTTTTAATTTATTTTAGCTTATACATCCTTTGGTAAATTTTCATCATATGTTTAAGTTATCCCCAAAAAAAAAACCAAATTGCTGTAACCAAAACGTTGTCAAGACATATTTTAAACCAAAACTTATCGTTAAGCTTTAATTTATAACAAAACAAATAAACTACTTCATATACATAAATAAAATATTTATCTTAAAGACAACATTTTTAAGCAGTTCCTCAAGTCCCCAGAGTTTTTATGAATTATTTTTCTTCGTTATATCCCTAAAAAACGTACGATATTCATCAATTTTTATTTTTCTTTGAGTTTTTTTTTTTGTTAATAAGTTTGCGTTTTTATTTAACAAATTTTATTATCTTTTTGTTTTATTTAAAAGTTTTTGCTTTCTTAAACTTTGCTTCTAACTATCATTAACAAAAAAAAATCATTTTCATATGAAATATAGCTTGAAGGAATGAAATTTTGTACTAATCTAAATTTGAATTTATTATAAGGATTAGAGCATCTTTGTGGGTCAAACCCTATCATATAAATGTGAAAAGTATATTAAGTTTTCGATTATGTTAACAACACCCAAACACACACTTGAAAAATACCAGAATCACTGTCATTTGCGAAACCATAGACTCTACAACATAAAAATGTTACAGTTCCATACATTTTTTTGGCTTATGGTCGTTTTGAAAAATCCCACACAAAAGAGAGTATACTGCTTTTACTCTAATTCGGAAACAACTAATGAAGACGATTATTCAATGATAACACTGTGCTTATTGAAAAAACCGACAAAAGGGAGACTTACTGGGTAAAGATAATTCGAGTATTTTAGGTTAGCTCTAGTTTTCTAAAAAGTGCTCATTTAGCAATTAAATGTTTACTTAGTACTCGGGTTTTGCAAAATTATCTACTTTTTTCGGAAACCCTCCCATTAAAGATTTTACAGTTGCTTCTGATACCTTTTTGGAGCATGTGTTCCACCTGCGCTTAAAATCGGACATGTTCTTGGAAATCTTTCCTGTGTTCTTCAATTCCTTTTTTACCAGAGCCCAATACCTTTCCACAGGCAGAAGTTCTGGACAGTTAGGTGGATTTGCCTCTCGTGGTTCAAAAATGACATTATTCTTTGAGTACCACTCAAGTGCCTTTTTTCCATAATGGCATGATGCCAAAAAAATGTAGTCACTCTGTGCTCTCTTAAAAAGGGTAACAACCGTTTTTGTAGGCACTCCTTTATATAAATTTCTGTGTTTATTGTGCCAGATGCCACAAATACTTTACTTCTTTTGCCACAACTGCAAATAGCTTGCCACACGAGAAACTTCTTAGGGAATTTTGTTTGTTTTTTTTTGTGAGAAACTCTTGCCGAACATTGCCCCGTTTATCAGCAACATAAAAATCTTGACCAGGAAGTTGAGAAAAGTCTGCCAGTACGTATGTTTCATCATCCATCACACAACAGGTGTATTTTTTTATAAAATCAGACTTCAATTTTTTCGCTCGTTTTTTTGCTTCTAAGTTTTTTATAGCATTGCGATCTGGAACCTTTTGGAGTTTGTATGTCTTCAGTCCAGCATAAGCTTTGACTCTATGTGCAAAATTCGTAGAACATTTTACCGTACGAACTGCTTTTCTTAATGAAGTGTTAGGCGCTCTTCGAAAGAGTCGCTCGACTTCTTTTGCCTTACCAATATCTGTAGGACCTTTTTACCTCCCTGATCCAGGTTTTCTTTCAATGCTCAGGTTTTCCTTATACCGTCTGATGGCATTAGAAACCGTTCGAGGGTCAACTTTCAAATTTTTAGCTATTTTTTTAAAAGTCCATGACGGATTTTTTTGAAAAGTTTTAATTATATTTTCACGAACTTTTTTTTCGCAGTCCATTTTGATTGAAATAACTATTGAAAATTAATAATTTCTAAAATAATAGTATCTGACATATCTATAGAAACTAACTTGATCAAAAAATAAATTATTTCTTGCACTATGGATAAATTTTGTCTAAAATAGTAAATGCATATTTTTTTTAGAACACTCTTTAGATATAGCATTAAAAAAAGTGAAGGGCAATAAATATTCACGTAACTCGCAAACTGTTTATTTTCTTAAGAAAAACTGAAAAAAATACCATAATTTGGGGATTATTTCTTACAAATAGCCTCCGAAAAAGCACTTAAATGTCTATAAATACGAGGGCTGGTCAATATTCAATTTTTATCAATTTTTATACAAAACGTTAATTTGTTTTTGAATATAGTCCAATTTAAATTCTATATACTTAGTTCTACATTTCTTTAATTTAGTTATCACGAAAAAAATTATTTGCAAAGCTCGCCAAAATATACATTTTTGAAATGACTTTATCGTTAGAATCAAATCTCTCTCCATAGAGCAAACAAAACTCAGTTATTCGAGGATAATACGCACATTAGGGTGACAGGAAAAATGTTTTTCTTTGATTTCAAATTTTTTGAACGGAATTTTTGACACTAGGTCTAAAAGTTTAGTTCTAAAAATTTGAGCCAAATCGGACAACGTTCTATGGGAAAAACGTGTAATCTTGCCAAAAACAATTATTTTCATTCTTTTTATACCCTTCACCATCATAGGTGAAAAGGGTATTATAAGTTTGTGCTGATGTCTGTAACGCATAGAAATATCTGCCTTAGACCCAACTTTTAGTATACCAATAGGCTTAGAATCACATTCTGAGTCGAATTAGTGATGTCAATCCGTCTGGACGGATGGCTGGCTGGCTGGATCCCCGCGTAAACTATGTAATCAAAGTACAGGTCGCAATTCTAAAGATAATACTGCTCTGCAGCCAAATCCTCCTTTTAATAAAACTATGTGGACTATATGGATTGTCGGTTTTTTTTCATCAGATCTGGATTTTTTTTATGGGCGTGGCAAATTGTCCCCCTTAAACAAGTCAGGTACGGACCTATTTCGTCCTAACTCGAGAACGACTCATCCGATTTTCAAAATTACCAATACCAATTTACCGCAGGTACCCAATATATTTTATAAAAAATACCGTTTTATTTTAGCTTCATTACCTAATGAAATCTTTTGGTCATATGTAAGGTTGGTTGCATTGCAATATTGGGTACCTGCGGTAAATTGGTAATAAAATTCACACTTTTAAACCGATTTTTATGGTTTATAGCTTATTTTATTCTGAAGATATGTATATATATATAATTCCCCGACAACATTCCTATTGGAACAAGGGATACTTCTCTCAGACAATGAGCTGCATCCGATTCTATTTTTAGACTCATTGAAAGGGACCTACGTTTTAACGCCGGCTCCGAACGGCAAATGCATTAGTTAGAGAAGTTTTTCATAGCCTAATACTCAATAACCAGTGGCTAGCTGAGTTATGAGGTGAACCGCCGCTTTTTTGAAAATTAATTTTTTTCAAGTGGGTCTGACAGGGGTTGAACTTGTGACCTCTGGTATGCTAGGCGGATGACTAACCTGCTATACCACGGCGGTTCAATCTTAAGATATGTAGCTCTTAGAAAAATGTTTAAAATGTTAAAATTTTACTTTATATTTTTTTAAACATTTTTAACCTGAAAAAAATTACGAATTTCGCACGAAAAAATTTTTTTTCTCCATTAATTTCTAAATAATTCCAAAACGATAAGAGACACAGAAAAATTATATTAGACTAAAATAAATGCAATTTTGTTATGCATCTTCAAGTGTTTTAATTTTGAAAATAGTCGTTCTCGAGTTAGGACAAAATAGGTCTCCGTACCTGACTAATTTAAGGGGAAAATTTTGCTACGCCCATAAAAAAATCCAGATCTCATGGAGAAAAAAAATTAATTTTTGCAGAGCAGTGTAATTTGATAATTGACAATTTAATTTTTTGATAGTGGGACCTTGGCTATTGAAATTGGTCAAAATATAAAACAAATACTGCTTATATAAACTAAAATCTCTGTACGAAATTTCGTTGAAATCGGTCCACATTTGACCATAGCTCCCATACAAACTCTTCTGTCAAAACTTACTAAATCAGACACTAAAACGCTCGTAAACCTGAAGATAAGAAATTTAAGTTTATTCTTGGCATACATAATTTTTGTAACAACTGTAATCAATTTACCAAATTTCGAGATAATCGGTCCACACCTAGCTCTCATATAAGTCCAAATGAAGAAAACAGCTTAAGTATATAAGTTTTGAGAAAATATTTGCACTATGGCAAAATTTAGCAAAACTGTATGTTTATACTGGAAATACCTTTGGAATACACCTTTGACCTTAGTGGTGAAGGGTATCGTATGGTCGGTTTTGACCGACTATAGCACTTTCTTACGTGTGCTTTTTTATTTAAATTCGGTAATTATTACTTACTTATCTCGATATCAAAATTTTAAGAAAATTCAGATTATGACATCTGACCCCGGTGAAGAAAGTGAAAATATTAAAAAACAATATTAAATATTTTTTTGGTTAAAATTTAATACAAGTAAAATTTACCGAGCATTGACTCCAATTTGGCCCAAAAATTTTCATTCTATCGAAATTCTTCAATTTTAAATCGCAGGTACGGCGAAACCGAGTTTTACTCTCCCTTTTGTCTGTTTTAACATATGGGTGAGTAAATTCTAAATTTGTAGTATTTGTTGAACAAAATTTTCGAAACATTAAAAAATGATTTTTGAAACCGACCTTAGAAAAATGTACCATTTTCCAACATGAAAAAAAACTAAATAAATTCGATTATATTTAAGTAAAACTGAACTATTAAATACTAGCGATCATTTATCATTTAATAATAATTCACATCTAACTTTGAAATTTCTTTATTTACAACATAAAATTTTTGGTGCATATCCTTAGGCGCTTTTTCAGGGACATGAATTTTCAGAGAAAAAATGGAATAACTCCAAAACTGCTTCAAAGATTTTTGTTTTTGACTATTCGAAATAAAGTTGTGTTAGTATTTTTTAAATATTTCATTATTTTTTCTTGTAAAAATTGTTTATTGACCATACTAATGAGCTCTTAAACTTTGGACCCGAACGTAGTCCGATTTAGCTCAAATTTTGAACTTGACAACTTTTGGACCTAGTGTCATAATATTCCGTGGAAAAAGTTATAAAATACATTTTCTTTCATACAAAAAATGTGTCACCCCAACGCACTTCGATTGCTTTCCCCTTTTAAAAAATATTCTATGTGGATTGTAACTAGTTCATCAAAACATGTTCGTCATGTCTTCATTGGGAGACAAAACCACCTTTGGCTTCTTTGGAGCCGATTCACCACGAGAAATCCACTGATTGCTCTCCGGTGTGTTGTGTTGCGGTGAACCCACATTTTGTCTACGGTTACGAAATGTACGACACTTGGTTGCCTTTGTGGTTGATTGTGATAAAATACGGCAGCCATCTTATGTAAAACTTTTTAATACCTGAGTATGAGAAAGATTTTAAGAACGCCGAGTCATATAAAATGCCTATGAAACCCTCTTCGATGGGCTTAAAAAATATCGTAAATTTGTTTAAATTATTTTTTATGCAAATACGTCAACTGGGCGTTGAGAACGTTTGTCATCTTTCGTGCTAGTACGGCCACATGAAAAATTCAAAAACCACTTTGTTTTGAGTGAGGTTTTCTTCGAATAGCTAAAGATTTATACGAATTTTTAATACATCTGTGGCAATATGAGAGAATTGAGTTAAGGCGTTTATTACATTACATAAATTATTCGCAGAAATTGAAAAGAAGGAACATTATACAAGATTGATGATATCTCAAAACTTCAATTTTTGAATTAAGCTACTTCTCCACAGATATAGTCCAAAATTTATATAGTCAAAGTCTCTGATAACGATTTACACCAACACCCAAAACCATTACCATCACATTTTCATTAAGTCAACACACAATTTTTCTTTAGCTATTTATTTTGGCAAATTTTCTTATTTTAATTTTTCTTGAACAATTCTTATTTTGTTTTTATTTCTAGTTACTCCCGGAACTGTAGTACGTGTTTAAAAATGTTTAACTTTCTAAATTTTACTTTGTTGAACATCAAACTTACACAGTTTTCATACATACCAATACAAATTTTGAAATACTTGTTTTAAATATTTAATACTTAATTTATAGAGAAATTACTTCAATCCAATTTAAATCATCTTCCCTGTGATATTTCGTATTTGTTTTGTGTTCTCTACACCATAATCATCATGTTTAAATGTTTTCAACAATAAATAAATAAATACAAAAATAGTTTAATTATATAAAATAATAATACAATATAATCAAATCAAAAATTTGTTCTACACGTTTAGAAGTTTCTTTTTTTTCTCATATAAATGTTATAATTAGTGAGTAAAATATGAAAATAAAATAATGTTGAATTGTTTCGTTTAGTTCGTTTTTCCCCTTTTTTGATTTGTTGTTTCAACTCCCACTTCCTTGAAATCCTTTGGAATGTTGTAACCTTAACTGTGTGTTTGAAATACTATATAATTTGAATTATAATATATAATATTTATCTATTATAAATATGTTAAAAGTTATTCAAATTTTTTAAAGTTTTTATTATGATTAATATAATAATTTAATAAAAACCTATAAAATAACTTTTTTAATTTGTTAATAATATTAACATAAATTAATAATTGATTTTATCACACACATAAGACATCGATTTGCTACACAAATTGTCCTCCAGATTAACTTAAATCTTTATAGGAAATTTTTAAAAAATTTACTATTTTCATAGGAATCTTTTCAAAAATTTACTATTATTAAAGGAAATTTTCAAAAACTTACTATTTTTATAGGAAATTTTTCAAAAAATTACAGTTTTTATAGGAAATTTTTCAAAAATTTACTGTTTTTATGGAAAATTTTTAAAAAATTTACTATTTTTATAGGAAATTTTTCAAAAATTTACTATTTTTATAGGAAATTTTTCAAAAATTTACTAATTTTATAGGAAATTTTTAAAAAATTTACTATTTTTATAGGAAAATTTTCAAAAATTTAGTATTTTTATAGAAAATTTTTCAAAAATTTACTATTTTTATAGCAATTTTTTTTTTATTTTTATAGGAAACTTTTCAAAAATTTCCTATTTTTATAGGAAATTTTTCAAAAATTTACTTTTCTTATAGGAAATTTCTCAAAAATTTACTTTTTTTATAGGAAATTTTTCGAAAATTTAATATTTTTATAGGAAATTTTTCAAAAATTTACTATTTTTATAGGAAAATTTTAAAATATTTACTATTTTTATAGGAAATTTTTTTAAAAATTTACTATTTTTATAGGAAAATTTTCAAAAATTTACTATTTTAGTAGGAAATTTTTCAAAAATTTACTATTTTTATAGGAAATTTTTCAAAAAAGTCCTATTTTTATAGGAAATTTTTCAAAAATTTACTATTTTTGTAGCAAAATTTTAAAAAATTTACTATTTTTATAGGAAATTTTTTAAAAATTTACTATTTTTATAGGAAATTTTTCAAAAATTTGCTATTTTTATAGGAAATTTTTCAAAAACTTACTATTTTTATAGGAAATTTTTCAAAAATTTACTATTTTTATAGGAAATTTTTCAAAAATTTACTATTTTTATAGGAAATTTTTCAAAAATTTACTATTTTTATAGGAAATTTTTCAAAAATTTACTATTTTTATAGGAAATTTTTCAAAAATTTACTATTTTTATAGGAAATTTTTCAAAAATTTACTATTTTTATAGGAAATTTTTCAAAAATTTACTATTTTTATAGGAAATTTTTCAAAAATTTACTATTTTTATAGGAAATTTTTCAAAAATTTACTATTTTTATAGGAAATTTTTCAAAAATTTACTATTTTTATAGGAAATTTTTCAAAAATTTACTATTTTTATAGGAAATTTTTCAAAAATTTACTATTTTTATAGGAAATTTTTCAAAAATTTACTATTTTTATAGGAAATTTTTCAAAAATTTTCTATTTTTATAGGAAATTTTTCAAAAATTTTCTATTTTTATAGGAAATTTTTCAAAAATTTTCTATTTTTATAGGAAATTTTTCAAAAATTTCCTATTTTTATAGGAAATTTTTTAAAAGTTTTCTATTTTTATAGGAAAATTTTCAAAACTTTTCTATTTTAATAAGAAATTTTTCAAAAATTTCCTCTTTTTATAGGAAATTTTTCGAAAATTGACTATTAATAGGAAATTTTTCGAAAATTGACTATTCATAGGAGATTTTTCGAAAATTCACTATTCATGGGATATTTTTCGAAAATTTACTATTTAAATGAAATTTTTCGAAAATTGACTATTTATAAGAAATTTTTCGAAAATTGACTATTTATAGGAAATTTTTCGAAAATTGACTATTTATAGGAAATTTTTCGAAAATTGACTATTTATAGGAAATTTTTCGAAATTTGACTATTTATAGGAAATTTTTCAAAAATTTACTATTTATGGGAAATTTTTCGATAATTTACTATTTATAGGAAATTTTTCAAAAATTGACTATTTATAGGAAATTTTTCAAAAATTTTTTTTTATAGGAAAATTGTTCAAAAATTGACTATTTATAGGAAGTTTTTCAAAGTTATAGGATGTTTTTCTAAAACTTACTCTTTATAAAAAATTTGTTAGTTTAGGAACATGCACAAACACTACAACCAACATTTCCCTTCTCCTATCCTTGATTTCCCTACAGTTCAACATTATTTTAGTCAAACCAAAAATAAGTAGTAGCTCAAATGTCTTCATCTCTGCTAAGTTCTACTGAACTTTTCATAAACATTTACACGAAATCATGCCCTAGTTTATAGTTTGCTTAATAGTTTTAACTAATTTTCTGTTACCCCCGCCAAAAACCAGTACAAAAGCTCTTTAAACAAATTAGTTACAAATTTTTAATAATCAAAAGTCCATAACTTAGAAGTTTTGTTACTCGTATAAAATAAAAAAAAACTGTTTCTAAATATAACCATGTTTTTGTTAAAACTTTTATCTAATTAATGTTTCAGTTAATTTGTTATGTTTTTTTAAATAAACCAAAATTTAAACAAAAAATATACATACATATAAAAATGTTTTAAATAATTCAAAAAGTTATTTGAATGCTTGAATTTTTAAATAAAACCAACAAAAAAATTGCTACAATAAATAACCTAAAATTTAAGTTTTATTATTAAATTTTAATTTATTTTAGAGAAAGTTAATAATTTTGAAAAATTGTATAATTTACAGGAGGTGCTTATCCACATAATCGTCGTCCAGCCTCGGGTCGTCATCATGAACGTGGTGTCGGCTATGAACGTGAACGCATGGAGAGAGAACGTGAACGCGATCGTTATGAGCGTGAACGCGAAAGAGAACGTTTACATGCCCGCGAACGTGACTTAATGCATTACGATCTGAATAGTGAGGAATTGTTGGATGAACGTAACTATGCTGCCGACTATCCACCGCATCGAGGCGGTGCCGTGGGCGGCAGTGGTGGTTTGGTAGGTGGTCCACATGGCCACCTCTCAAGGGGTAGCCGTTTGGTAATGGATGATGGTGATCTCATGCATGAACGTGATGACTTAAGGGGTGGACGTTATTCGGCAGGAGCTGCTGCTCGTGTTATAGATCCCAGAGATTTACCACCATCGGCGCCGACAACAAGACGCGGTGCCCCGGTGGTTGATCGCGATGAATACAGTCCGCACCGAGGTGGTGGGAGTAGTAGGAGAATGCTGAATGCCATGTAGGAATCGTGGATATAGGGGTGGGATCAGATCGATAATAAAGGTATGACATTGATGGCTGGTGCTGCGGGAGCCTCAGCCTCAATGTCCAGGGTTAGAGAGCACAAGGAAATACCAAGTAGTTCTAGTAATATCGATCGCCAATATCATCATCAAGAACAGCAACAACAACAACAACATCTAGCCACACAGTCAAACAAACAATCACATGCAAAATCATTAAGATTATTGTCCTCCTCAATATCTACCTCCTTCGAAGAGTCATCACCACCAACACAACAACAATCACTGGCCATTACTGGTGGTAGTAGTAGTAGTAGTTCCATGAATAGACGTAATAAATTATCACATCAACAACACCATACACGTTTCACGTCTCATCATATCAATTCCATGTCACCAACTACTGCATCATCTGTATCAGATGTCGTTACATCCAATACATCATCCTCAGCCATGCCACCACCTTTGCCATTGCAAGATAAAACGGATATCTTTCATCTTCATCATATCGATCAAGCACAACAACAACATTCCTCCAATACCACAACCACCTCCACCTCTCTTATCAGTCCATCTCTCAATCCGAATCAATCAGCCACCTCTAATACACAGCACATGAAATCACATGGCCAGGATCATCAAACGTCGGCAACGACGACATCACAACAGCAACAAGATCGCTATCAAATGTTGAGAGGTCGCCATAAAGAGGATGTCATTGTGACAGATAATCGCGATTATGCCACATCTTCATTCACAAATGTCGATGATCTGACCAATGCCATACGTAATAAGGTTATCGTGGAAGAGGACGAAGAAGATATTTTGAGTAGTGATAATACCTATTTGTATTAAAGAGATTTCATGTGATTGATTTAGAACTTTTTGTACTCTTAATTTGTTATTGAGATTTATTTTTTTGGAAATTTATTTTAATATTTTGGAAACATAAATAATAGGGGGACAGAAAGTGTATGAGAAAGCTGATGATTAAAGAAAACATAGAGTGAAAGAGACAAAGAAAAATGCGTGAGGGAGAGGGAGAGGGAGAGGGAGAGAGAGAGAGATATCAGCAAAATGTGTATAGTTTATTCTAAACTAAGACTATCTTGGTAATCCCCAAAAGTTTTCTATTGAAAATTTAAAGATCGCTTTGGTTTTTTATTTGAATGTTGGTAATTACTTTAGTGTTTTAAAAAAAGTAAGTGATCGCTTTAGTTTAATATGAAGCGCCTACTTGTTCGCTCTGAAAATTATGGCGATCACTATCTTGATTGGCATAGTTTTCTGCAAAAAAGCGGACATTCATATTGAACGTATTTAATAAAGCGAACAAAGTTCGTTTACGATTTCTCTCCATCAACTTTGAAATCCGATTCGAATAAAAAATACACTCAGATTTTTTTATTAAAAATCGATTTATGGAGCTTTGAATTTTGTTAATTATCAGTCGTGAGGAGTTCGCCGTACCGATTTGATGCTGCTACTCGGGCCCTGCTTTTTACTATATAATATATCTACTTCGGATGCTCGATTCTATAGACCAGGCGAATAAAGTTTAGTCTTTTCAAAATGTTCTATTTTAATGTATAAGCAATCTTCTCTATTTGTTGCTTCTAGCACGCTATCCAAGAGTAAAAGAAACAATGTGGGGGTATAGCACAATCTTGCCGTGAAAAATGGTAGGTTTTGAATCTCTAGATTTAGTGTTACACAGGAAAAATTCTCTGTGGTATAACACTTCCAGGGATGGCCAATATGGTGTAGTTGTTCTATTGTTTATTTTGAAACTGATTGCTCTGGTGATACTACAACAACTAATTTGTCAGCCTTACCAGATATTGTCCTATCAATAACGACATGGGCACTAGTACTCTATAGTTGCCTGATATATCCCTATGGCCTATGAAATGTAGTTGCTGATTTTTTTTTTTAGCCATATGTAGTAAGATCTTTGTTAAACTAGGCCTGAAATGATGAATATACAAAGGCTTAAGTCAGTGATCAAATGACAGCTTGACTGTCAGAATGTATCAATTTGTAAGTAAATTTAGATTTTGATGTCGTGTATTAGAGATATTTATAATTTCGCTTAGAAAAACTCTACAGTGATCGAGTATCTATCTGTAGGGCCTTAGAGTACACCTCAAAGCATACTCCGTCAGGAGTTCCACCTGTATGCCTGTATGTGTCTCTATCTGCCATAAGTGTGCTTTAGATTAAAGTGATCATCAGACCAATGTTAATTATGCCTAGAAGTAGCAAATCGTACATTACATTACAATTCGTACATTTTATGCATAGCATAATATCTCGAATATTCCTCACTACATCCTCAATGTTCAGAATTTCGGTCAGAAAACTCTACGGTATAAGGTAGGTTCTTTGAGTGGACCTTAAAGTCTGTCAAAACTATTTGTATAAAAGTCAAATTACCATCAATACTTTCATATATCCCGATTTGCTATAAATGTATGATATTTCTTGTTATTGTTGTAACTGTAATATCGCAGAAGTGGTAGTCTTTGGTCGAAAACTTATGATTTCCAAGTCGTTTTGGTACGAGGAACTGACTGCCATGAGAATGAATGATATTTCTTGCTAAACATTGGTTAGGCCAAAGGGGTAAAAATGGGTGAAAATGGATTTTTTTGTACATTTTTTAACCCACTCTTATCTTTTGAACCACATTAAAATGATGTAAAACAATATTGAACATGTATGTGGTACTTTTTTGATTTCGGGGGCCAAAATGGGTAAAAAAGCCATAAAATGTTAAGATAACACCGCATGATGTAATATGAATAGGAACAATATGTTAACAGCTTTTTTTTTATAAAATTTACCGAATTCAATTGGTCCAAAGAAATAGTAAATATGCATATGGAACTTTTTTTGAAATAAGGAGATAAAAAAGGGGACAAAATTAGTAATGTTTTGACTTTTAAACAAATGAATGTTTGTCTGCCTGTATGTATGTTCTTTATAGAATAGTTAACTTTGCATTTGGTCATGTTATGCTATTTAACGAAGTTGTTGCGCATGAGCCGACAAAGGTTTTTAAGTTGGTAATACTAATTTCCGACAGGTGGCGCCACTGAAAATTATTCAAAATTAATTTAATCGTAAACTGCTCATTTTATCATGCTATGATCTTTAGCAAAGTTGCTGCACATGAGCCTGCGAAGGTTTCTTAGTTGGTATGAACAATTGCCGACAGGTGGCGCCACTGACAATAAATTAAACTGAATTATATAGTGAACTGTGTGTTTGATCATGCTGTAATCATTAGCAAAGTTATTACGCATTAGCAGAAGAAGGTTTCTTAGTTGATACGACAATTTGGCGACAGGTGGCCCCACTGAAAATAACTCAAAATTAATCAAATTATAAACTTGATTTTAGTACTTTATAAAATAAAATATAGTATATAAAAACTCGAAATGCTTATCATAAAGATTCGGGCAAGTCTCGGTCAACCAGCTACTGCCAAATTCAGAAAGATTGGCTCCTCCTTAATAATTCTCTCATACTTGCTGATCCAATCAGACTTACAATTTAGAAGATACAGATTTATTACAACGGTATGGCATAAATTTCTCTCTGTAAGAACATGGAGAACTCATGTATAGAGATTTTAAGAAAAATCCAGGGTTTTAAATTACCACTCACAGTTGGGTTCAGTAAATTTAACCTCTCACTTATCTCAAGTGTTGTTAATGAAGATTCAACATGACTTACGGAACATACACAATTTTCGTTTTTCCTAATGGTACTACTAATTAGGTACACGATAGTAAAATATTTCCATCATGAATTCTTTAATTAAAAAATAAATATTGCCATGAACTTATACATAGAAAAATCTCCAGATTTTTAGATTTAACTAAATTTATCGCTGTTGTATCATGGTACCAAACTGGTTTAAAATGTACCAAAAACAAGCAATTGTTTTTAATATTTGCCTTCCCTGAACTCAGCATGTAACTCCGTTATACTCTCACTCTCTCTCGCTCTTTCTACATCTTTCGAATCAGCTGTTTCTTTATTAACAAACACTGAGAGAAAAGTTCATTAAACTTATTTATACGTGAAAACAATCATTACAAATTAACATAATTAAAAATATTATATATGACAAAAAAAAATCAAACAAATTTATTTATATTTTTTCTTTTCGAAAACAAAACGCATTTTTTGAAGTGCCAAACAAATATTCAACATTATTATAAAAAAAAGAAAAATTAAGTTTTCAAACATTTTGAAAAATTGTTGTAACTCAACAACAATGTCAGCATTAAAACATTAATAAATAGAATTTTCGGTTTCTTTAAAACAACAACAAACTAAAATTAACAAAATCTTAAACTAAAAAAAAAATAGAAAAAAATATATAACGATAAATTTAAATAAAACTCAAATAAAAGAAAAACCTTTATAAACCCTGAAACTACAACGCTGCAGTTATCAATTTGATTTGAATTCATTTTTCTAAGTTTATTTAAGTAAAATTTTAAATTTAATTACAAAATACCGTTCGGTTTACTTAAATATAGCCAACCATTATTACTTATTTAAAGAACTATATAAGCCAATTTCCTAAAATAGTCATTTTATTTAATCGTTTTGTTTGGGTATATCTAAGTGAACCGGACTGTATATATATAAAAAAAATGAAAATGCTAACAAGCCTAATGTGTCTTAAATTTTAGCTAAATATATTAACAAATAAAGAAAAAATATTAAATAACAAGAAAAATACTTTAATTGTATAAAATCATTAAAAAAAACAATTTAAGATTTATAAAAAATCTTAAAAAACCTTAAAAAACTTAATTTTATTTTTTATTAAAAAATTTAAATAAAAAATATTTTTTAAATAGAAATTTTGCCATTTAACCATTTTTCCGGTAAACGGCAAAAAAATTAACTTTTTGTAAAATTTTTGCATATAAATTTAAAAAAATCAACCTAAAACCAAAAAAAAAGAAAGAAGAAGAAACTGAAGGCATAATGTTTAAACAAATTGTGTACTGGATAAGTGTCAGCTTTAATATTTTAATAATAGTTAAATATTATTAAAAAATAAATTTAAATAACCTAAAAAAATTAAATTTAAATTAATATAATAACTTATTAATATAAAATGAAAAAACGAGTATAAAATTAAAGTATATTTCCTTTATTCCTAAACAAATATGTAACTTAGGCCTCCTTTCTTTTCTAAAATCCTCCTTCTGTCCTTTTCTCAAAACTTCAACTAAAAACCTAAATTATCCCAATTACATCTAAAACTATGAAAATCTTTTGAGGAATGAAAAAAAAACACATAAATCTTCTTGTACATAAATTTTTCTTAATGCAATTTTTTTGTAATAAATACTTAAAGCTTTTAAGTCTTTTTATGAAAAAATATTGAAAAAGCACAATTTTATTTTACAAAACTTTAGTTTTAATTAAATAAATAAATGCCACAATTTAACCAACAATTTCATGAAATCTCTTTAATAAGTTTTCTTTTTTTTCTGAAAAAAATTGTTTGTATTTTTAGATTTTAGATCTTAGTTTTTACTTAAGTTTAATAATATTCATTATTGTTGTGTATAAAAAGCTTTTAAATTTTTAGCCGTGTAGCTTAAGGTGACCAGGTTAAAATTTGTTCTAAAATACTTTCATACTGAGACATAGACTTCCTAACAAGAAATTAATGCCCGAAAATAATCCTGCCAATTTTTTTTTTACTAATACACTTAAAACAATTTGTGTGTGGAAGAGTGAAACAACTGCAGATATCAACAAGTATTTCGCTCTTACATATATGAATATATGCCGACAACTTGTAAATCCATAGCATTTCAAAAAAAAAATATTGAAAACAAATTTTATTGTCGTCGAAATTATTTCAATGAAAATAAAACAAATTATTGTTTATATTTTATTATCAAACATTTCAACGTAAACGGTTTTATAATTGGTGGAACTTATGGGGCAGTAACTTTCCATTTTATTAAAGGCTTATCAAAATTCTCCAGTAAGCAAAATGCTCAACCAGAATAGAAAACATTTACTGAATATCTTGGTAAAAAAGATACGTTTTGAGAATAATTAATTAATTCTATATTTAATTTTCGTATTCCAGTTTATGCAAAATTATCATGAAGTACTGTGTCAAATAAGAAAGTGTCAGCTTCAACTATTCCTATAAATTCGATTTGTATCACAAAGTTTCTTCAATATTTATCAAAGCGATGAATGTTTTATTAAATGCAATAATATGAATTACAATTTGAATTGGCAAATGTAATTTCCTTTGTTGTTTTCTGGCTAGAAAATTGGGACCGATAAATACATCAAGACTGACTAGTCACCTGTGACCGATATATTCATCACCGTTGATGAATAAAAACTATTGGAGTGAGCGGTTCGGATATACATATCTAAGGCCAGAATAATACATGTGTAAGAAAGAAATGCAAAATCACATGTATACAAAAGTTTCGATCAGGTTTTTTATATTTGCCTTAATAAAATCTTAGAAACTGCTGACTGATATATCAGTCAGCGCCACCAGTCAGTTGATCGCTCAAATGACTGGTCATGTTCTTTAAGCAACTTTAAGTGCTATACTAAGTACATCCGTTGTCTTATATACCATTTTTCAATGTCTAATCCTTCACATCCATCCCCAATGTTGTTTCGGTAATAACAATTTTCGGCATCTATACATTTTTTACTAAAAATACTATTAGTTATCGGAAAATGAATACGAGAGCAGTTCAACAAGTCCGTGTTAAACAGGTTTTTCTACAAAAAATTATTTTATTTCTCAATGTAGTCTTCTTATCCAATTTCTTTTTTGTCTTCCGAAAAATTTGATTTGTCGGGGTCATCAAAATAGGCATGTTTGATGAGAGGATTTCATCATCAAATCTCATTCTGACAAGCCACAGTTTTAAGTTTTGGCGAAAGTAAGGCGTTGATAAAGTCTGGTTTCAATTCAAATTCAAAATTATTGATTTGGTTTCGATAATCAATTCTCTAAATTTATATCGAATTTCTTCTGGGACCGTACTACCATAGTTGTTATTTATTCAGGGTTACCACAAGGTAACCCTGATATCCTATGTCAAACTTCCAACCCTTGTACTCTTTTGCTGATGACAGTAATATTTTCCAATCGTAGTCATTTAATTACAGACCAAGTCTCTTGAAAAAATGGAATCAAGAGACAATATTTGAAACACGATATCTTAATCAATATCTGAATATTTAGGCAGCCAATGTTGGGTGTTAACACCCAACATTGGCTCTTGATTATGAGAACATACTATGGATTTTTTTCTAATTTCTCTGTTGCTACCGGTACAATTGCAAATTTGTAAATGTGGTAGTGCCCTTCACTGATCTAGGTGCATTTTTACAAGAGAAATATTCAAGCGGTGTAAAAGTTATTTCACTCAATTTGATCTCCTTACTACTTATACGACTTATATCCAACTGAAAATGAAGCATAACTCTACTGTATGGACCGGTGCTTCAAGTCATATTTTGGAGTTTCTCTACCGCGTACAAAAAAGGGTGGAGGTGCTTATCACCGAAATGTAGGTTGAATCTCACTCTTCTGTCGCTACTACAATGGGAAGTAATCTGAAGAGATCCGGATTTTTTTCCCGAAAACATTATATGCTTTGCGTGAGTAGTGTTCATACCCTGAGTGTTGGTTCAAGTTAAGAAAAAATTCAAATCAAAAAAAAAAACACAAGTGTGCACCCTTGCCAAATGCGGACGTTTCCTCAATGAATTAATCCAGTATGATATTCTAATAGGTACAACGTTGGTCATTATTTGCGTTGATTGGTATTTTATATTGAAATCGAGCCTTCTCATTTAAAAAACGCTCCCTATTTGCCCAACGTTGGTATACTACAAGCGCCTTGATTGTTTTGCCCTTTCTGATGGTAGTCAATGTTGATTATATCCTATACATATTAAAAACTGTCGCTTGACAAGCCCATTTGCTTATTCACAACGAGAAACCCATTGATTAGTTCCATGTGTAATGTGGTGGTTGCGTTTTTGGTTAATTGTTAGCAAACCTGGCAGCCTAGTGATCATTCATTGAAGCCACAGGGACTCTCTAACTTTTAATTTCCAATCGATTTGTGAATTTCTTTAATTGTTACGGATATAGAGACCTCAACTGAGAGTCTAGAACGTTTGGTAACTTTCTCGCTTGTATGGCACATCGAGATTCAGAAATTGATGTTGGATGGTTTCGTCTACGGTTACGAAACATTTCAGCGAAATTGACCAACGGTTGCGTTTGATGTTAAGTGTAAGCAGCCATCTTGCAAAAAACGTTCTCATAGATAAGAAATCATTCATTTTTGAAACCACAGAGCCATGTTTGATGCTTATTTCATCCACAAGCTCTATCAGTAAATTTTTTGCAAATGTTTCATATGCAGAGACTTCAACTAAAGGTAGAAGGCCAATGCACGCGGCAAGCGGCTGCGGGCGGCAATCAGCTGTTTTTTGATTTGTCAAATTTCAAGCGGCAATGGAAAAAAGTTGAACTTTGTTCTACTTTTCTGCGCTGCTGATTTTTTAGTGCTGCCAGATTTAATTATATCCTAATCAAATATTTTTTTATATGAACATTTTTGTAAACAAGCGCAAATTTTATGTACTGGCAATACTACGACCGCCCGTAGCCGCATGCCGCGAGTATTGGCCCTGTACCTTAGGAGTTCAGAACGTGCGACATCTTCCTTATTTGTACGGCACATCGAGTTTTACAAACCGCTTCTTACTATAGAAATGGATGGTACAGAGTCCTTATAATATTTATCAAGTGACAGTTTTTTTTCCTCAAAAGAAAATTCTTCATAAGAGCATGAAATTGACTTTTTTATATCGGATAACATATAAAATAATTTTTTTTTCATGATATTTATTTTATATTATAAAGTTGGAACGTTACCATTATGTGTGAAACACTACATCATTTAAATGACCACGATTATTTTGAGATAATTTTCGAACACAGTTTTACACATACTGGGCGGTATTTCAGCTATAACTTGACGAACGTTGATCTTTAAGTGCTTAAGAGTTAAAGGTTTATGATGATCTTGGTGGCCAGTTGATATCGCCACGACGAGAAATTACGCGGCCAGGAAATGTTTCTTGCAATAAAGCCATGTTTGCTTTGTTCGTTCTTGTTGAAACCACATATTCTCCAAGTCGCATTCTTTAAAAGCAAGTCGGTTATTATCTTATCTTATATTCTTAAACGAGCAATAATTGTATGTATATATATGTATATATATATATATATATATATATATATATATATATATATATATATATATATATATATATATATATATATATATATATATATATATATATATACATATATATATATATATATATATATCTATATATATATATATATATATATAGAATGGCTATGTCGAAAACGGCTCTTACGACTTTAATAAAATTTGGGCAGTGGGTACCTTTTTTGATGTATAGGTCGAATAAGAAGAGACTTTTGAAACCTTTGCCTCTAAGAGGGTAAAAAGGGGAAAAAATCGAAAATGCTATATCTACTAAAATAATAGGCATTGAAACAAACTTTAAATTATGTTTTGAATAGCTGTTAAAATAAGCGGACAGGTGTTTGGTACTTTTTTCTATCTATGCCCGATAGGGGTAAAAAGGGTGAAAATTGTTTTTTTTGTACCATTTTCAGGCCACTCTTATCTTTTGAACCAAACAATATAGAAAAGAATTTTGTAATGCGATCAATAAATGTGGGAAAGATATTGAACACGTGTTTAGTACTTTTTTGATTTCGTTGGCCAAAATGGGTAAAAAAGGGATAAAATGATAACACCTTATTAAGTAATATGAATAGTAACGATATGTTAACTGCGTTTTTATAAAAAATACCGAATTCAATTGGTACCAAGTGCCAAATATGCATATGTAACTTTTTAGAAATTAGGGGATAAAAGGGGAAAAAATTGGTAATGTTATAACTTTTTAATAAATTAATGTTTTTCTGTCTGTATGTCCATTTAATTATGTTTGCTCATGCAATGATTTTTACCTAAAGTTGTTGCGCATGAGACGACAAATGTTTTAAGTTGTATCACTATCTGACAGGTGGCGCCACTGAAAATTACTCAATATGAATTAAATTGTAAGCTGTGCATGTGTGTCTTTAGCGAAGTTGTATATGATCCTTAGCGAAGTTGTTTTAAATGAGCCGGCGAAGGTTTTTTACTTAGTATGAACAATTTCCAACAGGTGGCGCCACTGAAAATTACTCAAATTGAATTAAATCGTAAACTGTGCATTTGATCTTGCTATGATCTTTGGCAAAGTTGTTACCAATGAGACGACGAAGGTTTCTTTGTTGGCATGAACAATTTTCAATAGGTGGCGCCAATAAAATTACACAAAGTGAATTAAATCGTAAGCTGTACATTTGATTATGCAATGATTTTCAGCAAAGTTGTTACACATGAGTCGACGAAGGTTTCTTAGTTGTTATCAACAATATACGATAGGTGGCGCCTATCGCAATACTCCAAATGAATTAAATCGTATTTTGTGCATTTTATCAGGCTATGATCTTTAGCAAAGTTCTTGCACATGAGTCGATGGCGCACAGTGGTTTACGGACGCTTTTTTTTGGAAATAATTCTTTAACTTTTGAACGACTGGAGATATTTGAATGAAATTTGACATGGTGATAGTCAAGGAGTATTCGAGTTGGTTTTTAAAAGCACTGGTCCATGAGGGGTCGGGAGAGTGATTGATGGACCTTCAAATTTGGTCACCTCGGGTGTTCGATTTTTTTAAAAATTCGCCAAAAATCCATTTATGTATGGATTGAAAAGAAATTTTAAACTTAAGTTGTCCTTGAGAAGATCTACAAAAAATATGCTTAAATGTGTAGGTTATCTCCTTTGGATTTCGAGATATTTGGGTAAAAAGGAATTTTTAGGTTGATTTTTTACCTCTTTTTTTAAGCTTTTTTTGATCTGGTGGACGCATCTGAGGACCAAAAATTTTTTAAGAATATTCTTTAAATTTGTAATAAAATTCTGAATAATTTTTGTGCAAGTTAGTTATAGAAATCTTCTTTTGTTTAAAAGTTAAAAATATTCAAAGTTGAAACTTACAAAAAATTTCGCTTTTTTTTTAGTTTTTCCCCAAAAGATAGCTATATTTTTTCACTAATAAAAAAATATTTTCTTAAGAAACATAAAAAGATTTTTAAAGTTTTTAAAAGAAAACATAATGAGAATGCGTATAAAACAAATTTCTTGCTAATTGGACTTTTGGTCCTCGCACATGTCCTCTCCAAAAAATGGCAATTTGTAAAAAAAAAAATTAGTTTAAACAAAAATTTCTCAAAAGGCAAAGCACCGATTTGAAAAAAATTATAATGTTCATATTTTCCAATATATCTGTTATTGATTAGAAAAGTTTTTTCTGAAACGCGCTGCAAATAGAGACAGTGTTGCCATATTTGTAAAAAAACTCATTTTTTGAAACACCTTTTTCCCCAGTTGGGAATTGGGGAATTTTTAAGTTAAAATTGGGAATTTTTTTTAGTCTATTGCTTTAACATCTTATTGGTCTACATTACTACAAAATTTCATTGTAATATCTTTATCCATGTCATTTCCACAGAATATCAAAGATTAAAAATATTTTCCTTAAAAAAGCAGAAAAACAATTTTTTTTTGTTTTACGATACAAAGTGTTAAAAAAGTAACGCACTTAAAAAAAACTTTTACTTAGTGCTAATCTCCTAGTCTTTCCCGATCTAATGATACTAAACATGTATATAAAGCATTAATACCGAGTCTTAAAAAACTCTGAAAACTTTGGCCCCCGTAGCATTTTTACACTGTTTATTTAAATATAAGTGATGAATTTGTGCATATAAAGTTAATTATCATACTCAAATATTTCACTATTTTTAAGATGACAATGATCCTTCGCTAATAAACAAATATTTTCTTCAAAAAGATATAAATAGTTTTTTATTTTTTTAAAGAAAACATTATAAGAATGACTTAAAAAAATTTTATTCGATTTTGCCTTTTGTTCCAAGCTAAAAAATAAAATTTTAGTAAAAGATTCTAAATAAGTAAGTACGAGTAAGGCACCGATTTTGATAACAGTGTAAAGGTAATATATCCATAATTTGTAGCAAAAGTTTAATTAGAAGAGTACTTTTATAGTAACAGTGTGACAATTTATTTAAAATAAGATTTAAAGGCATTTTTCCGGTATTTAAAATTGGTGTATTTGAAAAAATTGCAAAATTATGTTAAGGTTATAAAATGTTTTTTAATGTGAAAGTTAATGCAATAGGTAAAAATTGTTACAACTTGGGTTTTTCATAATGGTCAGAAAGGATATGGTTACTCACCTCCATACAGGTAGGTTTTACGAGACGCACATATTGGTTGAGTTATATATGCACCTATTTTTAGAGGTAAAAAATACATTAATTCATTGATTTCTTTATTATTCTTTGGATACAGGTATATATAAAAAATGTTTTTTTTTAATATAAAAAAGAAAGTTTTAAATGTAACTGCTATTAACAGTTAAAACATCATGGCTATAACATTGGAATTTAAAGTGTTGTGCGATATTCTTTTTGAACAACCAAGCAGTTCGAGAGCAGAAAAAATTAAAATAATCATGCGATATGCTAAAAGTCAAACTAACTCCATGATTCTCAATAGTGAGGAAGACAAAGTCGTAAAATTTGTAAAGTTATTTGAACTTAAAATTAAGTCGGTTAATTACTGTTTAAAAAGATTTGAATCTAAATTTAAAGACTGGCTGAAGGACTCAATTGAGCTTAAAACTTCTGGTGCTGGAGCCCCTCTAAAAAACTATGATGATCTCGGAGAAAGATCTAAAAAGATGCGATTATCCGAAGTTCTTTCTACTCATTCGGATACTGAAATCAAAGATTCCTTTAAGGAAGTGCTCAAACGAAATAATCAACCAGCTGAAGCTAAACAAATAGCAGATATTCTCCCAGAGGCTTCTCCTAAACGTCTTAAGCGAATTATTAAGAGTATACCAACTCCTTCTTCTCAATCAGAATTTTCTGAGGAAGAAGCACTTGCTCTTATGCTCGAGTTGAAATTGAGTAAAAATAAATATATTAAACTCTGTAAGGCATTACGAGACAAAGGACACTCAATTTTACCAGGATATAATGCGTTATTAAAAACCAAAAAAAACTTAATACCAACAAACGTGATAGGAGACGAAAGTGCATCTGTGGATTTATCAAAATTATTGGAAAATACGGCATCAAGGCTGATATCTACTACATTGTCTGAAGAAGAAGCCAAGAAACTTGACAACAAGGACTTAACTTTAATATGTAAATGGGGATGTGACGGTTTATCTGGATTACCGGAATACAAACAATCAACATCTCATCAGAACACAAATGACTACAGAAGCGTTTTTATGGCATCCCTAGTACCACTAAGATTAAGAAAGAATCGTTCTGAACCATCCACATCAAAAGAGCGTACTGAATATGTGTGGGTTAACACATCTCCAGGATCAAAGGCATTTTGCAGACCGATCAGATTCGAATATTTAAAAGAAAATGCAGCAAGCACAAAAAATTGGGTTGATGATATCAAATATTCAATAGACAATTTGAGTCCAGTCTGCATAGACATACATGGATATTTGATTAATGTAAATTTTGAGCTTCAATTGACAATGATAGATGGAAAAGTAAGCAACGCTATAACGGAAACCCATTCAACTTGGAAATGCTCATTATGCGGAAAGAAGAAATCGGAATTTCTACAAACTTCAGAAGATGCATCAGCTAGTACTGCAATTAATCAAGAGGTTCTGGAATTTGGTATATCGCCCCTACATGCACGTATCCGATTTTTAGAATTTATGCTACATATAGCATATGATCTGAAATATAGGAATATACCTGATAATCAGCTAAAATCCGTGAGAAATAATAAGGAACTGATTGAAATGAGATCCAGTGAAAAAAAAGGATTCAGGAAGAATTCAAAACTATGACGGGTCTAAACATAGACAAACCACTTGTAGGATATGGCAGTACAAACGATGGTAATACGGCCAGGCGATTCTTTGAAAATTATGAAACAACTTCAAAGATTACTGGAATTGATGAGGAAGTTCTTCGTAAATGTTACGTAATATTATCGGCAATAAATAGCAAATATCAAATAAATGCTGAAAAATTTCATTGCTATGCCCTCAACGCGTTAACTCGTATACGACATTTGTATCACTGGAAAGAAATTACACCAACAGTTCATAAAGTCCTTCAACATGGTCGTGAAATAATTGAATCAAATCTTCTCCCACTTGGTGAACTGACAGAAGAGGCCCAGGAAGCGCGGAATTCAGATTTCAAGTATATCCAACTATTTAATACCAGAAAATGCTCAAGAAAATCGCAAAATCAGGATCTAATAAATTATCTCTTGTTGTCTTCTGATCCTGCTCTATCAACGATAAGAAAGAAATGGTGGAGCAGTTATACAAAAACTTCTGAAAACGAACACCTGGAAGAGGTTCTTGATATAATAGATTGTACTGATTATTTTACTGAAAATAAAAATTAAGTAAATAACTACTTTTATATAAATATGTAATAAAAACTGTAAGTTTAAATTTTAACTACAAATACTTCAATAAAATGTATTTCACCTTTTAATATAAGTACAAATTATTTACATTTTGATATTTCATAAATCCTCATGATATTTTCTTTAAAAAAATAAAAAAATATTTGTTTGTTATCGAAGGATCATTGTCATCTTATAGTGAAATATTTGAGTATGATTATTAATTTTATATGCACAAATTCATCACTTATATTTAAATAAACAGTGTAAAAATGCTACGGGGGCCAAAGTTTTCAGAGTTTTTTAAGACTCGGTATTAATGCTTTATATACATGTTTAGTATCATTAGATCGGGAAAGACTAGGAGATTAGCACTAAGTAAAAGTTTTTTTTAAGTGCGTTACTTTTTTTACACTTTGTATCGTAAAACAAAAAAAATTGTTTTTCTGCTTTTTTAAGGAAAATATTTTTAATCTTTGATATTCTGTGGAAATGACATGGATAAAGATATTACAATGAAATTTTGTAGTAATGTAGACCAATAAGATGTAAAAGCAATAGACTAAAAAAAATTCCCAATTTTAACTTAAAAATTCCCCAATTCCCAACTGGGGAAAAAGGTGTTTCAAAAAATGAGTTTTTTTACAAATATGGCAACACTGTCTCTATTTGCAGCGCGTTTCAGAAAAAACTTTTCTAATCAATAACAGATATATTGGAAAATATGAACATTATAATTTTTTTCAAATCGGTGCTTTGCCTTTTGAGAAATTTTTGTTTAAACTAATTTTTTTTTTTACAAATTGCCATTTTTTGGAGAGGACATGTGCGAGGACCAAAAGTCCAATTAGCAAGAAATTTGTTTTATACGGATTCTCATTATGTTTTCTTTTAAAAACTTTAAAAATCTTTTTATGTTTCTTAAGAAAATATTTTTTTATTAGTGAAAAAATATAGCTATCTTTTGGGGAAAAACTAAAAAAAAAGCGAAATTTTTTGTAAGTTTCAACTTTGAATATTTTTAACTTTTAAACAAAAGAAGATTTCTATAACTAACTTGCACAAAAATTATTCAGAATTTTATTACAAATTTAAAGAATATTCTTAAAAAATTTTTGGTCCTCAGATGCGTCCACCAGATCAAAAAAAGCTTAAAAAAAGAGGTAAAAAATCAACCTAAAAATTCCTTTTTACCCAAATATCTCGAAATCCAAAGGAGATAACCTACACATTTAAGCATATTTTTTGTAGATCTTCTCAAGGACAACTTAAGTTTAAAATTTCTTTTCAATCCATACATAAATGGATTTTTGGCGAATTTTTAAAAAAATCGAACACCCGAGGTGACCAAATTTGAAGGTCCATCAATCACTCTCCCGACCCCTCATGGACCAGTGCTTTTAAAAACCAACTCAAATACTCCTTGACTACCACCATGTCAAATTTCATTCAAATATCTCCAGTCGTTCAAAAGTTAAAGAATTATTTCCAAAAAAAAGCGTCCGTAAACCACTGTGTGGCGGTACAGTTTCTTCAAATTTCTTTACAATTTTGCCAATTGCTTGCGTAGTTGGATGATTATGCACTCAGGAGCCGAGTACCAATCGGCATTTTAACATATGTTCACAGATACAACACGAACTGTAATCAAATTCTTATAAGTGAGAAAGGAAAACAATTATATTTTACTCAGTCTCTTTGCTGCTTTCAACGAAGCAGGTTGATGTCGCTCAGATTTCTAAAAAACAACAAGAAACACACAGGAAATTATTCAGCCTGCATTGCCAATGCTGAAATTTGTGTGTATTCATATCATTATATTACCTTTAATGCATTTTTTGTTCGATTTACGTTTCGTCGGAAACGCTGCATAAGATTATTTTTACACTAACACATGTAAAACCACAAATACATAATTATTTTAAAATGTTCTCCCGTTTAGTAACCCTGATGTAAACCATAATCTCCTCTTAACCCTTATACTATGTTAGAAAAAAAAATACACATGTGATGTTCGGGTCATATTTTGAACCCACATTTTTTTTAATTTTGTACATTTAAGGCTTGTGATCAATACAATATATGGTAGTTAGAGAAATTGTGTGCCTGTGTAATGGAGAAACAGGTCTGGCCAGGAGTCGAACTTGAGACCTCTGGTATACTAGGCGGATGACTAACCTGCTATACCACATCGGCTTACAAAAAACAAATGCAAAACATATATTACATTATATATCTATTATTCATACTACAAAAATGATAGAGGGTCATAAAATGACCGCAACATGACATGTGTATACACTTGAAGCCTAAAATGGTGATAAAACTAACTGAATTCAATATATTTCAACAATTGGTGTACTGGTGTACTTTCAAATATATTCCACCAGTTAGAAATACAGTAATGTTAAGTACGATTTGAGTCATCAAAAGACCCTAACATCATAGCATGGTTAAAGCACGATATGTGTCTGTTACAGAATCACCATTTTTGTGATACTTAAGCTATCCATTTTCGTCAATGTCAACTTAAAAGTAAAAAATTTGTTTAACAACTTAACTTGACAGATGTCGAATTCCAGTCCTATACTTTTGAAACCACGAAATGGATAACTCTTTAGTATATTTGAATTGAAATCTTTGAAAAAATATAGAATTTATATACAAATTTTCTCATATTTCACTAAATATCATATATACAACTAAACTTCATATTAAAACAGTAAATGTTGGTGCTTGATTTTACAATATTGCAAAATCACTGTTCCGAAACTTCATAACCTTTTTGAACATCATTAATTTATTTTAACATTCAATTCCATTTGCTTTTCACTTACTTAATAAATAGTACTTTCTGATTACCAAAAAAGAAATAAATGATTACCTTTAAAAACCCATTGATCTGATTCTATCCTGGCAAGCAGTCTTTTACAATTCCAATCGCTGGAAAAACTCGAAACACGTTTTAAGATGACATCTTTTAAGAACAAATAAATATCTTTTAAAAATAACGTGTGCTGTATTCAAAGCGATCGTAGAACTTAACATGGCAAATTATGAGATTATTAATATAATTTACTATAATTATGAGATTATTTAATTTATTTGTTAAAGTTTTAATAAAAAAAATTTTGTAATTGTTTAAGATTAAGTTTTTAAATGCTTTAAAAACGGCTTTTAAGAAGTTAAATAACCTATAATAAATATGATTTTAAAACTATTTTTTCCTATACTATAATTAAACAAATATGTAAAATTATGTAAAATATAATGAAAAAAAAAAATTAACAGAATTTAAAATTTGACTAATTACTTTAAGGAAATCTTAAGAAGAAATTTGTTTGTTTGAGTTTTAATAAAATTTGAAGGTTTCAAATCAGTGAAGAGCACTAACACAGATGCAAATGTGTGATTGTATTGATAGCAGCAGATAAATTCTAAAAACATAGTTTGTTCTCGCTTTATCATGTGTGTTTCATAGCGAAGGACTGAATGTGGGGGAGAAAGTCTTTACAATTGTCGTGTTTGTGTATCAGCAGATCTTATTTGCCTATAACTGGTTATAGCAAATAAGTTGTTCGCCCTTGGCTGGTTTAAAGTAGTGATTCTTTATAAAATTCCTGTTTCGAAACAATTTTCATATCTTTACTTTTTCCACTGAAAATCAAACAGACAAATTTTGTTCCTCTGATGCTTAAACCAAAAAATATAGCAAATATTTTTTATAAAAATTCAAAACTTAAACAAATCAATCCAAATTAATAATAACAAAAAAAAAAACTATATTAAATGCTATAAATAACAAAATTTAAAATTTCTATAAAACAAAATATAAAAAACACCCCAAATTGAAAGAAAAAAATTCCTTTAAAATTAGAAAACCCAGAAAAAAATTAGTCAACAAATTTTTGCAACAAAAATAAATAAGTTTTTAATATAATTAAATAAATTTAATCTAAACTCAAGCAGGATTAAAATGCGGAAAACTTTAACAAAAAAACCAAAATGAACTTATTAAAAATATATATTTAAAGAAAAAAATCAAGTCCTCAATATAAAAACAAAAGAAATAAAAATATTATAAATAAATTAAAAAATATAAAAAATTATAGCATAAAGTTATTACAAGAACTAAAAATAAAAAAATTAAAAAAATCTAAAAAACTGAACTTTTTTCAAAAAAAAAAAAACAAAATTTTTGATAAAACAAAAAAAAAATACTTTAAGTATTTTTTTCAAATTTTAATTAATTAAATAAAAATAAAAAATAAAAGAATTAGAAACAAAAAAAAAACTAGAAATTTAAAAAGTAAACCCTTTTTCAGCTATTTTTTCATAAATGCAAATTTTATTTTTTAGCAATAAAATACTGTCCGATTCACTTAAATATACCCACACAAAAAGAATTAGTGAAATGACTCTATTAAGATACCACTTCATATCCATAAATGGAAGTTTCTAAAAAAATTCCTCTAAAATAAGAAATTTTTTTAAAATTTCTTATAAAACTGAGAAAATTTTGAAAAATTTCCTATAATAAATTTTTGAAAATTTTCCTATACAAATAAGAAATTTTTAAAAATTTTCTATAAAAATGAGAAAATTTTGAAAATTTTTCTATAAAAATAAGAAATTTTTGAAAAATTTGCTATACAAATAAGAAAATTTTGAAAAATTTCCTATAAAAATAAAAAAATTAAAAAAAAAATTCCTATAAAAATACGAAATTTTTCAAAAATTTCCTAAAAAATAAGAAATTTTCCAAAAATTTCCTAAAAAATAAGAAATTTTTGGAAAATTTCCTATAGAAATAGAAAATTTTTGAAAATTTTTTATAAAAATAGGAAATTTTTGAAAAATTTCTTATAAAAATAGGAAATTTTTGAAAAATTTCCTATAAAAATAGTAAATTTTTGAAAAATTTCCTATAAAAATAGTAAATTTTTGAAAAATTTCCTATAAAAATAGTAAATTTTTGAAAAATTTCCTATAAAAATAGGAAATTTTTGAAAAATTTCATATAAAAATAGTAAATTTTTGAAAAATTTCCTATAAAAATAGAAAATTTTTGAAAAATTTCCTATAAAAATAGGAAATTTTTGAAAAATTTCCTATAAAAATAGGAAATTTTTGAAAAATTTCCTACAAAAATAGGAAATTTTTGAAAAATTTCCTATAAAAATAGGAAATTTTTGAAAAATTTCCTATAAAAATAGGAAATTTTTGAAAAATTTCCTATAAAAATAGGAAATTTTTGAAAAATTTCCTATAAAAATAGGAAATTTTTGAAAAATTTCCTATAAAAATAGGAAATTTTTGAAAAATTTCCTATAAAAATAGGAAATTTTTGAAAAATTTCCTATAAAAATAGGAAATTTTTGAAAAATTTCCTATAAAAATAGGAAATTTTTGAAAAATTTCCTATAAAAATAGGAAATTTTTGAAAAATTTCCTATAAAAATAGGAAATTTTTAAAAAATTTCCTATAAAAATAGGAAATTTTTGAAAAATTTCCTATAAAAATAGGAAATTTTTGAAAAATTTTCTATAAAAATAGGAAATTTTCGAAAATTTTCCTATAAAAATAGGACATTTTTGAAAATTTTCCTATAAAAATAGGAAATTTTTGAAAAATTTCCTATAAAAATAGGAAATTTTTGAAAAATAAGAAAATTTTAAAAAATTACCTATAAAAATAAGAAATTTTTAAAAAATTTCCTATAAAATAAGAATCTTTTGAAAATTTTCCTATAAAAATAAGAAATTTTTGAAAAAAATCCTATAAAAATAAGAAATTTTTGAAAAATTTTCTATAAAAATTCTAAATATCTTAGTATATCTTTTTATAGCTTGATTTAAGCAAAAAGGAATTATTTACTTTTTGTAGATTCCCTCCTCTTTTGGTATTTACTTATGCCCCTATTGTCGTTCTCAACTAAACTCAGTTTGGTCGTCTGCCAGACGACCCATTATTCACTCAACCAAATTATTTTTTGATATTACGGAACTAAATAACGTTGAATTTCCTATATTTAATAAAGTCCCTTCACTAAGATTCTGTGGTTATATTTAACCGAATCGAACTATATAATTTCATCTAAATGAAATTATTTGTTTTATATTAAAATTAACAAAAAAACCCAAAACAAATAATTCAAAAACTCGTAAACAAATTATTAAATACACAAAACTAGGCACGAAATAATTAAATAAATAAATAAAATTAACTAAATAAGTAATAACAAATAAATTTAATATAAATAAATTAATTAAAAAAAAATACTTTATGTTGATTTTTCGTTAATTTTTTTAAGGTAATAAAAATAAATAAAGAAAAAACTTTAAACAAATTGTGTAAAATACATTTTATTTTAGTTATAAATATAAAAAAAATTTATGTTAAATAAATAAAATGGAAACAAATATATTTCAAAAAAATATAAGTTAATTTAGTCTTTTTAATTTTTTTCTTTCGAAAAAAAGCTTGAAAACCAGAAAATATATTTATTCCAAAGAAAACCCAAAAAAAAATATGTTAAAATAATCTTTTTTCAATAAATTGAATTAAAAAAATCTTGTAAAACATTGTAGTTTTATTTGGGATTTAAATCATAGACTTACTGAAATGGTCTATGCTTACCAGCTGTTAAGGTCGAAGGTCGAGCTTTTTTAGAATTCCATATGCTTCGCACATGTGCTCATATTCTCCAACAAAGTTTCGGTCGCACTCTTATTCGAGTTCCCTCTTTATCGTTTTCGAACACTTTTCTTTCTAAATTATTTTCTAGAAAAAATTTTTTCCATTAAAAATTTTTGTAACAAAATATTTTTATTAAAAATGTCTCTATAAAAAATTTGATTATCAAAAATATTTCTACAGAAACTTTTTTCTCAAAAATTTTTTCTAAAATTTTTTTATCAAAAATTTTTCTATAAAAAATGTTTCTATCAAATACTTTTCTATAGAAAATTGTTTTATAAAAAACTTTTCTAAAGAAAATTTTTTTATCAAAAACTTTTCCATAGAAAAATTTTTTATCAAAAACTTTTCTATAGAAAGTTTTTTAAACTTAAACTTTTAATATAATATAACTTTTCTATAGAAAATTCTTTTATCAAATACTTTTCTATAGAAAACATTTTTATCAAAAATTTTTTTATGGAAAATTTTTTTATCAAATACTTTTCTATAGAAAATTTTTTTATCAAAAATTTTTCTATAGAAAATTTCTTTTATTTAAAATTTTTCTATAGAAAATTTCTTTTATTAAAAATTTTTCTATAGAAAATTTTTTTATCATAAAATTTTCTTAAGAATTTTTTTTTATCTAAATATTTTCTATAAAAATTTTTTTATCAAACATTTTTCTGTAAAAAACTTTTTGTATCGAACATTTTTTTATCAACAATTTTTTTATAGAAAATGTTTGTATCAAACTTTCTATCGAAAATTTTTTTATAGAAAATTTTTTCTGAGATAATTTTTTTTGAGAACATTTTTTATAAAATATTTTACTATACAAAATTATTTTATCAAAAATTTTTCTAAAAAAAATGTTTTCATCAAAATTTTTCTATAGAAAGTTTAATACAAAAATTTTCTATAGAAAAGTTTTATTCAAACATTTTTATCAAAAAAAATTTCTATAAAAAAATCGAAAATTTTCTTTAGAAAAATTAAACTGAAAATCTTATGTCAAAATTTTCTATAGACAAATTTTGTGTCGAAAATTTTATATGGAAAAATTTTTTATCTACAATTTTCTAAAGAAATATTTTATTCTGAAAATTAACAATATATCGAAAATTTTTATAGAAAAATTGTATTTTCAAGATTTTTTATAGAAAACTTTATCTGGAAAATTTTCTATAGAAACATTTTTTATCGAAAATTTTCCATAGAAAAATTTTTTATTGAAAATTTTCTATAGAAATATTTTGCATCGAAAATTTTCTATAGAAACATTTTGTATCGAAAATTTTCTATAGAAAAATTTTGTATCGAAAATTTTCTATAGAAAAATTTTGTATCGAAAATTATCTATAGAAAAATTTTGTATCGAAAATTTTCTATAGAAAAATTTTATATTGAAAATTTTTTTTAGAAAAATTTTATATCGAAAATTTTCTATAGAAAAATTTTATATTGAAAATTTTCTATAAAAAACTGAAAATCTTATGTCAAAATTTTCTATAGACAAATTTTGTGTCGAAAATTTTATATGGAAAAATTTTTTATCTACAATTTTCTAAAGAAATATTTTATTCTGAAAATTAACAATATATCGAAAATTTTTATAGAAAAATTGTATTTTCAAGATTTTTTATAGAAAACTTTATCTGGAAAATTTTCTATAGAAACATTTTTTATCGAAAATTTTCCATAGAAAAATTTTTTATTGAAAATTTTCTATAGAAATATTTTGCATCGAAAATTTTCTATAGAAACATTTTGTATCGAAAATTTTCTATAGAAAAATTTTGTATCGAAAATTTTCTATAGAAAAATTTTGTATCGAAAATTATCTATAGAAAAATTTTGTATCGAAAATTTTCTATAGAAAAATTTTATATTGAAAATTTTTTTTAGAAAAATTTTATATCGAAAATTTTCTATAGAAAAATTTTATATTGAAAATTTTCTATAAAAAATTTTTATATCGAAAGTTTTCTATAGAAAATTTTATGTCAAAATATTTTATACAAACATTTTCAAAATCGAAAATTTTCTATAGACAAATTTTCTATAGAAAAGTTTATGTCAAAATATTTTATACAAACATTTTCTATAAAACAATTTTATCCAAAAACTTTCTATAAACAAATTTTATCTAATAATTTTCTATAGGAAAGTTTTATTCAAAAATTTTCTAAAGAAAAATTGTATCCAAAAAATTTCTTTAAAAAAGTTTTATTCAAAAATTATATATGAAAGAATTTTGTCAAAAAATTTTCTTTATTAATATTTTATACAATAATTTTCTATAGAAAAGTTTTATTCAATAATTTTCTTTTAAATAGTTTTATTCACATATTATCTATAGAAAAGTTTTATTCAAAAATTTTCTATAGAAAATTTTTAACCACAAATTTTTTATGGAAAAAGTTTATCCAAAAATTGTTTATAGAAAAATTATATTTAAAAATTCTCTATAGAAAAATGTTACCCAAATATTATATATAGAAAAGTTTTATTCAAATTTTTCTATAGAAAAATGTTATCCACAAATTTGCTATAGAAAAATTATGTCCAATAATTTTCTATAATTTTTTTTTTTTATAAATTTCCCTTTGCAAAATTTTAATCCAGTACCATTTAAATAAAAATAAAATTTATGTAAAATGTTTCCGACCTCTGTGCATATTTAAAAGTGCTGTCAAGTCAACCTAATAATTCCCATAAAGGTTTGTGTCTTTAATATTCTTAAGTCTATAATCATCATAATATACGCTAGATGGCACTTATCGAAATTGTATAAAATTTCAGTTTCATTAAAAAATCCCTTGACATTAAAATATATTCAAATTTTTTTAAGATTGTTATTTAACTACTTTTTGGTTCAGCTGCAAAAATTCTTTAAAAAAATGCCATTATGTCGAAGTTGGTTCTATACCCATCCCACTCTAGGCACACCCATTTCTCTGACACACGAAGAGATGAAGAAAGGTCGTAATATAGTTAACATAAGTCGAGGAAATGTGGCACGAAGACAAATTAGCTTTAGTTCCTATAATTCTAAGGGGTAAGTATAGGCCTTTAATGAGAAGTAATATTAATTAACCATGTAATTAAAAAACAACCAGTTCTAGTTTAGAAGTGGAAAAAAAGGCTGACATCTCCGGTCTTGTAAAGTCCTATTGGTCTACTACATATCGCCGTAGTTATTGTCCCCCCTATCCACCAATATGCCCGACCAAAGAGACAATTGATGATAATATAGATCCCCTCTTCAATCGCCGTCCTGTAAACGTTTTCTATATGTCGCCTTCGGCCCCCAATAAGTTCATGGATGATCATTTCGCTCAACCGAGTGAGGCAAGGAAACGTTCAGATTTCTTTCGGCAAATCAGGTAATTTTTAATATTTGGTGCTGAAATTTAATTCAATGTTTTCTTATTTTATAGAAATGTGTCCTATCTTAATCAAATGCCTTGATTTGTCATTGTTTTTATCGATTTAAATCGAATCGGTGTGAGGATCAAGCATAGATTCGTCTGAATTTACTAAATTTGTGAAAAAAATATTTAGTCTACTTTTAGGAGATCCGAAAGAATTTCTTTTTAGCGTTTTTTACTTCCTGAAATCATATATTTTAATATGCAAAACAAACTCACAAAGAAGTTATTCATTTATATGATTATAATACAATTTTTTAAGATCTCCTAAAAGTATGCAATAAAATTTTGTTTTTTAATGTAAAACTACTGCGAAAATGTGCGTCTCGATTATATTGAAACTAATCCAATAAAAGTAAAAAAAAAAAAATAATTTTGAAGAAAAAAAAGAGTTTAGAAAAAATTTTGTATTGAAAAATTTTAGCAAAAATGTTTTTTTAGCAAACAAATTTTTTTTATAAAAAAAAAAATTTTTAGAATATTTTTATAGAAAAATTGAAAAAAAAAAATGTATAAAGAAAAATGTTTTCAAAAAGTAAAGAAAAACTTTAACAAAATATTTTTTATAGATACATTTTAGCAAATAAATTTAGGTAAAACATTTTTTGTAGAAAAATTTTAGCAAAAATCTTCAATAATAAAGTTTTGTATGACAAATATTTGAAAAAAAGCTTTTGTACAAAATTCTATTAACAATCAGAAAAAAGTTTAATTTAGGAAAAAAAAATTTTCAGACAAAAATATTTTGCAGAAAAACGTAAGAAAAAAATTTTCTATAGAAAAAAAAAATTTTAGAAAATAATTTTCTAAAGAACAATTTTAGAAAATAATTTTTTATAGAAAAATGAAAAACAATATTCTTTAGAAAATTATTTAATTGTAAGAAAAAAATTGTATAAAAAAAATTATAAAAAATAAAAAATAATTCAAAAACTCGTAAACAAATTATTAAATACACAAAACTAGGCACGAAATAATTAAATAAATAAATAAAATTAACTAAATAAGTAATAACAGATAAATTTAATATAAATAAATTAATTAAAAAAAAATACTTTATGTTGATTTTTCGTTAATTTTTTTAAGGTAATAAAAATAAATAAAGAAAAAACTTTAAACAAATTGTGTAAAATACATTTTATTTTAGTTATAAATATAAAAAAAATTTATGTTAAATAAATAAAATGGAAACAAATATATTTCAAAAAAATATAAGTTAATTTAGTCTTTTTAATTTTTTTCTTTCGAAAAAAAGCTTGAAAACCAGAAAATATATTTATTCCAAAGAAAACCCAAAAAAAAATATGTTAAAATAATCTTTTTTCAATAAATTGAATTAAAAAAATCTTGTAAAACATTGTAGTTTTATTTGGGATTTAAATCATAGACTTACTGAAATGGTCTATGCTTACCAGCTGTTAAGGTCGAAGGTCGAGCTTTTTTAGAATTCCATATGCTTCGCACATGTGCTCATATTCTCCAACAAAGTTTCGGTCGCACTCTTATTCGAGTTCCCTCTTTATCGTTTTCGAACACTTTTCTTTCTAAATTATTTTCTAGAAAAAATTTTTTCCATTAAAAATTTTTGTAACAAAATATTTTTATTAAAAATGTCTCTATAAAAAATTTGATTATCAAAAATATTTCTACAGAAACTTTTTTCTCAAAAATTTTTTCTAAAATTTTTTTATCAAAAATTTTTCTATAAAAAATGTTTCTATCAAATACTTTTCTATAGAAAATTGTTTTATAAAAAACTTTTCTAAAGAAAATTTTTTTATCAAAAACTTTTCCATAGAAAAATTTTTTATCAAAAACTTTTCTATAGAAAGTTTTTTAAACTTAAACTTTTAATATAATATAACTTTTCTATAGAAAATTCTTTTATCAAATACTTTTCTATAGAAAACATTTTTATCAAAAATTTTTTTATGGGAAATTTTTTTATCAAAAACTTTTCTATAGAAAATTTTTTTATCAAAAATTTTTCTATAGAAAATTTCTTTTATTTAAAATTTTTCTATAGAAAATTTCTTTTATTAAAAATTTTTCTATAGAAAATTTTTTTATCATAAAATTTTCTTAAGAATTTTTTTTTATCTAAATATTTTCTATAAAAATTTTTTTATCAAACATTTTTCTGTAAAAAACTTTTTGTATCGAACATTTTTTTATCAACAATTTTTTTATAGAAAATGTTTGTATCAAACTTTCTATCGAAAATTTTTTTATAGAAAATTTTTTTTGAGATAATTTTTTTTGAGAACATTTTTTATAAAATATTTTACTATACAAAATTATTTTATCAAAAATTTTTCTAAAAAAAATGTTTTCATCAAAATTTTTTTATAGAAAGTTTAATACAAAAATTTTCTATAGAAAAGTTTTATTCAAACATTTTTATCAAAAAAAATTTCTATAAAAAAATCGAAAATTTTCTTTAGAAAAATTAAACTGAAAATCTTATGTCAAAATTTTCTATAGACAAATTTTGTGTCGAAAATTTTATATGGAAAAATTTTTTATCTACAATTTTCTAAAGAAATATTTTATTCTGAAAATTTCTATAGAAAAAATTTATATCGAAAATTTTCTGTAAATTAACAATATATCGAAAATTTTTATAGAAAAATTGTATTTTCAAGATTTTTTATAGAAAACTTTATCTGGAAAATTTTCTATAGAAACATTTTTTATCGAAAATTTTCCATAGAAAAATTTTTTATTGAAAATTTTCTATAGAAATATTTTGCATCGAAAATTTTCTATAGAAACATTTTGTATCGAAAATTTTCTATAGAAAAATTTTGTATCGAAAATTTTCTATAGAAAAATTTTGTATCGAAAATTATCTATAGAAAAATTTTGTATCGAAAATTTTCTATAGAAAAATTTTATATTGAAAATTTTTTTTAGAAAAATTTTATATCGAAAATTTTCTATAGAAAAATTTTCTATAAAAAATTTTTATATCGAAAGTTTTCTATAGAAAATTTTATGTCAAAATATTTTATACAAACATTTTCAAAATCGAAAATTTTCTATAGACAAATTTTCTATAGAAAAGTTTATGTCAAAATATTTTATACAAACATTTTCTATAAAACAATTTTATCCAAAAACTTTCTATAAACAAATTTTATCTAATAATTTTCTATAGGAAAGTTTTATTCAAAAATTTTCTAAAGAAAAATTGTATCCAAAAAATTTCTTTAAAAAAGTTTTATTCAAAAATTATATATGAAAGAATTTTGTCAAAAAATTTTCTTTATTAATATTTTATACAATAATTTTCTATAGAAAAGTTTTATTCAATAATTTTCTTTTAAATAGTTTTATTCACATATTATCTATAGAAAAGTTTTATTCAAAAATTTTCTATAGAAAATTTTTAACCACAAATTTTTTATGGAAAAAGTTTATCCAAAAATTGTTTATAGAAAAATTATATTTAAAAATTCTCTATAGAAAAATGTTACCCAAATATTATATATAGAAAAGTTTTATTCAAATTTTTCTATAGAAAAATGTTATCCACAAATTTGCTATAGAAAAATTATGTCCAATAATTTTCTATAATTTTTTTTTTTTATAAATTTCCCTTTGCAAAATTTTAATCCAGTACCATTTAAATAAAAATAAAATTTATGTAAAATGTTTCCGACCTCTGTGCATATTTAAAAGTGCTGTCAAGTCAACCTAATAATTCCCATAAAGGTTTGTGTCTTTAATATTCTTAAGTCTATAATCATCATAATATACGCTAGATGGCACTTATCGAAATTGTATAAAATTTCAGTTTCATTAAAAAATCCCTTGACATTAAAATATATTCAAATTTTTTTAAGATTGTTATTTAACTACTTTTTGGTTCAGCTGCAAAAATTCTTTAAAAAAATGCCATTATGTCGAAGTTGGTTCTATACCCATCCCACTCTAGGCACACCCATTTCTCTGACACACGAAGAGATGAAGAAAGGTCGTAATATAGTTAACATAAGTCGAGGAAATGTGGCACGAAGACAAATTAGCTTTAGTTCCTATAATTCTAAGGGGTAAGTATAGGCCTTTAATGAGAAGTAATATTAATTAACCATGTAATTAAAAAACAACCAGTTCTAGTTTAGAAGTGGAAAAAAAGGCTGACATCTCCGGTCTTGTAAAGTCCTATTGGTCTACTACATATCGCCGTAGTTATTGTCCCCCCTATCCACCAATATGCCCGACCAAAGAGACAATTGATGATAATATAGATCCCCTCTTCAATCGCCGTCCTGTAAACGTTTTCTATATGTCGCCTTCGGCCCCCAATAAGTTCATGGATGATCATTTCGCTCAACCGAGTGAGGCAAGGAAACGTTCAGATTTCTTTCGGCAAATCAGGTAATTTTTAATATTTGGTGCTGAAATTTAATTCAATGTTTTCTTATTTTATAGAAATGTGTCCTATCTTAATCAAATGCCTTGATTTGTCATTGTTTTTATCGATTTAAATCGAATCGGTGTGAGGATCAAGCATAGATTCGTCTGAATTTACTAAATTTGTGAAAAAAATATTTAGTCTACTTTTAGGAGATCCGAAAGAATTTCTTTTTAGCGTTTTTTACTTCCTGAAATCATATATTTTAATATGCAAAACAAACTCACAAAGAAGTTATTCATTTATATGATTATAATACAATTTTTTAAGATCTCCTAAAAGTATGCAATAAAATTTTGTTTTTTAATGTAAAACTACTGCGAAAATGTGCGTCTCGATTATATTGAAACTAATCCAATAAAAGTAAAAAAAAAAAAATAATTTTGAAGAAAAAAAAGAGTTTAGAAAAAATTTTGTATTGAAAAATTTTAGCAAAAATGTTTTTTTAGCAAACAAATTTTTTTTATAAAAAAAAAAATTTTTAGAATATTTTTATAGAAAAATTGAAAAAAAAAAATGTATAAAGAAAAATGTTTTCAAAAAGTAAAGAAAAACTTTAACAAAATATTTTTTATAGATACATTTTAGCAAATAAATTTAGGTAAAACATTTTTTGTAGAAAAATTTTAGCAAAAATCTTCAATAATAAAGTTTTGTATGACAAATATTTGAAAAAAAGCTTTTGTACAAAATTCTATTAACAATCAGAAAAAAGTTTAATTTAGGAAAAAAAAATTTTCAGACAAAAATATTTTGCAGAAAAACGTAAGAAAAAAATTTTCTATAGAAAAAAAAAATTTTAGAAAATAATTTTCTAAAGAACAATTTTAGAAAATAATTTTTTATAGAAAAATGAAAAACAATATTCTTTAGAAAATTATTTAATTGTAAGAAAAAAATTGTATAAAAAAAATTATAAAAAATAAAAAATAATTCAAAAACTCGTAAACAAATTATTAAATACACAAAACTAGGCACGAAATAATTAAATAAATAAATAAAATTAACTAAATAAGTAATAACAGATAAATTTAATATAAATAAATTAATTAAAAAAAAATACTTTATGTTGATTTTTCGTTAATTTTTTTAAGGTAATAAAAATAAATAAAGAAAAAACTTTAAACAAATTGTGTAAAATACATTTTATTTTAGTTATAAATATAAAAAAAATTTATGTTAAATAAATAAAATGGAAACAAATATATTTCAAAAAAATATAAGTTAATTTAGTCTTTTTAATTTTTTTCTTTCGAAAAAAAGCTTGAAAACCAGAAAATATATTTATTCCAAAGAAAACCCAAAAAAAAATATGTTAAAATAATCTTTTTTCAATAAATTGAATTAAAAAAATCTTGTAAAACATTGTAGTTTTATTTGGGATTTAAATCATAGACTTACTGAAATGGTCTATGCTTACCAGCTGTTAAGGTCGAAGGTCGAGCTTTTTTAGAATTCCATATGCTTCGCACATGTGCTCATATTCTCCAACAAAGTTTCGGTCGCACTCTTATTCGAGTTCCCTCTTTATCGTTTTCGAACACTTTTCTTTCTAAATTATTTTCTAGAAAAAATTTTTTCCATTAAAAATTTTTGTAACAAAATATTTTTATTAAAAATGTCTCTATAAAAAATTTGATTATCAAAAATATTTCTACAGAAACTTTTTTCTCAAAAATTTTTTCTAAAATTTTTTTATCAAAAATTTTTCTATAAAAAATGTTTCTATCAAATACTTTTCTATAGAAAATTGTTTTATAAAAAACTTTTCTAAAGAAAATTTTTTTATCAAAAACTTTTCCATAGAAAAATTTTTTATCAAAAACTTTTCTATAGAAAGTTTTTTAAACTTAAACTTTTAATATAATATAACTTTTCTATAGAAAATTCTTTTATCAAATACTTTTCTATAGAAAACATTTTTATCAAAAATTTTTTTATGGGAAATTTTTTTATCAAAAACTTTTCTATAGAAAATTTTTTTATCAAAAATTTTTCTATAGAAAATTTCTTTTATTTAAAATTTTTCTATAGAAAATTTCTTTTATTAAAAATTTTTCTATAGAAAATTTTTTTATCATAAAATTTTCTTAAGAATTTTTTTTTATCTAAATATTTTCTATAAAAATTTTTTTATCAAACATTTTTCTGTAAAAAACTTTTTGTATCGAACATTTTTTTATCAACAATTTTTTTATAGAAAATGTTTGTATCAAACTTTCTATCGAAAATTTTTTTATAGAAAATTTTTTTTGAGATAATTTTTTTTGAGAACATTTTTTATAAAATATTTTACTATACAAAATTATTTTATCAAAAATTTTTCTAAAAAAAATGTTTTCATCAAAATTTTTTTATAGAAAGTTTAATACAAAAATTTTCTATAGAAAAGTTTTATTCAAACATTTTTATCAAAAAAAATTTCTATAAAAAAATCGAAAATTTTCTTTAGAAAAATTAAACTGAAAATCTTATGTCAAAATTTTCTATAGACAAATTTTGTGTCGAAAATTTTATATGGAAAAATTTTTTATCTACAATTTTCTAAAGAAATATTTTATTCTGAAAATTTCTATAGAAAAAATTTATATCGAAAATTTTCTGTAAATTAACAATATATCGAAAATTTTTATAGAAAAATTGTATTTTCAAGATTTTTTATAGAAAACTTTATCTGGAAAATTTTCTATAGAAACATTTTTTATCGAAAATTTTCCATAGAAAAATTTTTTATTGAAAATTTTCTATAGAAATATTTTGCATCGAAAATTTTCTATAGAAACATTTTGTATCGAAAATTTTCTATAGAAAAATTTTGTATCGAAAATTTTCTATAGAAAAATTTTGTATCGAAAATTATCTATAGAAAAATTTTGTATCGAAAATTTTCTATAGAAAAATTTTATATTGAAAATTTTTTTTAGAAAAATTTTATATCGAAAATTTTCTATAGAAAAATTTTCTATAAAAAATTTTTATATCGAAAGTTTTCTATAGAAAATTTTATGTCAAAATATTTTATACAAACATTTTCAAAATCGAAAATTTTCTATAGACAAATTTTCTATAGAAAAGTTTATGTCAAAATATTTTATACAAACATTTTCTATAAAACAATTTTATCCAAAAACTTTCTATAAACAAATTTTATCTAATAATTTTCTATAGGAAAGTTTTATTCAAAAATTTTCTAAAGAAAAATTGTATCCAAAAAATTTCTTTAAAAAAGTTTTATTCAAAAATTATATATGAAAGAATTTTGTCAAAAAATTTTCTTTATTAATATTTTATACAATAATTTTCTATAGAAAAGTTTTATTCAATAATTTTCTTTTAAATAGTTTTATTCACATATTATCTATAGAAAAGTTTTATTCAAAAATTTTCTATAGAAAATTTTTAACCACAAATTTTTTATGGAAAAAGTTTATCCAAAAATTGTTTATAGAAAAATTATATTTAAAAATTCTCTATAGAAAAATGTTACCCAAATATTATATATAGAAAAGTTTTATTCAAATTTTTCTATAGAAAAATGTTATCCACAAATTTGCTATAGAAAAATTATGTCCAATAATTTTCTATAATTTTTTTTTTTTATAAATTTCCCTTTGCAAAATTTTAATCCAGTACCATTTAAATAAAAATAAAATTTATGTAAAATGTTTCCGACCTCTGTGCATATTTAAAAGTGCTGTCAAGTCAACCTAATAATTCCCATAAAGGTTTGTGTCTTTAATATTCTTAAGTCTATAATCATCATAATATACGCTAGATGGCACTTATCGAAATTGTATAAAATTTCAGTTTCATTAAAAAATCCCTTGACATTAAAATATATTCAAATTTTTTTAAGATTGTTATTTAACTACTTTTTGGTTCAGCTGCAAAAATTCTTTAAAAAAATGCCATTATGTCGAAGTTGGTTCTATACCCATCCCACTCTAGGCACACCCATTTCTCTGACACACGAAGAGATGAAGAAAGGTCGTAATATAGTTAACATAAGTCGAGGAAATGTGGCACGAAGACAAATTAGCTTTAGTTCCTATAATTCTAAGGGGTAAGTATAGGCCTTTAATGAGAAGTAATATTAATTAACCATGTAATTAAAAAACAACCAGTTCTAGTTTAGAAGTGGAAAAAAAGGCTGACATCTCCGGTCTTGTAAAGTCCTATTGGTCTACTACATATCGCCGTAGTTATTGTCCCCCCTATCCACCAATATGCCCGACCAAAGAGACAATTGATGATAATATAGATCCCCTCTTCAATCGCCGTCCTGTAAACGTTTTCTATATGTCGCCTTCGGCCCCCAATAAGTTCATGGATGATCATTTCGCTCAACCGAGTGAGGCAAGGAAACGTTCAGATTTCTTTCGGCAAATCAGGTAATTTTTAATATTTGGTGCTGAAATTTAATTCAATGTTTTCTTATTTTATAGAAATGTGTCCTATCTTAATCAAATGCCTTGATTTGTCATTGTTTTTATCGATTTAAATCGAATCGGTGTGAGGATCAAGCATAGATTCGTCTGAATTTACTAAATTTGTGAAAAAAATATTTAGTCTACTTTTAGGAGATCCGAAAGAATTTCTTTTTAGCGTTTTTTACTTCCTGAAATCATATATTTTAATATGCAAAACAAACTCACAAAGAAGTTATTCATTTATATGATTATAATACAATTTTTTAAGATCTCCTAAAAGTATGCAATAAAATTTTGTTTTTTAATGTAAAACTACTGCGAAAATGTGCGTCTCGATTATATTGAAACTAATCCAATAAAAGTAAAAAAAAAAAAATAATTTTGAAGAAAAAAAAGAGTTTAGAAAAAATTTTGTATTGAAAAATTTTAGCAAAAATGTTTTTTTAGCAAACAAATTTTTTTTATAAAAAAAAAAATTTTTAGAATATTTTTATAGAAAAATTGAAAAAAAAATGTATAAAGAAAAATGTTATCAAAAAGTAAAGAAAAACTTTAACAAAATATTTTTTATAGATACATTTTAGCAAATAAATTTAGGTAAAACATTTTTTGTAGAAAAATTTTAGCAAAAATCTTCAATAATAAAGTTTTGTATGACAAATATTTGAAAAAAAGCTTTTGTACAAAATTCTATTAACAATCAGAAAAAAGTTTAATTTAGGAAAAAAAAATTTTCAGACAAAAATATTTTGCAGAAAAACGTAAGAAAAAAATTTTCTATAGAAAAAAAAAATTCTATTGAAAAATTTTAGAAAATAATTTTCTAAAGAACAATTTTAGAAAATAATTTTTTATAGAAAAATGAAAAACAATATTCTTTAGAAAATTATTTAATTGTAAGAAAAAAATTGTATAAAAAAAATTACAAAAATGTTGTAAAAGCTTTTCTAAAGAAATATTTTAACCAAAAATTTTCTATCAAAAAATATATGTATGCAAAAATTTTAAGTAGCAAAATATCCAAAATTTTCTTTAGAAAAATCTTATACCTATAAAGTTTTCTAAAAAAATGTTTTATGGTAAAATTTATTCAAAATATTTTCAATAGAAAAATTATTTTTTTTTAATTTTCTATGAAAAAAAAAAAAATAAAAAAAATTTCATTGAAAAATTTCATCCAACAAATTTTTAAAGGAAAATTTTATCCAAAAATTTATTCAAAAAGTTTAAAAAAAAGAATACATATTTTCTATTGAAAAATTTATCCAAAAATTGTATATAGAAAAATGTTATCCAAAAATTTTTTGCAGAAGAATTTTGTACAATAATTATCAATAGAAAAATGTTATCTAAAAACTTTGTATAGAAAATTTTATCCAAAAATGTTTATAGAATAATTTTCTATAAAAAAATTAAATTAATTTCTTTCAAAAAATTTTAGGCAAAAATTTTCAATAGAAAAATTTTATCAAAAAATTTTGTTTAAAACCTTTCTATAAAAAAATTCATCAAAAAAATTTCTATAGAAAAATTTTAACTAAAAATTTTCTATAGAAAAATTTTGTGAAAAAATTGTCTATAGAAAAATTTTGTCAAAAAATTTTCTATAGAAAAATTTTGTCAAAAAATTTTCTATAGAAAAATTTTGTCAAAAAATTTTCTATACAACACTTTTGTCAAAAAAATTTCTATAGAAAAATTTTGTCAAACAAATTTCTTTAGAAAAATTTTGTCAAAAAATTTTTATAGGAAAACTTTGTCAAAAATTTTTTATAGAAAAATATTGTCAAAAAATTTTCTATAGAAAATTTTTTTTAGAAAAAGTTGATTTAAAAATTTTTTATAAACAAATTTTGTCCAAAAATTTTAGAAAGAAAAATTTTACACATTTACATTCTTTAGAAAAATTTTACACAAAAATTTTTAATAGAAACATTTTATCCAACAATTTTCTATAAACAAATTGTATCCAAAAATTTTTTTAGACAAATTTTATTCACAAATATTCTTCTATATTCTATAAAAAAAAACTTTATCAAAGATTTGTTGTACAATAATTTATAGAAAAATTTTATCTGAATGTTTTCTATAGAAATGTTTTATCAAAAAATTGTCTGCTAAAAATTGAGCCCAAGAATTTTCTATAGAAAAATTGTACTCAAAAATTTTCTATAGAAAATTTTTACTCAAAAATTTTTATACAAAAATTTTGCAATTTTCTGTACAAAACATTTCTTTAGTAAAATTATATCAACAGATTTTCTATATAAGAATTCAATAACATTTTTTTTTAGAAAAATTTGTTATTTTTGAAAAAAATTTCTATAAAAAAATTTTCTAGGGAACAATTTTATCAAAAGCGTTTCTATATAAAATTTTCTCTAAAAGTTTTTTATAGAAAAATTTTTTCCAAAAATTCATTTTATAAAAAAATGTTATTTGGAGAAAGTTTATCCAAAAATTTTCTATAGAAAAATTTTATTCAAAAATTTTGAGCAAATATTATACAAAAATTTCCTTAACAAATTTTGTTGAAAAATTGTTTATAAAAAATTGTTTTTCTATAGAAAAATTTAATAAAAACATTGATTCTAAAAATTTTCTTCTTTTTATCAAAAAATTTTCTATAGAAAAATTTTATAAAAAATTTTTGATAAAATTTTTCTATAGAAACAATTTTATTTAGTTAAATTGTATCAAAAAATTTTCCATAGAAATTTTTTTAGAAAAATTTTACAAATAGTTTCTATGAAAAATTTTGTTATAAATTTTTTATAGAAAATGTTTAAAGGAAATTCAAAATTATAGAACAAATTTTATCCAAAAATTGTCTAGAAAGTTTTGGTTAAACATTTTCTGTAGAAAAATATTAAAAAAAATATTCTATAGAAAAATTTTAACCAAAAATTTTATATGGAAAAATATTTTTTACAAATTTTGGAAACATTTTTATAGAAAATTTGGTCCAAAATTTTTTAATGTCAAATTTAATTGATCAAATTTATTTGTATAGAAAATTGTATAAAATATTTTTCTATAAGATAATTTTATGAAAATAAATTAAAACATTCTTTAGGTCATTATTTTTACTTTTATATATACCTTTACTTCTTTCCAAGATATTTAGTCGAATTATACCATACTTCTACATTTTCCGTAACCAATTGTCAATGACTTCCATGTCCTGCCATCGGTTGACCTCAACATGTGACGAATAGTTGTCAATTCTAATACCCACGACAAATGTTTCCAACAACAGCAGCTTTAAAACCGAATCCAAAACGACATCTACAAGACTCCAAATACATATATCGAATGCATTTGAATTGAGGTGAAATACCTCGATGACATGGAACAAACAAATAATCACACCCGAGCTCTTTATCGCAGTTGCTATTGATGTTGCTGTTCCTGTAGCTTTTGTTAGTTTTTTCAATGCAACCACAAAAAGTGTTTGAATTGCTAATACAAACACAAATGACCGGAAATGAGTATTAAAAGCATCATTCAGTACTGACACCCTTAAACGAACGTTAAGCGCATTCATGTCCTTAATTGTTTATGTGTGCGCAAGTGAAGTGTTCACCTGCTGAAAGGAGCTTTCGAAAAACGTTTTAGTAATATTTATTTTTTTTTCTATTTCTCTATTTTCAGTTGTCTCGTATTTAAGTATTTATGAGATCAATAGTTGACGTTGCATGAAAATTAGTTTGCAACAAATATTCACTGGATTTTAAATCTAAAATGAGTTTTTAATTGGTTCCTTTATATCTGTGTGTGTGTGTGTGTATGTGAATGTGTATTTATGTATATGTGTGTATATTATAAAGTAGATTAATTGTTAACGGCTTTAAATGTAGTGTTTAGTATAATGGGGGATTAGCAAATATTTAAATAAATAGTTAGTAGGTAGTATTAAAGTGATTATTATGTTAATAGCGAATGTTTTGTAATTAATTGAGGTTACATCTAATGTGAGACAAATTATAGCTAAATACTATTTAATCCAAGATAGTAGAGCTTTTGTATGGAAACATATTAAATGGTTTTTGTTGAACCGTGTTCAACAATCAAAATTTTTATATTTTTTTTTGTATTCTTTTTTGAAATTTTCTCTTAAAATTTTCTTTATTTACCTCTTGAAGAGGTTTTGTTTTTGTTCCTCATGAACTATTTTTTATAATATTAAATTCGCTTTAAAATAGCGGAATTTGTATATATTCAATTTACATACTTTCATATTTTTATTTTTATTAGTTTTAAGTTAGTTAAGTTTATGAACTCAATAAAGCAAGAAGCTTTAGTTTAAGTTTTTTTAAGGAAAAACTTGATTGTGTTTTATTTGGAAACACACCCGTGTCTGTTAGGTAGCTAATCAGGAAACTACCCTAACATTTTGGTCCTTCGAAAAGTCCTAGAAAGGCTAGGACAGGAATGAGCCAGTGAACGTGAAATAACTCCCGAAACCTGAAGAGAAATCGCCAGTTGTCTCTACCGACGGCAACTGTAACTTCAACAACATCAAATTATTTCACCGAGTCTACGGCAGGTGAATAAAGGAAAAGGTACTCCACTGTGCATCCCGTGCCAGCGAAGAAGTATTCTAAATAAAGGTACTCCATTTTGCATCCCGTGCAAGTGAAGAAGTCAACAACAACAGAGGTACTACATTGTGCATCCCGTGCCAGTGAAGGATTCATCGTCATCATTAACATCATTAAAACTTCATCATCAACATCTTTAAACGTCATCATCGTCTTAAGTGCTGATCGAGGTGTCTGTCTGTCCACAAGGCAAAGTAAGTTGGAAAAAATCAAAAGGAAAAAAGGTATGTACTGTGTGTGTTAGATTTTTTGTGCGACATATTTTTCTCTCTAAACGAAAATAAAATCATAAAACGGGTGAAGAACAAAAAGTGTCCATGTAATGTGAAATAAACATACATACATACATGAAAAAGAAAAAAAATCAAATCAAAAGTTTCTCCAAGAAAAGATCTGAAAAGAAGATAAAAAAACCACTAAAAAATATCCCACTAATTATTCCACTAATCAAATTGTCATCACTAACAAAAAGAAGGAGAGAAAGAAAAAAAGAAGAAAAAGAGCTATAATAATCACTCACCAAAAAACTCTCAACTACCGGTAAATTTTCCATTTCAATTTGTTCCCACTGCAGCAAACGCATTTATAACAAAAAGGAAAACAAAGATAAAATTGCAAGTGAAGTGCGTGGACACAAAAATTAAATAATAAATAATTTGAAAATAAAAATAATAAATAATTTGAAAATAAAAATAATAAATAATTTGAAAATAAAAATAAAAAGTGAAAAACAAATTACAAAAAAAAAAAACAATAAAACTTCTTTAAAAAACATAAATTACAAAAGAAAAAACAATAACAATAACAGTGAGACAAGTGATCATTTAAGCAACACCAATAACTAAAAAATTTTACTTGTGCGTGACGTCATCACATTGGAATTTTTGTGTGACAGAGGTTCCCAACCCCAATCAGTCAAGGGTCCATGATGAGTTCCGGTGAGTTTTTCAATAAATTTTTTTAATATGAAATATTAATTTGGGTGGATTAATAAGAACTTTCGTTGCATAAAAAATTTAATTAAAAGATTGTGCACGAAATTTTTTTTACGATTTAATAAAATCGATAATTAGCGGTAATCAAGCCAATGAAAATATTTTTCCGTGGAAATTAAAAGAGGTACATTTGGAAGGAGTTTCGTGACAAAAAATATTAAAAGGTTGTGCACGAATTAATTTTTACAATTAAATAAAATCGATAACAAGCGGTAAACAAGCCTAAAAAAAAAAAAATATTTTTTCGATTTTTTGGGAAAATTTAAGGTAGTACATTTGAAATCAAGGTGCTTAGTGGAATTTACCTCAAGTAAAGAAGAACCCCAAAAAAGTTTTTACGAAATTTTTTTTACAATTTCGTACAATTTTCGATAAAATTCAAAAGGGTTATTTTCGGTAAGGGTATAACAATGGCAGCTTCAAAAAGAAAATGTAAATTTGACTTAAAGCAGTTAGAGACATTTTCGATAAAATTCAAAAGGGTTATTTTCGGTAAGGGTATAACAATGGCAGCTTCAAAAAGAAAATGTAAATTTGACTTAATGGGAGAAATTAAAAAACAGGTTTGAAAATAAAAGGCTTTTGGTGCAGGATCAGGTAAAAAAGATTCATGCAGTTCAATCCACACCAAATGAAACAGTCAAATCTTTAAGGTATATTCAAAATACAGTTAACGACTGTTTAGCAATTTTAAAGAATTACAAGATTGAATTACATGATAATGATCCATTTTTGATTCATGTGGTAATCTCAAAGCTTTCTGATGAAACGGTTAAGGAGTGGGAGGTGTCCTTGAAGAATCATCGTGAACTACCAACCTGGCCACAATTAAATGAATTTCTTTCTGAAAGAGTAGAAATCCTAGAAACGATGTCAGATAGGAAAAGATTTCCACCAAAGGATAGCAGTTCTTCACGAACACAGGCATTTCACGCTCAAAGTGAACAAAATTTCAGCTGTAGGAAATGCAAACAAAATCACCCACTAAGAGTTTGCAAATCATTCAAATCGTTATCCCCAAATGAGCGTATGAAATTTGTTTTTTCAAATAAATATTGTGTGAACTGTCTATCGCCAACCAATTTTAAAGCAAAGTGCCAAAGTAAAAATTCGTGTTCCGTATGCCACAAAAAGCATCATACAATGCTTCATTTAGAAAAAGACGACACCAGGTCGAATAACTCGTCAGGTAACCAGTCCAGATCCAATGCAAATCATCAAGGAGAAAATTCTAGTTCTAGCACTCAAACCGATGCTTCTGCATTCAATACCCAAGTTGACAATTCTGATAATATAACGGCTTACTTTATACAACGTGAAAGAACTACACTGTTGCCCACAGCTCTAGTTCAAATCGAAAAAGGTGGGGAATTATTTACGGTTCGTGCTCTGCTGGATGCCGGAGCAGAAAGAAGTTTTATTACCACAAGTATTCAACAAAGGCTTGGCCTACCACTTGAGAAACAGTGTAGTCAGATATCAGGGTTCGGTGGAACTATTATAGGAAGCTCTAAAGGAAAATGTTTCGTCAATATAAAATCTAGAGTTTCAGATTTCAAAATAAAGGTTCTGGCAATCGTAGCACCCAAGATCGCTAATCTTCTACCTTCACGCTCAATTGAAGTTGAAAATTACAGGGCAATTCAGAATTTGAATCTAGCTGATCCCAAGTTTTATAAACCTGCAGCTATAGATATGATAATAGGCAGTGACGTTTTACCGCTCATCAACCCTGAAGGCATACGACAAAATATCTCTGGCAATCTAGAAGCTAGAGAATCACATTTCGGTTGGTACTTGTCAGGTCCAAGTAAAGCAAGTGAAATAAACACATTTTCAACTACTGTGTCGCCTTCAGACGATTTGCTTCTCCATGATCAAATTAAGAAGTTCTGGGAACTTGAAGAGGTCGAGAAGGATCTTATAGTCAATGAAGCGGACGCATATTGTGAAAACCTTTTTCAAAGCACTACTACACGTCAGTCGGACGGTCGGTACGTAGTGCGCCTACCATTTAAAGAAAATTTTCCTCAAGAAATATACTTGGGTCATTCAAGAAATAGTGCTTTGGCTCAATATCATCGGATGGATAAAACTCTTGAGAAATCTCCCGATCTAAAGGAAAAGTACCAGAAAGTTCTGCAAGAATATATCGATATGGATCATATGGAACCAGTATTTCATCAAGACATCAACAATTCAAAACAAGAATCATATTTCCTACCACATCATGCGGTTATTCGACCGGAAAGTAAATCAACAAAAGTAAGGGTGGTCTTCAATGCATCCAAGAAAACAGATAGTGGTTTTTCATTAAACGATGTTTTACATCAGGGTCCCACTCTTCAATCTGACTTGATGCAGACAGTGCTTAGTTGGCGTTATTATAAATACGTATTTACAGGCGACATAGAGAAAATGTTCAGACAAATACGTGTCCATGAGGCTGATCGGCCGTATCAGCGAATTGTTTTCCGTAATGAGGCGGATAGTTTTATCAAATCTTATCAAATGAAAAAAGTTACCTTTGGGGTCAACTGTGCACCATTTTTGGCATTGCGAACTCTACAGCAGCTAAGTGAGGACTGTAAGAATTCCTTTCCTAAAGCATCCACAATTCTAAGTAACGAAATCTATGTGGACGATATTTTGTCAGGAGGACATAGTCTGGAGGAAGCAAAATCGAAACAAAGTGAACTTAAACAGGCTTTACACTCAGCAGGCTTCCCCATGAAGAAAATAACCGCCAATGACAGTTTTCTACTGAATAACTTGGCCCGGGAGGATCTTCTAGACGAAGATATATTAAAGTTAGGTGATTCCAGTACCATCAAAACTCTGGGCATACGCTGGAACGCGATGTCAGATGCTTTCTACTATGACGTAGAACCAAACCAAATTGTACCCCACCCCACAAAAAGGCAAATATTATCGGTTATAGCGAAATTGTTTGATCCCCTAGGTTGGCTGGGCCCAATAGTAATAGTGGCTAAAATGATGATGCAAGAGTTATGGGAAACTAAAACTGACTGGGATGAGAGTGTTCCACAGCACATAATTGTAAAATGGAACTCATTCCTTGAAAATCTACCACAGATATCAAAATTGCGCATTCCTAGATGGGTACAATTTTCCCCAGCATGCGAAGTACAGATACACGGATTCTGTGACTCCTCTGAAAAGGCTTACTGCGGCACAATCTACATGCGAACTACAGCTTCTAATGGAGAAATAGCTTGTAATCTGCTTATAGCAAAAACTAAGGTGGCTCCAATAAAGAAGACTACAATACCCAAACTCGAGTTGTGTGGAGCAGTGTTGCTATCAAAATTAGTTAAAGGTGTAATGGAAAATGCAAAGTTCCCCTATGAGCTGTATCTTTGGACGGACTCATCTATAGTCCTTGGCTGGCTACAAAAACCCCCAAATAGTCTCAAAACATTTGTGGCGAATCGTGTAGCTAAAATCATTAGTATAACTAGCAATAGCAACTGGAAACATGTGAAAACAGAAGACAACCCTGCGGATTTAGGTACCCGTGGTTGTACACCAAACGAACTCATTGAGAGCAATTTGTGGTGGCATGGACCCACCTGGTTATCGCAACCCCGCGACCTTTGGCCGGAACCAAGAGCTTTCGAGCCAACTGATTTAGAGACAAAAAAGGTCTCAACGTATCACTCAAAGGTATCTTCCAACATAACCAGTAAAGATAATAAACTTCTTCAAGAAGAGAACGAAGATGTATTAAAACGATTTTCCTCTTTCGCTCGAGCACTAAGAGTTCTTAGCTATTGTTTTCGTTTCATCAATCGCATTCGGAAACGTCACTCCCAAACTGAATCGTTTATAACTTCAGAAGAAATAAAATTCACTAAAAATCGTTTGATATACCTCGCACAGCTGAAATATTTTCCCCATGAATATGAATGTCTTCAAAATAAGCGGCCTATTAACAAGAAAAGCAGACTTTTAACATTGTGTCCATTTTTAGATAAAGATGGTCTATTACGAGTTGGAGGTAGACTGAATAATTCAGGACTAAGTTACGCAGAACGTCATCCTGTTGTCGTTCCAGAAAAATCCCAATTTGCATCACTTTTCGTCGCTTATACTCATTATATTTTGCTTCATGCGGAACATCATATAATGCTAAGAGCAATCAGACAAGGGTTTTACATCCTTCGACTAAAGAATTTAGTACGAAAATGTGTTAGAGATTGCAAAGCATGTACTATCTACAAGCACAAGGTACAACAACAAATAATGGCTGAACTTCCAGCAGAAAGAGCAAATTTTTCGTTGCCATTTACCTACACAGGAGTGGACTTTGCAGGTCCTTTCAACATGAAATCGTCTAATTTACGAAACGCTAAAATCGTTAAAGGATATGCAGCAGTTTTTGTTTGCTTCTCTACAAGAGCAGTGCATCTTGAAGCGTGTTCCGATCTTTCAACAGAAGCATTCTTGGCCTGTTTTGATAGATTTACCGGACGAAGAGGTTTTCCAAAAACAATGTTTTCGGATAATGGCCGAAATTTCCTTGGAGCTAGCCTTGCCCTTCTTAAAGCCCACAATGAATTCCTTAAAACTACAGAAAAGGCGTTGGTAGAAAAATACAGCGCTCACGGATTTAAGTGGTCGTTCATCCCGCCTTACGCACCCCACATGGGTGGCCTCTGGGAGGCTGCCGTCAAAAGTATGAAGTCGCATCTGAAGAAAGTAGCAGGTAATCTCACATTCACCTTTGAAGAATTCGCCACAATGCTGATCAGAATTGAAGCTGTATTGAATTCCCGCCCAATGTCACCCTTGACCGAACACCCTACCGAATTACTGCCATTGACTCCAGGTCACTTCTTGAGAGGCGCACCAATAATAGCCCCACCCGAAGCTAATGAAGAACTACCGTTGGAGAATTTGAACTACATTAAACGGTGGAATCGTCTCAAATCTATTCAACATATATTCGCAAATCGCTGGAAGAACGAGTATATCACTGAACTACAAAGAAGAGTGAAATGGAAAACAGAACAACAAAACATCAAGCCTAATGATTTCGTCATAGTGAAGGATGATTCACTACCTCCTACTGAGTGGCGTCTAGGACGCATAATAAAAGTGGTACATGGCAAAGACAATAGAGTACGGGTAGCAGAAATCAAAACTCAAAACGGAAATATAATACGTTCTATAGCAAAGTTATGTATTCTACCAATTTCTTCTACTCAAGAGAATTTTAATAAAAATCCACCTGAATCAAACTAAAATTTTAATTCTTTATAAAGAGAAAAGTCGCAAAACAAAATTTCTAATATCATGGTATATAACTTCTTTTCTTCCTGTCTAGCCACCAAAATCAAACGTTGCAACTTGTGCCTCAAAATCACGCACTAAGACACTGCCCACTTTTTGTCGCCAAGTCAATCGATGAGAGACGAGTCTACATCAACAAGTGGGAATATTGTTTAAATTGTATGGCGAAGAGTCACGTACGCCGCGATTGCCACTCCGAAAACCGGTGTGCTATCTGTCACGCGAAGCACCACTCGATGTTACATCGTGAACGTCCTCATGACGTCACTTCTTCCAGCTTTGAGGAAGAAGCTGCTCCAATCCTCACGCTAAACCACATGTTTACAATCGCAAGAGCTCGTCAGGAAGCACCACCTACTCGTTTACCAACAACAACCACTCTCCACGAAGTGTCGCTGTTAGCACTTGAACTTCCGTCGCTAACTCCTCCTCCGGATAACTATATCCCCCCTCTGGTTCGATTGAGCTTAATCCACCGAGGAAACCCAATGTAGGTAACGTTTATGCTGGATCCAAGTGAGTCTTCATACTTAAAGAGAGTGAGTCTTCATACTTAAAGAGAAGCGTGGTGAACATCTTCCCTAAGTTCACTCCCAGCCTACATGTAAACGATAACGATTATGGCATGTTTGACGTCTCTCCCACCTATGAGCCACGACGTAGCTATGAACCCGTTGCTCGATAGAGACTTGAGCTCAAGGAGTTCGGGGTCGCTCTACCGCCTGCAATCCAAGATCAAAAGCTAACAGAGCATTTCCGCGGAATTGTGCCCCAAGGGAATCCGCTATTCGCTACCTGTCGCCAAGTAGATGGAGTGATAGGGTGTCGCACCATAGCTACTATTATGCTACAAAAAGTGATAGAGGAGGAGAGTATGCTGAAAGCTCAGCGATCCATATTTGTTTGGATCATTTCTGGCAAATGGAACGGCTGCAGTTGCCACTAATCGCCCGGGGAGTATGTTGAACCATGTTCAACAATCAAAATTTTTATATTTTTTTTTGTATTCTTTTTTGAAATTTTCTCTTAAAATTTTCTTTATTTACCTCTTGAAGAGGTTTTGTTTTTGTTCCTCATGAACTATTTTTTATAATATTAAATTCGCTTTAAAATAGCGGAATTTGTATATATTCAATTTACATACTTTCATATTTTTATTTTTATTAGTTTTAAGTTAGTTAAGTTTATGAACTCAATAAAGCAAGAAGCTTTAGTTTAAGTTTTTTTAAGGAAAAACTTGATTGTGTTTTATTTGGAAACACACCCGTGTCTGTTAGGTAGCTAATCAGGAAACTACCCTAACAGTTTTTAATTTAAGCAATTGTTACAAAGCAAAATTTGAATACATTTTCGTTAAGCAATGATTAATGATTTTAAATCAGAGACCGAATATTGTTTTATTTTTTAATCAATCAGGTATAGGGTGTTTTTTTTAGAGGTATAGAACTTCGAATTGAAATAAAACACAAGAAAATCGTTTTAATGTCCATCAATTTGGCTTTATTGGAAGGATAATTTTATGCCATTAATGTTTAAATATGATTTCGGGCATGTGGCCGCCGCGGCTGGCTCGAATAAAGCCAATTCTACAGGTCCAATTTTCAACTACTTTTTCGAGCATATGGGGCCGTATGTTGGCAATAACGCCACGAATGTTGGCTTCCAAGTCCCCTAACGTTTCTGGTTTGTTGGCGTAGACGAGCGACTTCACATATCCTCAGAGAAAATAATCCAGTGGTGTCAAATCGCACGATCTTGGTGGCCAATTGACAGGTCCATTCCGCGAAATTATGCGCTCATCGAATGTTTCCCTCAATAAATCAATTGTGACGTGCGCTGTAAGGCGTGTAGCGCCGTCTTGTTGGAACCACAACTCATCCACATTCATGCCATCCAATTGGGGAACAAAATAGTCGGTTATCATGGCTCTATACCGGTCTCCATTTATGGTAACTGACTCTCCAGCATTATTTCGGAAGAAGTATGGCCCAATGACTCCACCAGCTCATAGAGCACACCAAACAGTCAGTTTTTGTGGATATAATGGCGTCTCAAGGGTCTCATGTGGATTCTCTTCACTCCAAATGCGGCAATTTTGCTTGTTGACGTAGCCATTCAACCAAAAATGAGCCTCATCACTGAACAAAATTTTGCGATGAAAATCAGCATCGAGATCAATGTCATTTTCGGCCCATACACCAAAATCACGACGCATTGCATGGTCTCGCGGCTTTAATTCTTGCAAAAGCTGGATCTTGTAAGGTCGCAAGCCAAGATCTTTGCGCAAAATCTTCCATAAAGTTGATGGACAAAGCTCCAATTGCTGTGCACGGTGGCGAATCGATTCATTCGGGTCCTCTTCAACACTTTGCTCTACAGCGGCAATTGTTTCTTCGGTGCGCACTGTTCGATGTCGCTGCGGATGCGTATTATCACATAGAGTAAACGTAGTGCGTAAACGATCCATGGTTAACCGAATTAATTGCTCTGATGAACGATTATGTCGACCATAAAATGGACGGAGCTTGCGGTAAACTTCGCGAACTGAACCATTATCTTCGAAATAAATTTGCACGATTTACAAGCGTTGTTCTTTTGTCAACCTGTTCATGATGAAATGGCAAACCAAACTAAATATTAATCACTTGACAGCTGACAAAATGGCCGCCAGTTAAAAAAGTGATGCCAACTTAAAGTTCTATACCTCAATAAAAAACACCCGATATAAATATCTTTGCCGATGAAAATTTATTTTCATTTCGATCGATGAGTAAAAATGAGGTATTTATATTTGAAATATAAATATCTCTCATGATGAAAATTTTAACGATTAATAAATTTTCAACGATAAATATCCGAACAGAAAAATATTTTATTGATTGTTTTTTTTTGAACTTCTGTTTTGACTTTGAAAAAATAAAATATTTTTGTAATTTTAAAATGTTCAACAATGAATGTAGAATATGTTTCCAATTAATTGCAATGTTTTAGGACATCGAAGTTAAACCTAATAGTCCTAATGGAACTATTGGTGGTTTCTTTGACTTGCAAAACCATTTAAACATAAAATTTGCAACAATAATTGAATTTATTGTTATTTAAACGTCCTAAAGACTTTTTATACCAGGACAAATTTTTTTCTTCTGTCATCCTTGACTCCCAGTGGAGCATAGGGCCTGGCGTCTCGCTATACAAACGTGGCTTGTGTCTTTGGACCCATCACCAATCGACTTAACACTCACGATGTTTTAAGCATGGAAAGAAACAACATTACAGAATAAACTACTCCAACTACACCTCCTACGGCAGCTGAACGAATACAGAAACCAGAACAAATACAGAAATAAAATTTGAATATTTTCTATCAAAAATTTTTTTTATCGGATGAAAAAAGATGTAAATTATTTTGAACTGATAAATATCCCAAACGATTTTTTTATTTTTTATTTTCATCGGATTGAAAAACGATACAAATTTTTTCGAACAATTAAAAATCTTTAGGGATTTTTATTATTTTTTAAACTTCAATGATTGTTTTTGTATGGATTAAAATATGAAAATATTGTTTTAAAAGTATTAATATTCGGTCTCTGTTTTAAATATTAAAACCAAAAATTAAATCAAAACTTTAACTAAACAATGGCTAATTTTAATCTTAACTGAAATATTTTTATCAAAAATTTTTCTATATAAAAACATTTTTATCAAAAATTTAAAAAAAAAAATCCTATAGAAAAATTTTTGATAAAAATATTTTTCTATAGAAAAATTTTTGATAAAAATATTTTTCTATAGAAAAATTTTTTATAAAAATATTTTTCTATCGAAAAATTTTTGATAAAAATATTTTTCTATAGAAAATAATTCGATAAAAATATTTTTCTATAGAAAAATTTTTTATAAAAATATTTTTCTATAGAAAATTGTTTGATAAAAATATTTTTCTAAAGAAAAATACTTAATAAAAATATTTTTCTATAGAAAAATATTCTATAAAAATATTTTTTTTATATAAAAATTCGATAAAAATATTTTTTTCTATAAAAAATTTGATAAAAAAATGGTTAAAGAAACACATAAAATTTTTAATATTATATTTTGAACTTTACCTAGTCTAGTATTTCCAGTTTAATTTTGTTTCCAAATTCATACCTTAAATTCTCCATTAAAAATCGATGCCATAAATATTCACTAGAATTTTAATAACAATTCTTTTAAACTGCAATTTTTTCTCTTTAGCTGCACTGATAAATTCCAAATAGAAGTTTAAACTGAAAACATCGTAAAATACATTTAAGGCACCCACGTTATAAACAACAACTGAAACGGACACATATACATACAGACAAGCAACACATACACACATTAAATGGGAAGGACTACCGGAAATGAATACCATGGAGAAGAAATAACCGCGTGTACAAGTTGCCTTTGGGGATTAGAGAATTGTGGCTGGATACCATAACGAGCACGCGTAAATGGTTACACATAGTATTTTACAATTGCAACTAGAGTCATTAGAAGAAAATTTTGACACTGTTTCCAATTTTAAACGTTTAATACTCTGGTTTCCAAAATAACACTTGGAAAATATTTTTAAATTTTTAATCATTCCGGAAATGGTGTAAAACGGCAACATAAAGCTCCATTATGACCCTGGCTATTGCATTGATGTCTGTTCACAATTACAAAAAAACCTTGCAAAATGAGTGTGGGTTCGATCGTAAATAAAACTTGGTCAAGAGGACCACCGTTTGTATGCTGCGTGTATTGGTCTGTGAACACATGAATGTTTGTAAATGATTTCGGTTGCTGGTGTATCAGTTCGATTCCCGTTCATCCATCCGCCCGCTCTTGTGTTTGCAGTAAATAAAAATTAACGTTTTCTAGCAAGTTTATGCGTTTAGGTTTAGGTTTTTCTATGTGCGAAGATTTAAACGCGTAACAATTTCAAATATTGGCGCCAGAGTTGTAAAGCAAATAGAAAAAAAAACTTTGAAACGGAAAACAACATGACACAATATAAGGCAATATTTGTATGTAGAGGATTCTAACATAACCAAACTGTGACTGCTCTAACAGCGTTGACCAACGGTTGCAACCACTCTACCACATACTCGCCCATTTGGTTGCCAATTTTCATAGTAGTTTTTTTGTAGCTCTATTGCCAATGTTGTTGCTGCTGTTGTAACTATGTTTAGAATATCGTCCTGTGCAATTTGATACCGACAATCACCACAAAAACCAATGACTTTAAATTACAAGCACTCTGTATATATAGGATTTTTTTCTATTTTTTTTGCAATATTTTACTTATTACAGTTGTTGTAGTTTTTCTTTTTTAGGAATGACTTCCAAAATTACAAAGTGTCATACATGGAGTTACCACTTGTACTGTTCAGTTTAACGATTGCATTTGCATGTTCTACTATTTCATATTTAATGTTAAATATTGTTTAAATACTATCAAAAATGCTTCGAATATAAATATAAATTTTATATTACTAAATAAATTCTAAAAACTGCATAATGGGGCAAAACAGTCTTCGAAACGCTATTCTCTACAAAGATAGATTGTGTTCCTATCGTCATATTTTCTATAGAAAAATCTTTCTATCATCATATTTTCTGTAGAAAATCTTAATAATGTAATATTTTCTATAGTAAAATCTTCCTAACGTCATTTTTCCTATAGAAAAATCTTCTCAACGTCATATTTTCTATTGAAAAATCTTCCTAACATCATTTTTTCTATAAAAAAAAATCTTTCTGTCGTCATTTTTTCTATAGAGAAATCTTCCTATCGTCATTTTCTCTATATAAAAATCATAGAAAAATCTTCCTCTCGTCATATTTTCTATAGAAAAATCTTCCTACCGTCATATTTTCTATAGAAAATTCTTCCTATCGTCATATTTTCTATAGAAAAATCTTCCTATCGTCATATTTTCTATAGAAAAATCTTCCTAGCGTCACACCTTCTATAGAAAAATCTTCCTAACATCACACTTTCTATAGAAAAATCTTCCTATCGTCATATTTTCTATAGAAAAATCTTTCTATCGTCATATTTTCTGTAGAAAAATCTTCCTTTCGTCATATTTTCTATAGAAAAGTCTTCCTATCATCAAATTTATATACAAAAATCTTCCTATCGCCATATTTTCTACAGAAAAAAATTCCTATCGTCATATTTTCTATAAAAAAAATTTCCTATCGTCATATTTTCTATAGAAAAATCTTCTTATCGTCATTTTTTCTGTAGAAAAATCTTCCTATCGTCATATTTTCTATAGAAAATTCTTTCTTTCGTCATATTTTCTATAGAAAAATCTTCCTATCGTCATATTTTCTATAGAAAAATCTTCCTATCGTCATATTTTCTATAGAAAAATCTTCCTATCGTCATATTTTCTATAGAAAAATCTTCCTATCGTCATATTTTCTATAGAAAATTCTTCCTATCGTCATATTTTCTATAGAAAAATCTTCCTATCGTCATATTTTCTATAGAAAAATCTTCCTAGCGTCACACTTTCTATAGAAAAATCTTCCTAACATCACACTTTCTATAGAAAAATCTTCCTATCGTCATATTTTCTATAGAAAAATCTTTCTATCGTCATATTTTCTGTAGAAAAATCTTCCTTTCGTCATATTTTCTATAGAAAAGTCTTCCTATCATCAAATTTATATACAAAAATCTTCCTATCGCCATATTTTCTACAGAAAAAAATTCCTATCGTCATATTTTCTATAAAAAAAATTTCCTATCGTCATATTTTCTATAGAAAAATCTTCTTATCGTCATTTTTTCTGTAGAAAAATCTTCCTATCGTCATATTTTCTATAGAAAATTCTTTCTTTCGTCATATTTTCTATAGAAAAATCTTCCTATCGTCATATTTTCTATAGAAAAATCTTCCTATCGTCATATTTTCTATAGAAAAATCTTCCTATCGTCATATTTTCTATAGAAAAATCTTCCTATCGTCATATTTTCTATAGAAAAATCTTCCTATCGTCATATTTTCTATAGAAAAATCTTCCTATCGTCATATTTTCTAAAGAAAAATCTTCCTATCATCATATTTTTTATAGAAAATTCTTCCTATCGTCATATTTTCTATAGAAAAATCTTCCTATCGTCATATTTTCTATAGAAAAATCTTCCTATCGTCATATTTTCTATAGAAAAATATTCCTATCATCATATTTTTTTATAGAAATTCTTCTTATCGTCATATTTTCTATAGAAAAATCTTCTTATGGTAATATTTTCTATAGAAAAATCTTCGACAAATATAAAAAATTATTCCAAATGTATTTGAAGTTAAAATGTTAAAACATTTTTTTTTAAAGTTTAACCCTTTACATATGTAATCCCAATAAAAACAACATCAAATCGTATAAAAGTAGACAGTAAGTTTAATCAATTAAAATAAAACGACATGAAAAGTTTAATTTTGACTCTGTTTACAGAACACTTTTATAGTCCGAACACTTTTGTACAAGATTACAAATGCAAAACTCGAAAGTAAATAAGACCATAAGGGTAAAAAATGCACAGTTAAGGCCTATATTGGCTGAAATAAGTTTCCTATATTAATTTTAAACTTAATTGTGACATACATATTTAGTTATAAGATGGAAAGTTTTCAGAGGACACTATTTTGAAATATTTTGAAAGAGACAAACTTTATTAAATTTCACGGACCAAATCGCCGCATGCGTTATCGTTTGAAATGTAAGATATTTCAGAAACATTCGTGTAGCATACTTTTAGGATTATCTTAATAATATAAAACAAATAAGAATCATACCGTTCTAAAATATTGATCAAAAGTTCCTAGATAGTAATAGAATTAAAACTACTTTTAAGTCGTAGTAGTTATTTTATAAGTTTAGAAATTATTAAAATATAAGGCCATGAGTTACTTCCCGTGGATAAAAACATTTGCTATAGTAAATGTAACTTCAAATTGCAATGCTAAAAGTGGGCTTATGTTGGTGTAAACTTGTTTGTGTGGTTGTGTGAGTGTTTAAATAGGTGTGAATAAAGAAGCTTAAAAGGATCTTAACAAAATTTACAAATGCCTTTATACTCAGATGTTTAAATATACGAACAGGAAAGAGAAAAAATAACAAACGGATGTTATGGGGTTTTAAAGTTGTTGCAAAAGTTTAAAAGCCTTAATTCTCATGTTTTGTGAAAGGTCAATTGAAAAGTTATTTAAAGTTAAATTTAATATCAATATTAGAAGATTATCACATTATCTGTAGATTTAAAAAAAACTTTTAACGCTATTCCTGACGTCATATCTTCTATAAAAAATCTTCCTTATATCATATTTTTATTGAAAAATCTTCCTATCGTCAAATTTTTTTTAAAGAAAAATCTTCCTATCTATATATTTTTTATGTAACTCCTGTAGAAAATCTTCCTATCGCCATTTTTCTATAGAAAAATTTTTCTTACCTCACATTTTCTGTATAAAAATCCCTATATCGTCATATTTTCCATAGAAAGATCTCCTGACGTCATGTTTTCTATAGAAAAATCTTCCTTACGTCAAATTTTATGTAGAAAAATCTTCCTATCGTCATATTTTCTATAGAAAAATCTTCCTGTCGTCATTTTTTCCATAGAAAAATCTTCCTTTCGTCATATTTTCTATAGAAAAATCTTCCTATCGTCATATTTTCTATAGAAAGATCTTCCTTTCGTCATTTTTCCTATTAACATATTTTTTATAGAAAAAATTATTCTATTGTCATATTAACTATAGAAAAATCTTCCTAATGCCATATTTTCAATAGAAAAATCTTCCTATCGTCATATTTTCTATAGAAAAGACTTCCTATCGTCATATTTTCTATAGAAAAATCTTCATTTCGTCATTTTTCCTATAGAAAAATCTTCCTTTCGTCATTTTTTCTATGGAAAAATCTTCCTTTCGTAATTTTTTCTATAGAAAAATCTTCTCTTTGTAATTTTATCTATAGAAAAATCTTCCTTTCGTCATATTTTTTATAGAAAATTTTTGCCTTTGTAATGTTTTCTATAGAAAAATCTTTCTTTTTCATTTTTTCTATAGAAAAATCTTCCTTTCGTCATTTTTCCTATAGAAAAATCTTCCTTTCTTAATTTTTTCTATAGAAAAATCTTCCTATCGTCATTTTTTCTATAGAAACATCTTCCGATCGTCACTTTTTCTATAGAAAAATCTTCTCTTTGTAATTTTATCTATAGAAAAATCTTCCTTTCGTCATATTTTCTATAGAAAATTTTTGCCTTTGTAATGTTTTCTATAGAAAAATCTTTCTTTTTCACTTTTTCTGTAGAAAAATCTTCCTATCGTCATATTTTCTATAGAAAAGTCTTTGTTTCGTCATATTTTCTATAGAAAAATCTTTCTATCGTCATATTTTCTATAGAAAAATCTTCCTATTGTCATATTTTCTATAGAAAAATCTTCCTTTCGTCATTTTTTCTATAGAAAAATCTTCCTTTCGTCAATTTTTTTATAGAAAAATTTTCCTATCGTCATTTTTTCTATAGAAAAAACTTCATTTCATCATTTTTTTGTAGAAAAATCTTCCTTTTGCCATTTTTTCTATAGAAAAACTGCTTCATATTTTTCTATAGATAAATCTTCCTTTCGTCATTTTTTTTTTTATAAAAAAAATCTTCCTTTCGTCATTTTTTCTATAGAAGATTCTTCCTTTTTTCAGTTGTTTTTATAGAAAGATCTTCCTTTCGTTATTTTTTCTATAGAAAAATCTTCTTTTCGTCATTTTTTTTACAGAAAAATCTTTCGATCGTCATTTTTCTATAGAAAAATCTTCGTCATATTTTTCATAGACTTGATGCTAAAATAGGTATTACTACCACTAAAAATATTATTACTATTCGTTAAAATTAAATTTATATTTCTAGGCGAAAGTCTGCTGTTTTAGGTGCCAAATGATTTAAGTTTTAAATAGCCAACATTTTCTCTTTGTAATGAATGTTATTTGTTTTTCCCACAACCAAACATCTGTGGTTATTTGTTTGACTCCTTTAGCAAATGCACTACAAATATTTAGACTTTTCATATATTTCATTTATTATTATTTTTTGGTGTTGGACTCAAGGACCATTTTTCCACTAATGTGCATTTAGATGCATTTACTTCTTCCTGTTTTATATGTTTTATGTAGAGTTGTCTTAGTTATAAATAATTACAGCCTTTTGTTTTATTTCGCATTAGAATGTTTATTGTTAGTTGTTATGTTTCTATTGTTAGTTTCATTGCAAGTCCTTTTGCTCCCTGTACAGAGCCATTTCCATTTCCATTATTATCATTATTTTAGTTATGTTGGGAATTTTTGCCAGTGTTCAGTTTAGTTTTCATTAAAGCTAAACATAGTTTAAGATAATAAGATAAATGTCCTCTTAGGATTTCACGACAACAGCACAAGGATTTGTCCGACACATTATGTGTCGGTGTGTGTGTCAGTATCTGTGAGCTGTGCATTTGTTTGAAATGTTTAGCATTTGTGTGTTTTGTGCTGGTTGTTTTATTGTTTTAATAATAAATATTACTATTTTATGTGCACATGATGACAATGATTTTGTGGTCCAAATTTAAATATTTTCAGAAATATTAGATAAGCGAGCTCTTTTTTTCTAATTTAGTATTAAAATACTTTTAAAATTTTATATCATAGCCTAAAAGAATAAATATTGTGTGTTATTATTTCACTTTAAACCGAAATAGTAAACTCTAAAAAGTTTAATATTTATGAACATTAAATATTTGTGCTCATTAAAATTTACAAAAATATTGTTATTTCGTATGTAATTGATTTTAACTGCTTGTTTTATATATTAAAATATAGCGCCAGAATTTATTTTATTTTATTACACTCAACCAAACTATAATTAAATGCTTTTTAAAAATATATAAATACATATAAGTATGTATATATTTTTCCCTTTTATTACCATTTGGGGCATTTTTTTGCCTGAAATGCAAAAGTTCTGTAATTTGGCACCACAGCACAGAAAAAGGCAAAATATTTGAAATAGATAAATTTTATTATACTCTTCCTAGAAAAATTTTCCTGTTGAATTTTTATCATTATATTTTTAATAAAAAAATATTTCTATAGAAAGACCTTTCTAACATATTTTCTACAGAAAAATCTTCCTAACGTCATATTTTTTATAGAAAAATCTTCCTAACGTCACATATTTTATAGAAAATTTTTCCTGATGTCGTATTTTCTACAAAAAAGTCTTTCTAACGTCATGTTTTCCACAGAAAAGTCTTCCTTACGACATATTTTCTATAGAAAAATTTTCCTTTCATTATATTTTCTATAGAAAAATCTTCCTAACGTCATATTTTCTATAGAAAAATCTTCCTAACGTCATATTTTCTGTAGAAAAATTTTCTAACGTCATAATATATAGAACGTCATAAAATATAGAAAAATTTTCCTTTCATTATATTTTCTATAGAAAAATCTTCCTAACGTCATATTTTCTATAGAGAAATCTCCCTAACGTTCCTACAGAAAGACCTTTTTTACGTCATATCTTCTATGAAAAAATCTTCTTTAGGTTATATTTTCTATAGAAAAATCTTCCTTAGGCCATATTTTCTATAGAAAAATCCTTCTTACGTCACATTTTCTACAAAAAAAGCTTCCTATCGTCATATTTTCTATAGGAAAATCTTCCTATCGTCATATTTTCGATGGCAAAATCTTTCTATCGTCGTATTTTCTATAGAAAAATCTTCCTATCGTCATATTTTCTATAGAAAAATCTTCCTATAGTCATATTTTCTATAAAAAAACCTTCCTATCGTCATATTTTCTATAGAAAAATCTTCCTATCGTCATATTTTCTATAGAAAAATCTTCCTATCGTCATATTTTCTATAGAAAAATCTTCCTATCGTCATATTTTCTATAGAAAAATCTTCCTATCGTCATATTTTCTATAGAAAAATCTTCCTATAGTCATATTTTCTATAGAAAAATCTTCCTATCGTCATATTTTCTATAGAAAAATCTTCCTATCGTCATATTTTCTATAGAAAAATCTTCCTATCGTCATATTTTCTATAGAAAAATCTTCCTATCGTCATATTTTCTATAGAAAAATCTTCCTATCGTCATATTTTCTATAGAAAAATCTTCCCTTCGTCATATTTTCTATAGAAAAATCTTCCTATCGTCATATTTTCTATAGAAAAATCTTCCTATCGTCATATTTTCTATAGAAAAATCTTCCTATCGTCATATTTTCTATAGAAAAATCTTCCCATCGTCATATTTTCTACAAAAAAATCTTCCTATCGTCATATTTTCTATAGAAAAATCTTCCTATCGTGATATTTTCTATAGAAAAATCTTCCTATCGTGATATTTTCTATAGAAAAATCTTCCTATCGTCATATTTTCTATAGAAAAATCTTCCTATTGTCTTATTTTCTACAGAAAAATCTTCCTATCGTCATATTTTCTATAGAAAAATCTTCCCTTCGTCATATTTTCTATAGAAAAATCTTCCTATCGTCATACTTTCTATAGAAAAATCTTCCTATCGTCATATTTTCTATAGAAAAATCTTCCTATCGTCATATTTTCTACAGAAAAATCTTCCTATCATCATATTTTCTATAGAAAAATCTTCCCTTCGTCTTATTTTCTATAGAAAAATCTTCCTATCGTCATATTTTCTATAGAAAAATCTTCCTATCGTCATATTTTCTATAGAAAAATCTTCCTATCGTGATATTTTCTATAGAAAAATCCTCCTATCGTCATATTTTCTATAGAAAAATCTTCCTATCGTCATATTTTATATAGAAAAATCTTCCTATCGTCATATTTTCTATAGAAAAATCTTCCTATCGTCATATTTTCTATAGAAAAATCTTCCGTCATATCTATCGTCATATTTTCTATAGAAAAAGCTTCTAATCGTCATATTTTCTATAAAAAAATCTTCCTATTGTAATTTTTTCTATAGAAAAAAACCTTCATCGTCAGTTTTTCTATAGAATAATCTTGGTTTCGTCATTTTTTTCTATAGATTTTTTTTTTTCATTTTTTCTTTAGAAAAATATTCTTTTCTGTTGTAAAAACCTTCTTTTGTCATTTATTCCTTTCATCATTTTGTCTATAGAAAAATCTCCGAATTGTCATTTTTTCTATATAAAAATCTTCTTTTAGTCATTTGTTTATAGAAAAATTTTTCTTTCCTCATTTTTTATAGAAAAATCTTCCTTTAGTAATGTTTTCTATAAAAAAATCTTCCTATTGTCATTTTTTCTATAGAAAAAAACCCTTATCGTCAGTTTTTCTATAGAATAATCTTGGTCATTTATTTCTATAGATTTTTTTTTCATTTTTTCTTTAGAAAAATATTCTTTTCTGTTGAAAAATCTTCTTTTGTCATTTATTCCTTTCATCATTTTGTCTTTAGAAAAATCTGCGAATTGTTATTTTCTCTATGTAAAAATCTTCTTTTAGTCATTTTTTAATAGAAAAATTTTTCTTTCCTCATTTTTTATAGAAAAATCTTCCTTTAGTAATGTTTTCTATAAAAAAATCTTCCTTTTGTAATTTTTTCTATTGAAAATTCTTTTCGTCATTCTTTTTGCGCCTTCTATTTCCCGGCCCACTGTAACCCATAATTATTGCTTTGTTACCCAAACATTTTGCTGTTGTTGTGTTGTTGCGGTCCACGTCCTAAACCACCCGACATCAGTTTACTTTTTCCAAATGAAAAGCAAATGATAATGGCTGTGTCCTTGTACAATGAAACAGAGCATGATACAGAAATAAACTAAAAATTTCAAATGTTTTATAATTTTACTTTTTGGTGTGTGTGTTTTTTTTTTTTTTTCATTACAATTTTCCATATAGATATATTTTGAGTGCAGCTATAACATATTTAGTTATAGTAGTTTTAGAGAAATTAAATACAGCATATTTTAATTAAAATACTCTAGTATATATTTTAGTTGTTTTTTTTTTTAATTGACTGACCTTTTCTATTGTATGTGGTTCTTGGCAATTTTGGTTACATCTGACAGCGTTCCCAAAACTATTTAATGATGTAAATTTTCGAAAAATTTTCAACTAAATTACTTTTGATATATAAAACTAATAATGTAATGAATTTTTATATTCACCATCAACAGAAAAAAAAACAAATGGGGGGTATTTTGAGATTGTCATTCCGTTAGTAACTTTCTTAATATTGGCTCAAAAAAGGGTTATTTATTCTGAATCCTTATAAAATTTTAAGGAGATTTAGTAGTGACCGTCTGATGCCTGTCTTTTTGTATGTCTATCATTCTAAATGTCTATCATTCTATATGTCTATCAGTCTGTCTGTCTGTCTGTCCGTCTGTCTGTCTGTCTGTCTGTCTGTCTGTCTGTCTGTCTGTCTGTCTGTCTGTCTGTCTGTCTGTCTGTCTGTCTGTCTGTCTGTCTGTCTGTCTGTCTGTCTGTCTGTCTGTCTGCCTGTCCGTCTGTCTGTCTGTCTGTCTGTCTGTCTGTCTGTCTGTCTGTCTGTCTGTTTGTCTGTCTGTCTGTCTGTCTGTCTGTCTGTCTGTCTGTCTGTCTGTTTGTCTGTCTATCTGTCTATGTATTTCTGTTTGTCTGTTTGTGTGTCTGTCTGTTTTTCTGTGTGTCGGTCTGTCTTCGTATCTGTCTGTCTGTCTCTTTGTGTGTCTGTCTGTTTGTCTGTGTGTCGGTCTGTCTGTGTATCTGCGTATCTGTCTCTGTCTGTCTGTCTGTCTGTCAGCTTAATTTGTCTTGAAACCCAGAAAGAGGGCCCCAATAAACCTTTCAGTCTAAGTATGTTAGATTACCAGACATCAACACAAACCTAACCTACGAGTACACATTGCGCTTTAGAGTTATTATGGCTTTTATCTCCCCTCTAAATATTTAAAATTTTCTTATTAAATATACAATATTAAAATTTTAAATATTCCTCTTTAAACAAACCAAAAAAGAAAAAAATTTGCAATTTAAATTGCTATTTACATAAAGTTTAAACAATCTACCATTTAAGCAAACTTTGTCTAGCCACATTTATGAATCGAGCAAATTTTAAACAATGACTCTTGATGGCCATTTGGCACTAAGTAAATACCATTAAAATAAATTCAAAATTTGGCTTAAATAAAATTTCAAATAAGGACCTCGAGATTTTTTCGTTTATAAGAAAGAAAAGACAAAAAAATAGAATCAGAATAAAAATTTTTTATAAAAAAAAAACATATTCCAATTTAAATAAAAAGTTTTAAATTTTAATAAATAGAGAAGAAATACGTCGAACAAAAAATGGCTCCTTTAACATAAAATATATTTCCAAATTTTCATAATCATTATAATCTCAAACTACTTGTCAGTAGCAGAAATATCTCTAGGAATTGTCAGAAACACCAACGCCAAAAAGTGCCAAAATAAATTTAAATTTTCAGGAAACTTGTAGTTGCTTGTCAGTGTGATTGTGGTGGTAGTAGTGATGGCCTCAAACCCGACAAAAGTAGTAATCATAGCAGGGGGTTGTTGATTTTAGTAGTATAATAATATAGGAATCACATCACAACTAAATTTTCCAGAGCTCTTCACAAGGCAAACAATAATGCACGAAATTGATTTTCAACTTCAAGTACTAGATCCTTAATGTATAACATTCGGTAAATGTAACAGTCGTTGTTCATTGTCACTCACTCAACACAAATCGATGATTTCTTATTTTTTGTTTTGTTCATCTCTGCGATTCTTGGTTCATTCTCATTTTATGAAATGACAGGATATTAAAGGCAGTCAAATTCAAGTTACCAGCAGCATCGGCAGCAGCAACAGTAGGTGTGCTGTTAAAGTACTTTAACCATAGCATGTTGATCCCAGGTTTGGATACCAAATTCTCACAAATCTAAATCTAACAAGACGGTAGCAGTTACTGCTTTAGTAGTTGTAACCAAGTTAACAAAGGTGATGCTTAAATACACATGCTACTCCTCTAAGTACATCTTCTATTGTAAACTTAAGTGAAATAAACCTCCCACCACCACCAACACAACCACCATCACTACTACCATTACCATCAACAACAATAACTGAAACTCTTCTTTGGAAATGTAATAACTAAAACACCAACAAAAGCAGTATTTCCAGAAAATAATGTAACTTTGCAAGTGTGACACAATAACGACATTAATACCCATCAACCGAGTCTAAAGTTTTCTTAATGATGGGCTCCAAAAGTTTGTGAGTGAGTGCGCAATATTTGCAGAATAATGAAAGTGCAAGAAATTTAAATTTTTTTATTTAATGAAAAAGATATTTTACTGATAAACTGTTAAAAGTACAAGGATAAGAGTTGTTAGGTGTCATCTTTTAAATTTGGCTAATAAGTTTTCAGATGTTAGTAAAAGAAAATTTAAGAAGAAAAAACATTTCAAGATTTGACTAGACTATGACTAGACTATGACTAGACTATGACTAGACTATGACTAGACTATGACTAGACTATGACTAGACTATGACTAGACTATGACTAGACTATGACTAGACTATGACTAGACTATGACTAGACTATGACTAGACTATGACTAGACTATGACTAGACTATGACTAGACTATGACTAGACTATGACTAGACTATGACTAGACTATGACTAGACTATGACTAGACTATGACTAGACTATGACTAGACTATGACTAGACTATGACTAGACTATGACTAGACTATGACTAGACTATGACTAGACTATGACTAGACTATGACTAGACTATGACTAGACTATGACTAGACTATGACTAGACTATGACTAGACTATGACTAGACTATGACTAGACTATGACTAGACTATGACTAGACTATGACTAGACTATGACTAGACTATGACTAGACTATGACTAGACTATGACTAGACTATGACTAGACTATGACTAGACTATGACTAGACTATGACTAGACTATGACTAGACTATGACTAGACTATGACTAGACTATGACTAGACTATGACTAGACTATGACTAGACTATGACTAGACTATGACTAGACTATGACTAGACTATGACTAGACTATGACTAGACTATGACTAGACTATGACTAGACTATGACTAGACTATGACTAGACTATGACTAGACTATGACTAGACTATGACTAGACTATGACTAGACTATGACTAGACTATGACTAGACTATGACTAGACTATGACTAGACTATGACTAGACTATGACTAGACTATGACTAGACTATGACTAGACTATGACTAGACTATGACTAGACTATGACTAGACTATGACTAGACTATGACTAGACTATGACTAGACTATGACTAGACTATGACTAGACTATGACTAGACTATGACTAGACTATGACTAGACTATGACTAGACTATGACTAGACTATGACTAGACTATGACTAGACTATGACTAGACTATGACTAGACTATGACTAGACTATGACTAGACTATGACTAGACTATGACTAGACTATGACTAGACTATGACTAGACTATGACTAGACTATGACTAGACTATGACTAGACTATGACTAGACTATGACTAGACTATGACTAGACTATGACTAGACTATGACTAGACTATGACTAGACTATGACTAGACTATGACTAGACTATGACTAGACTATGACTAGACTATGACTAGACTATGACTAGACTATGACTAGACTATGACTAGACTATGACTAGACTATGACTAGACTATGACTAGACTATGACTAGACTATGACTAGACTATGACTAGACTATGACTAGACTATGACTAGACTATGACTAGACTATGACTAGACTATGACTAGACTATGACTAGACTATGACTAGACTATGACTAGACTATGACTAGACTATGACTAGACTATGACTAGACTATGACTAGACTATGACTAGACTATGACTAGACTATGACTAGACTATGACTAGACTATGACTAGACTATGACTAGACTATGACTAGACTATGACTAGACTATGACTAGACTATGACTAGACTATGACTAGACTATGACTAGACTATGACTAGACTATGACTAGACTATGACTAGACTATGACTAGACTATGACTAGACTATGACTAGACTATGACTAGACTATGACTAGACTATGACTAGACTATGACTAGACTATGACTAGACTATGACTAGACTATGACTAGACTATGACTAGACTATGACTAGACTATGACTAGACTATGACTAGACTATGACTAGACTATGACTAGACTATGACTAGACTATGACTAGACTATGACTAGACTATGACTAGACTATGACTAGACTATGACTAGACTATGACTAGACTATGACTAGACTATGACTAGACTATGACTAGACTATGACTAGACTATGACTAGACTATGACTAGACTATGACTAGACTATGACTAGACTATGACTAGACTATGACTAGACTATGACTAGACTATGACTAGACTATGACTAGACTATGACTAGACTATGACTAGACTATGACTAGACTATGACTAGACTATGACTAGACTATGACTAGACTATGACTAGACTATGACTAGACTATGACTAGACTATGACTAGACTATGACTAGACTATGACTAGACTATGACTAGACTATGACTAGACTATGACTAGACTATGACTAGACTATGACTAGACTATGACTAGACTATGACTAGACTATGACTAGACTATGACTAGACTATGACTAGACTATGACTAGACTATGACTAGACTATGACTAGACTATGACTAGACTATGACTAGACTATGACTAGACTATGACTAGACTATGACTAGACTATGACTAGACTATGACTAGACTATGACTAGACTATGACTAGACTATGACTAGACTATGACTAGACTATGACTAGACTATGACTAGACTATGACTAGACTATGACTAGACTATGACTAGACTATGACTAGACTATGACTAGACTATGACTAGACTATGACTAGACTATGACTAGACTATGACTAGACTATGACTAGACTATGACTAGACTATGACTAGACTATGACTAGACTATGACTAGACTATGACTAGACTATGACTAGACTATGACTAGACTATGACTAGACTATGACTAGACTATGACTAGACTATGACTAGACTATGACTAGACTATGACTAGACTATGACTAGACTATGACTAGACTATGACTAGACTATGACTAGACTATGACTAGACTATGACTAGACTATGACTAGACTATGACTAGACTATGACTAGACTATGACTAGACTATGACTAGACTATGACTAGACTATGACTAGACTATGACTAGACTATGACTAGACTATGACTAGACTATGACTAGACTATGACTAGACTATGACTAGACTATGACTAGACTATGACTAGACTATGACTAGACTATGACTAGACTATGACTAGACTATGACTAGACTATGACTAGACTATGACTAGACTATGACTAGACTATGACTAGACTATGACTAGACTATGACTAGACTATGACTAGACTATGACTAGACTATGACTAGACTATGACTAGACTATGACTAGACTATGACTAGACTATGACTAGACTATGACTAGACTATGACTAGACTATGACTAGACTATGACTAGACTATGACTAGACTATGACTAGACTATGACTAGACTATGACTAGACTATGACTAGACTATGACTAGACTATGACTAGACTATGACTAGACTATGACTAGACTATGACTAGACTATGACTAGACTATGACTAGACTATGACTAGACTATGACTAGACTATGACTAGACTATGACTAGACTATGACTAGACTATGACTAGACTATGACTAGACTATGACTAGACTATGACTAGACTATGACTAGACTATGACTAGACTATGACTAGACTATGACTAGACTATGACTAGACTATGACTAGACTATGACTAGACTATGACTAGACTATGACTAGACTATGACTAGACTATGACTAGACTATGACTAGACTATGACTAGACTATGACTAGACTATGACTAGACTATGACTAGACTATGACTAGACTATGACTAGACTATGACTAGACTATGACTAGACTATGACTAGACTATGACTAGACTATGACTAGACTATGACTAGACTATGACTAGACTATGACTAGACTATGACTAGACTATGACTAGACTATGACTAGACTATGACTAGACTATGACTAGACTATGACTAGACTATGACTAGACTATGACTAGACTATGACTAGACTATGACTAGACTATGACTAGACTATGACTAGACTATGACTAGACTATGACTAGACTATGACTAGACTATGACTAGACTATGACTAGACTATGACTAGACTATGACTAGACTATGACTAGACTATGACTAGACTATGACTAGACTATGACTAGACTATGACTAGACTATGACTAGACTATGACTAGACTATGACTAGACTATGACTAGACTATGACTAGACTATGACTAGACTATGACTAGACTATGACTAGACTATGACTAGACTATGACTAGACTATGACTAGACTATGACTAGACTATGACTAGACTATGACTAGACTATGACTAGACTATGACTAGACTATGACTAGACTATGACTAGACTATGACTAGACTATGACTAGACTATGACTAGACTATGACTAGACTATGACTAGACTATGACTAGACTATGACTAGACTATGACTAGACTATGACTAGACTATGACTAGACTATGACTAGACTATGACTAGACTATGACTAGACTATGACTAGACTATGACTAGACTATGACTAGACTATGACTAGACTATGACTAGACTATGACTAGACTATGACTAGACTATGACTAGACTATGACTAGACTATGACTAGACTATGACTAGACTATGACTAGACTATGACTAGACTATGACTAGACTATGACTAGACTATGACTAGACTATGACTAGACTATGACTAGACTATGACTAGACTATGACTAGACTATGACTAGACTATGACTAGACTATGACTAGACTATGACTAGACTATGACTAGACTATGACTAGACTATGACTAGACTATGACTAGACTATGACTAGACTATGACTAGACTATGACTAGACTATGACTAGACTATGACTAGACTATGACTAGACTATGACTAGACTATGACTAGACTATGACTAGACTATGACTAGACTATGACTAGACTATGACTAGACTATGACTAGACTATGACTAGACTATGACTAGACTATGACTAGACTATGACTAGACTATGACTAGACTATGACTAGACTATGACTAGACTATGACTAGACTATGACTAGACTATGACTAGACTATGACTAGACTATGACTAGACTATGACTAGACTATGACTAGACTATGACTAGACTATGACTAGACTATGACTAGACTATGACTAGACTATGACTAGACTATGACTAGACTATGACTAGACTATGACTAGACTATGACTAGACTATGACTAGACTATGACTAGACTATGACTAGACTATGACTAGACTATGACTAGACTATGACTAGACTATGACTAGACTATGACTAGACTATGACTAGACTATGACTAGACTATGACTAGACTATGACTAGACTATGACTAGACTATGACTAGACTATGACTAGACTATGACTAGACTATGACTAGACTATGACTAGACTATGACTAGACTATGACTAGACTATGACTAGACTATGACTAGACTATGACTAGACTATGACTAGACTATGACTAGACTATGACTAGACTATGACTAGACTATGACTAGACTATGACTAGACTATGACTAGACTATGACTAGACTATGACTAGACTATGACTAGACTATGACTAGACTATGACTAGACTATGACTAGACTATGACTAGACTATGACTAGACTATGACTAGACTATGACTAGACTATGACTAGACTATGACTAGACTATGACTAGACTATGACTAGACTATGACTAGACTATGACTAGACTATGACTAGACTATGACTAGACTATGACTAGACTATGACTAGACTATGACTAGACTATGACTAGACTATGACTAGACTATGACTAGACTATGACTAGACTATGACTAGACTATGACTAGACTATGACTAGACTATGACTAGACTATGACTAGACTATGACTAGACTATGACTAGACTATGACTAGACTATGACTAGACTATGACTAGACTATGACTAGACTATGACTAGACTATGACTAGACTATGACTAGACTATGACTAGACTATGACTAGACTATGACTAGACTATGACTAGACTATGACTAGACTATGACTAGACTATGACTAGACTATGACTAGACTATGACTAGACTATGACTAGACTATGACTAGACTATGACTAGACTATGACTAGACTATGACTAGACTATGACTAGACTATGACTAGACTATGACTAGACTATGACTAGACTATGACTAGACTATGACTAGACTATGACTAGACTATGACTAGACTATGACTAGACTATGACTAGACTATGACTAGACTATGACTAGACTATGACTAGACTATGACTAGACTATGACTAGACTATGACTAGACTATGACTAGACTATGACTAGACTATGACTAGACTATGACTAGACTATGACTAGACTATGACTAGACTATGACTAGACTATGACTAGACTATGACTAGACTATGACTAGACTATGACTAGACTATGACTAGACTATGACTAGACTATGACTAGACTATGACTAGACTATGACTAGACTATGACTAGACTATGACTAGACTATGACTAGACTATGACTAGACTATGACTAGACTATGACTAGACTATGACTAGACTATGACTAGACTATGACTAGACTATGACTAGACTATGACTAGACTATGACTAGACTATGACTAGACTATGACTAGACTATGACTAGACTATGACTAGACTATGACTAGACTATGACTAGACTATGACTAGACTATGACTAGACTATGACTAGACTATGACTAGACTATGACTAGACTATGACTAGACTATGACTAGACTATGACTAGACTATGACTAGACTATGACTAGACTATGACTAGACTATGACTAGACTATGACTAGACTATGACTAGACTATGACTAGACTATGACTAGACTATGACTAGACTATGACTAGACTATGACTAGACTATGACTAGACTATGACTAGACTATGACTAGACTATGACTAGACTATGACTAGACTATGACTAGACTATGACTAGACTATGACTAGACTATGACTAGACTATGACTAGACTATGACTAGACTATGACTAGACTATGACTAGACTATGACTAGACTATGACTAGACTATGACTAGACTATGACTAGACTATGACTAGACTATGACTAGACTATGACTAGACTATGACTAGACTATGACTAGACTATGACTAGACTATGACTAGACTATGACTAGACTATGACTAGACTATGACTAGACTATGACTAGACTATGACTAGACTATGACTAGACTATGACTAGACTATGACTAGACTATGACTAGACTATGACTAGACTATGACTAGACTATGACTAGACTATGACTAGACTATGACTAGACTATGACTAGACTATGACTAGACTATGACTAGACTATGACTAGACTATGACTAGACTATGACTAGACTATGACTAGACTATGACTAGACTATGACTAGACTATGACTAGACTATGACTAGACTATGACTAGACTATGACTAGACTATGACTAGACTATGACTAGACTATGACTAGACTATGACTAGACTATGACTAGACTATGACTAGACTATGACTAGACTATGACTAGACTATGACTAGACTATGACTAGACTATGACTAGACTATGACTAGACTATGACTAGACTATGACTAGACTATGACTAGACTATGACTAGACTATGACTAGACTATGACTAGACTATGACTAGACTATGACTAGACTATGACTAGACTATGACTAGACTATGACTAGACTATGACTAGACTATGACTAGACTATGACTAGACTATGACTAGACTATGACTAGACTATGACTAGACTATGACTAGACTATGACTAGACTATGACTAGACTATGACTAGACTATGACTAGACTATGACTAGACTATGACTAGACTATGACTAGACTATGACTAGACTATGACTAGACTATGACTAGACTATGACTAGACTATGACTAGACTATGACTAGACTATGACTAGACTATGACTAGACTATGACTAGACTATGACTAGACTATGACTAGACTATGACTAGACTATGACTAGACTATGACTAGACTATGACTAGACTATGACTAGACTATGACTAGACTATGACTAGACTATGACTAGACTATGACTAGACTATGACTAGACTATGACTAGACTATGACTAGACTATGACTAGACTATGACTAGACTATGACTAGACTATGACTAGACTATGACTAGACTATGACTAGACTATGACTAGACTATGACTAGACTATGACTAGACTATGACTAGACTATGACTAGACTATGACTAGACTATGACTAGACTATGACTAGACTATGACTAGACTATGACTAGACTATGACTAGACTATGACTAGACAATGACTAGACTATGACTAGACTATGACTAGACTATGACTAGACTATGACTAGACTATGACTAGACTATGACTAGACAATGACTAGACTATGACTAGACTATGACTAGACTATGACTAGACTATGACTAGACTATGACTAGACTATGACTAGACTATGACTACATTGTGTTTTAAAATTGAATTTAAATGTTTCAATATAAGTTTTTAAAATTAAATAAAATTGTTTATTATTTATATTTTCCCAAAATCAACTTTACTCCCTTGGCATTTGTTAGCAAAAAGAAAACAGTTTCTTTAAGATTCTTTAAAAGTTTGGCAAGTGCCCAATAGTTTTTTGTGGTTTCTTGAAACCGCCTTTTAGAAATAAAATAAATGTGAAAAAGAAATGTGGTCAACAAAACTAAAAAAATCACTTTAAACAAAAACAAAAATAACAGCAAACAGTTAAACCAAACACAACATAACAACTCAAAAATCACAACAAATTACAATAACAACAGTCATTTTCTGAGAGCAGTGCAGCATTATATTCACCACCAATGTTGGCACTAAGGGCCGCTCTCCTGTGCAATGACCAAACCAGGGCTTTTATGTCACCTCCTGCAGTCATTGTGTTAACCCTTCCCATTCCCAACCTTCATTTAAGGTACTAGTAACTCTGGAGTAATTGTTGTTGACTTGCCTAGTGGTGAAGGTATATACACTGACCACTAAGTAATTTCAATTATCAGCAATTCACTCCATTGTTATTTGTACTAGTAACAGATACATTTTTTTTTTTTTTTTGAATACTTTCGATATCGTAATGGTAGGCAATTTTAGAATAGACTTCTGTAATATTCGTGGGCTTAGAGTAAATTTCTTTTCAGTCTATGCACACATTTGTTTTCATCGGCCGGATGTTTTCGCCTTATGTGAAACCCAGGTATCTGAAAATGCTGATCCACAGGATTTTCATATCCCTGGGTATCACCTTCTTTCGCTTTTTTATTTTCATAGGGGTCTTGTCGTGTACATACGTGACGATGTAGCCTTCCAGTGCCAGCAATCCTTGTGCACTTATGAAGCAGAATTCAGCTGTCTATGGGTGAAATTCACAGTCAGGAAGCACATATTGCACTTCGGATTTGTGTACAGAAGTCCAAACGCAAGAAGGGATGCAACAATAACTGGCTTCGACACCATTTCTGACATAATAACAAAGATCCTCGAAAATTGCCCTAACAGCGAAATCGTCGTTGCTGGCGATTTTAACATACATAATTCGTCTTGGCTTCGCCATTCAAGCCACACAACACCGGAGGGTCAATATGCTGAGCTATTCGCCGCGCATAATCACCTTGCGCAATTAGTGAATGATCCAACACATATCGCGTGTGTTTCAGGGCACCAGTTCAACACTCTCGACCTTTTTCTCACTTCGCATCCTGATAAATACGAAGTTGATGTTCTTGCACCTCTTGGTAATTCGGACCATTGCACCATTTCCGCCACTTTTCCGTTCTCCAAACTTCATAACGTTTCATCAACAGCCACGAAGCGTAAGCTCTTTATTTACGGGAAAGCACGTTGGGCAGAGCTCAACGATTTTTTTCAGCATTTTAACTGGAAACTTTGTTTCCTGGATAGTAATGTGAATGCCATGGCGAAAATGGTGCAGAATATTATATTGTTAGGAATGGATACTTTTATACCAATAAAAAAGGCTTCGGTTAAACCACGAAATAAAACGTGGTTTAATCAGACTTGTAAAATTGCAGTCAGATCCAGAGAGGAAGCATTCAGAATCTGGAGAAAAAACAGAACTCCAGATACTGATTTGCTGCGCAAAATGTCGAGATCTTCATGTGCCAGAGTACTTAGTCGTGAAAAATTTCTGTACGAGCAGCGACTTCGTACCAAAGTTCTTACTGCCCCCAAGGGCAGTAAAAGCTTTTGGTCATTCGTTAAAAGAGTAAGGAACAATGCTAGTTCATCAATTCCAACTCTTTTAAAGGATGACCAACCATTCACTAACCCGGTTGATAAAGCAAACCTTATGGCTGAATTATTTGCAAGTAATTCAAACTTGCCGGAAAGCAATCAACCACTGCCCGTGATCGAAAGAGTAACAGTAACTATGCCTAGCATATTCTTTCGAGCACGTGCTGTCAAAAGGGTTTTAGCGGATCTTAACATAAATAAGTCTCCCGGGCCGGATGGCATTCCAGCACTGGTTTTAAAGCAGTGCTCTTCAACGTTAGCTCGTCCATTAGCCAACCTTTTTAGCACCGTGTATCACGCCGGTGAGTTCCCTATGTGTTGGAAGGTTGCTAATGTAACGCCAATCCCCAAAAAAGGCAAGGCTAGCAACCCCGAAAATTACCGCCCAATAGCAATTTGTTCCGCGCTTTCCAAAGTGATGGAAAGTATGGTAAACTATCATTTAGTTAAATACTTGGAGTCTAATAACCTACTTAACGACCGGCAATATGGATTTCGTAGGGGTCGCTCTACGGGTGATGTATTAGCCTTTTTATCGGAAAAATGGTGTCGTTCTATTCACCGTTTTGGCGAAAGTAAAGTTATAGCTCTCGATATTTCTAAGGCGTTCGATAGGGTATGGCATAAAGCACTTCTATCAAAACTTATTGCTTTTGGTGTAGGTAACAATTTCTCTCGGTTTATATCGAGCTTTCTCAGAGATCGTACTATAAGAGTTGTTATAGATGGGATATCGTCCGACGAGTTCAAGATCAATTCGGGGGTACCACAAGGCTCCGTTCTTTCTCCTACTCTATTTCTTATTTTTCTAAATGACCTTCTATGTCAAACTTCCAACCCTATCTACTCTTTTGCAGATGATAGCAACATCTGTCATTCGTATTCATTTAACTACAGGCCAAGCATATTGGAGATTAATTCCAAGAGGCAAACCATGAATGATACGCTTAATTCTGACCTATCTACAATATCCGATTGGGGTCATTTAAATAGGGTCGATTTCAACGCTCGAAAGACCCAATGTTGTGTGTTAACACATAAACGCATTACGGACAATGTTGCATCATCTGTAACTATGGGTGGTATAAATATTGAGGAATCGGAAACTCTTGATGTTCTAGGCATGAAAATTCAGTGTGATGTCCGCTGGACTAATCACGTTTTCCAAGTGTCGAAAGAAGCATTCAAGTGTCTCGGTTTTCTAAAGCGGTGTAAGACATACTTCACTCCAACTGATCTCCTTAATATCTATACCACATATATCCGACCGAAAATGGAATACAACTCTCATGTATGGGCCGGTGCTTCAAAGTCTATTTTGGAGCTTCTCGACCGCGTACAAGAGAGGGCGAAGGTGCTTATCGGTGACAGTAGAGTAGCCAACTCTATTGCCTCATTGGAGCATCGTCGTAATGTGGGTTGCGTTTCACTGTTCTATCGCTACTATAATGGGATGTGCTCAGATGAAATTAGAGATCTTGTTCCTGAAACCCGTACATTTCTTCGTAGCACACGCAACTCTACAAGGGTCCATCCCTTTGTAGTCGATTTTCCAGTGGATCGCACGACGCACTATAGAGAAAACTCGTTTTTTAGCCGTACAGCGCGAATGTGGAATAAACTTCCTGCATCAGTCTTTCCCTCTAATTACGATATCCTAAGGTTCAAATCAAATATCCACAAACACTACTCCCTCTATCCTCCTTCCCACAACCTATTTTCCTAGTTCCATCACAATGCATATGCATATGTAGGGGTCATCCCCTGAGTGTTGGTCCAATACAAAAAAAAAAAAAAAAAAAAAAAAAGTAAAAATTATTAAAATGATTAAATTTATATTTATTTTTTATGAATGTTTGCGGTAGTTGTAGCTGTCATGTTGTTAATACATTTAAATCTCTTGTTACTTATGAGCGGATATTAAATTTTATGTTATTTATATCAATTTCACAAAAAATATTTCATTTTAAAAATATTACATTAGAAATAAAATAAATTGTGTTTATGTAGTTGTAGTAAAAAGTAATATTATATATCATTTGGGGACATAACTATAAAAAAATATTCATGTCAGGATATATGTGTATATACATTTTTAATGCATGTATGTGTGTTTTGTCTTGGTCAAACATTCTTGCACATATTGCATTTTGTTATATCTCAGCTTAAAAATGAATTTGTTACAAATAATAATGTAAAATCTAAAGATGAGAAGTTATTTAATGCATGTCATAAGCTAAGGTCTGCTCCAAGAGCAAGTGTTAACTATAAATTATAAAAGTATACTTATATAAATGCAAACATACACATAAAAATGCATATTTTAACACACACTAACTGTATGTTTTCATATAAATATATGTGTATCCATATGATATGATTGTGGATATATTTTATCGTATACATATTCAAATGTATTTCCCCTAAGATAGTGGCATTTACTATTATGGGTGCATGTCTTTGTAGTTATATCTTTATTATCTTAAAGCAGGAACTTTTATGGAAATTTTAATTTTACTTTTTTTATACAATACCCTATGAGAACCTCGGAGGCCAGGTTTAAACTATATTATTTATACATAGTTCTTACTTTTGGCAAGTAAAATAGGATTGAATTGATTGATTATCCCTATTACTTTGGTCAACGTCACTAATAGAAGATTTAGTTGCATTCACTAGGAGTTACAAAGTAAACTATGGCAACTCGATCGTCACAGATGGCTCCAAAATGGATATCTGTACATTAAGGAAATACATTACCTTGATAAACGACATAAATCTAGGCTCTTTAGCAAAAAAAAAAAAAATTATGAAAATTTTTCTGCAAAAAAAATGTATAAAACAATTTTCGGGTAAAAAATTTTTTATAGAAAAGTTTTCATTTAAAAAATTTCTCTAGAAAATTTTTTGTTTAAAATTTTTTTATAAAAAATTTTTCAGTTAAAAAAACTTTTTATAGAAAATATTTTAGTTAAAAATTTGTTTATATACAATTTTTCGGTTAAAAAAAAAATTGTATAGAAAACTTTTCGGTTCAAAAATTTTTTTATAGAAAATTTTTGATTTAAATAAAAAAAAAATTTATAGAAAATTTTTCGGTTAAACATTTTTGATAAAAAAATTTTCTGTTAAAAATTTTTTATAAAAAATTTCTCGATTAAAAATTTTTTTAGAAAATTTTTCGGTTAAAAATTTTTATAGAAAATTTTTCGGTTAAAAATTTTTATAGAAAATTTTTCGGTTAAAAATTTGTATAGAAAATTTTTCGGTTAAAAATTTGTATAGAAAATTTTTCGGTTAAAGATTTTTATAGAAAATTTTTCGGTTAAAAATTTTTATAGAAAATTTTTCGGTTAAAAATTTTTATAGAAAATTTTTGGGTTAAAAATTTTTATAGAAAATTTTTCGGTTAAAAATTTTTATAGAAAATTTTTCGGTTAAAAATTTTTATAGAAAATTTTTCGGTTAAAAATTTTTATAGAAAATTTTTCGGTTAAAAATTTTTATAGAAAATTTTTCGGTTAAAAATTTTTATAGAAAATTTTTCGGTTAAAAATTTTTATAGAAAATTTTTCGGTTAAAAATTTTTATAGAAAATTTTTCGGTTTAAAATTTTTATAGAAAATTTTTCGGTTAAAAATTTTTATAGAAAATTTTTCGGTTAAAAATTTTTATAGAAAATTTTTCGGTTAAAAATTTTTATAGAAAATTTTTTGGTTAAAAATTTTTATAGAAAATTTTTCGGTTAAAAATTTTTATAGAAAATTTTTCGGTTAAAAATTTTTATAGAAAATTTTTCGGTTAAAAATTTTTATAGAAAATTTTTTGGTTTAAAAATTTTTTATAGAAAATTTTCCGGTTGAAATTTTTTATAGAAAATTTTTGGGTTAAAAATTTTTTATGGAAAATTTTTCGGTTAAAATTTTTTTATGGAAAATTTTTCGGTTAAAATTTTTTTATGGAAAATTTTTCGGTTAAAATTTTTTTATGGAAAATTTTTCGGTTAAAAATTTTTTATGGAAAATTTTTCGGTTAAAAATTTTTTATAGAAAATTTTTCGGTTAAAATTTTTTTATAGAAAATTTTTCGGTTAAAATTTTTTTATAGAAAATATTTTTAAAATTTTTTAAAGAAAACTTTTCGGTTAAAAATTTTTTATTGAGAATTTTTCGGTTAAAATTTTTTTTTGTAGAAATTGTTTCGGTTAAAAATTTTTCATAGAAAAATTTTCAGTTTAAACATTTTGATAGACAATTTTTCGGTTAAAAATTTTTTTTAGAAAATTTTTCGGTCAAAAATTTTTTATAGAAAATTTTTCGGTTAAAAAAAATTTTTTATGGAAAATTTTCGGTTGAAAATTATTTAAAGAAAATTTTTCGGTTAAAACAATTTTTTACAGAAAATTTTTCGGTTAAAAAAAATTTTTTATGGAAAATTTTTCTGGTATAGAAAATTTTTGGTGAAAAATATGTATTAAAATTTTTTTCGATAAAATATTTTCGGCGACAAAAAAGTTAAAACTATTTTTTATAGAAAATTTTTCGGTCTTAAAATTCTTATAGGAAATTATTTGGTTTCAAAATTTTTATAGAAAATTTTTTGGTTTAAAAATTTTTATAGGAAATTTTTCAGTTAAAAAATTTGGATAGAAAATTTCACTTGTAAAAATATTTTTTAAAGAAAATTTTTCGACCAAATAGATAATTGCTCGTTTAAAAAATTTTTTTGTAGAAACAAAAAATTTTTTTATAGAAAAATTTTTAGTAAAAAAATTTTTATAAAAAATTTTTCTTTCTAAAAGTTTTATTAATAGAAAATTTTTCAGTTCAAAAATTTTTTGGAAAAAAATTGGGTTAAAAATTTATATAGAAAATTTTTTTATTTAAAAAAATTGTTTATATACAATTTTTCGATTAAAATATTTAATAAATTTCTGGGTTGAAAAAAAAAAATTATAGAAAATTTCTTTGTTAAAAAAATGTTTATAGAAAAAAATTTTTCAAAAAAATTTTTCGGTAAAAAAATTTATTTACAGAAAATTTTTTGGTTAAAAAAATTTTTGTAGAAAATTTTTCGTTTAGAATTTTTTTCCAGAAAATTTTTCGGTTAAAAATTTTTTTCTAGTAAATTTTTCGGTTAAAAAAATTCGGTAATAAAACTTCTATTTAAACAAATTGGTTAAAGAAAAGTTTTCGATTAAAAAATTTATGATTAAAAATTTCTGGGTAAAAAAAATTTTATAGAAAATTTTTCGGTTAAAAAAAGTTTATAGAAGATTTTTTTGATAAGAAATTTTGATAGAAAATTTTTCAGTGAAAATTTAATTTAGTGAACTAGTCCTGAATCGCAATCTTAAGTAAAGTTCGTCTATCAAGTAGCCAGGCTTGAAAGTGCAATAGGATACCATTATCGTTTCATTTTCCTTTTAGGGTTTTTTTTTCCTTTATGTCATTGCATGTGGTTTGTAGACATTGGAAAATTTAGATAAATGAATATGTATTCTCAAGCATATATGAAGTACTTGCAATGTTTACACAAAGATACACACACATAACATAGAAATGCAGGCATATGTGCAAAATACATATAGCTCGGGTCAAATAAATAGCACAAAAAATCCTCGATTAACCTCATTTCAAAATAAATTAAAATAAAATTAAAACAAAAATGTTCTTTATAATTTCAAGTTTTTCATTGATTGTTAATTTTAAATCCTAAGTAATATTTTTGGATTGCTATTTTGATTCCCTAATCTTTCAAGACCTGCCCTACTTACTCGTGTTGGGTAATAAAGTATTAAAATGTCTTTTTCCTTTTATTACTCCTATAACCCAGCTGCTGCTTTTGATACTTATAGTACACTCATATTTTCATATGTTGAAAGTAAGCAAATGCGTCTCGTTGCTTCTTATAAAAGTTGCAATCTCAAGGGCATACAAGAATACCTCTAGAGAATGCAAAGACAAAAGGACAGACGAACAAGTCAAATCGACCGACTCAATTCGCAATGTAAACATAATCTGATGTAAAAGTATTTATTACATTCATACTATATTTATTAGTTGTAAATCTGTAAGAACTCAACAGAATGACTTGTCATATGTAGGTGTTAGATGTGACCGAGTGATCAAAATCCAAAGAACGAAACTTGAAGATAATTCAAATTGCCTTATGGCAAATTCTTGGTCCCGTTATATAAGTGGAAAAATAGAACGTCGTAAAAGCGGATGCCCATCAATGGTAAATATTTGCATTTTGTCCTTGCAATCTATGAGGAGACTCAATATTTTCTTTTGTACATTTTTGTGTCATCTTCTCCAGCTGCCTTTATATACATATAAACACACACACACAACTAAAGGGTTATTCTTACATCCTTAAGTCTCTGTCCTGCAAAGTCCAGTGTAAGAATATTTGCAAAACTAAAAGGAAATACATGTCCAAAGGTATGAGAGTCTTATAATTTTTTCTTTGATCGCCAACTTATTTGTGACAAGTACTTAAAAATATTTCCTCTTTTTGCTCACTTAAATGCAAGTACTCGTATGGGAAAAGGACTGTAACTCATGAAATAGGAATTTATACAGATGTGAGTCGTTGGGGAAAGTTTTCTTTGTATTAGATCCATAAAAAAATTATGAATGAATTTAAAAAACACGTGCCGGCGTCATGTTAAAGAAATAAAACAAAAAATTTTCTACATAAAATTTTAACATTGAAAAATTTTTTTATATACAATTTTTATATCGTTAAATTTTCTATATAAAATTTTTATTCAAAAAGAAGTGTATTTGCATTTGATCCCAAACCTGTTACATTTATTTATTAATGTAACAGATCAATTTAATGATAAAAAGCCAAAAAATGTTTGCGGAGAAACCAAATTCCTCGACGCGTTTCGATGGTTGGTTAAGCCATCTCTTCAGGAGGATTATCCCCAATTTAGACAGATCGAAAACCTCGCATTATTACTAAATTTACAAACATAACTATTAAGAATTATGTTCATAAACCAAAAGTAAAAGCGTAGATTAACGACTGAACAAAAACAAACATTTTTCAGTTTTCATCTACCTTCACTTCCCACATTCTTGCTGTAGCCGTCGGCTACTATATGCAGAATGCTGTGAAGAAGGGGGGGTAAGATGTTTTAAAATAAACAAGTTTATTTTAAAAATAAGCTGAATGCATGCAGTTTTATCAAAAAACTGAAAAATTTTTGTTTTTGTTCAGTCGATAATCTACGCTTTTACTTTTGGTTTATGAACATAATTCTTAATAGTTATGTTTGTAAATTTAGTAATAATGCGAGGTTTTCGATCTGTCTAAATTGGGGATAATCCTCCTGAAGAGATGGCTTAACCAACCATCGAAACGCGTCGAGGAATTTGGTTTCTCCGCAAACATTTTTTGGCTTTTTATCAATGAATTGATCTGTTACATTAATAAATAAATGTAACAGGTTTGGGATCAAATGCAAATACACTTCTTTTTGAATAATATTTACATCCCGACTAATTTGTTATTTTTTGATAAAACTGCATGCATTCAGCTTATTTTTAAAATTTTTATATCAAAAAATTTTCTATATAAAATTTTTATTCAAAAAGAAGTGTATTTGCATTTGATCCCAAACCTGTTACATTTATTTATTAATGTAACAGATCAATTTATTGATAAAAAGCCAAAAAATGTTTGCGGAGAAACCAAATTGGGATCAAATGCAAATACACTTCTTTTTGAATAATATTTACATCCCGGCTAATTTGTTATTTTTTGATAAAACTGCATGCATTCAACAAAATTTTTATATCGAAAAATTTTCTATATAAAATTTTTATATCGAAAAATTTTCTATATAAAATTTTTATATCGAAAAATTTTCTATATAAAATTTTTATATCGAAAAATTTTTTATATAAAATTTTTATATCGAAAAATTTTCTATATAAAATTTTTATATCGAAAAATTTTCTATATAAAATTTTTATATCGAAAAATTTTCTATATAAAATTTTTATATCGAAAAATTTTCTATATAAAATTTTTATATCGAAAAATTTTCTATATAAAATTTCTATATCGAAAAATTTTCTATATAAAATTTTTATATCGAAAAATTTTCTATATAAAATTTTTATATCGAAAAATTTTCTATATAAAATTTTTATATCGAAAAATTTTCTGTATAAAATTTTTATATCGAAAAAATTGTAATATTTTTATATCGAAAAAATTAATAAAATTTTTATATAAAAAAATTTTTTATATTGAAAAACTTTCTATATAAAATTTTTATATCGAAAAATTTTCTGTATAAAATTTTTGTATCGAAAAATTTTCTACGTAAAATTTTTTTATCGACAATTTTTCTATACAAAATTTTTATATCGAGAAATTGTATATTTAAAATTTCTATATCGATAATTTTCTATATAAAATATCATATCGAAAAATTTTCTACATAAAATTTTCAGCATAAAATATTCTATATTCAATTTTTATATGGACAAATTTTCTATATAAAATTGTTATATTGAAAGAACCTCATACAAAAATATTTTTCTATAAAAAATTTTTTTATAGAACAATTTTTTTCATTAAATTTTTATATCGAAAAATTTTCTATATAAAATTTTTATATCGAAAAATTTTCTGTATAAAATTTTTATATCGAAAAATTTTGCATATAAAATTTTGTATAGAAAATTTTTTATAAAATTTTGATATCACAAAATTTTCAATATAAAATTTTTATCGAAACATGTTCTAAATCAAATTTTTTTCTTGAAAAATTTTCTTTATAAAATTTTTATATCGAAAATTTTCTATATAAATTTTTTGTATCGAAAAATTTTCTATAAAAAGCTTTACACGAAAAATTTTATATATAAAATTTTTGTATCGAAAAACATTCCTTATATAAATTTTTGTATCGAAAAATTTTCTATATTTAAATTTTTATATCGAAAAATTTTCTATATAAAATTTTTTATATCGAAAAATTTTTAAATAAAATTTCTATTGAAAATTTTTGTATCAAAAGATTTTCTATATAAAATTTTGATATCGAAAAATTTTCTATATTTAAATTTTTTATATCGAAAATTTTTCGATACAAAATTTTTATATCGAAAAATTTTCTATATAAAATTTTTATATTGAAAAACCTCCTACATAAAGTTTTTATATCGAAAATTTTTATATCAAAAATTTTCTATATAAATTAAATATTTTCCATATAAGATTTTTATATCGAAAAATATTCAATATTAAATTTGTATATGGAAATTTTCTTTATAAAATTTTTAAAAGTTTCTAAATAAAATTTTTATATCGAAAAATTTTCTATATAAAATTTTTATATCGAAGAATTTTCTTTAAAAAATTATTATATTGAAAAATTATCTTTATAAAATTTTTTTATTGAACAATTTTCTAAATCAAATTTTTTTTATCGAATAATTTTCTAAATCAAATTTTTTTTTTTTAATTTTTCATATCAAAAGTTTTTATTGTATCGAAAATTTTTCTATATAAAACTTTTTTAATTAAAAATTTTAATTGAAAAATTAGGATTTATCAGGCTTGAGTTCATTTTTAATTTTCAAATTATTAATTTGAAGTTTTTCTCCACATTATTTCTTTCAAATTTTCAAATTAATAATTTGAAAATTAAAAATGAAATGAATCCTAATTTTTCAATTGATTCAATTTAAAGTTCGAATAATTTATTCCCAACTATTAAAAAATTTTCTAAACAAATCTATTTTAATAAAAAATTTTCTATATAAAATTTTTGTATCGAACAATTTTCTATATAAAATTTTTATATTGGAAATTTCTATATAATTTTTGGACCCTTTAAGTCCCCAGTATACGTAAGATTAAAATCAAGTTTTTAAACAAATAACATAATCCTGATATTAAATAATTACTTTATAACTTTTTTTTGTCGAAATTAGTTTTTTTTGTTTTATGTAATATTTATTTATACTCCTAAAAGTATGTTTTAAAAATTAAAAATTGGTTATACCTATCGAAGCTTATAAGCTGGAATTTTGAAATAAAGGAAACTTGTCATTGCCTTCCGCGATTGGTTTTAGGGATATCAATATTGATACTATCTGTGAAACAGCCATATATTTTCCGTTTTATTTTGAATATGTAGTAGCACTACTAAAGTAGGAAATTTTGGATTGACTCTATATAAAAATATTTAATTAAAAAACTCCCAAATTTATTTTTCTTCGGACAGCAAGTTTTTCTTTCAAAACCCCAATAGTTAGCAGAATATTTATGAATTCTTATGTCCTTTGAGGTTGATTTTCGAAATATAATAATATATTTTTTTAATAAGTGATAAAGTTGCTTTCATTCACATGTTTCTTGGGTATGTCCTCGTGCTTGCCGCTGGATCCTTGGACATTCACTTTAAAATATAAATTATTTGAGTAAAATCAAATAAGCACAATTGCTTTTGGTATAATATTTTTACATAGTAATTATTTAACAAAGTTAAATGTAAAGACATGGACACACTTGCAATTTTTTGTTAAATATTATTTTGAAGATTGAAAAGGAATTCGTCATAATAAAATCATCATCAGGGAATTTCTTATAATCGATTTTTTTGTTATAATAATAAAATTTTATCGATTTTAGTGTAACATTTTAAGGTCCTAGGCTACTAGGAAAAAGGTCGTGAAAAAGAAAATATTTTGTAACATACCTTAGGGAGTTTCAATATAAATTTGATATCTTAAAATATCCATGTTTGTCAAAACATTAAGTCTAAATGAAATTCTTTTACCATCAGAGAACTTTTAACAAATATGTTACAATATATGGAACCTTATATGTTATACATATATTATTTAGACTATCTTAAAAGTATGCTACACAAAGGTTTCTGAAAGAACTTACATTTCGAGAAATATGGAATGTGGTGACATTTATTTATATAGTCAGGTATGAATGGGTCATATGTATATCCAGCTTTCCGTGTTAAATTTTAACACACATCTAAAACGTTTTCACTATTATAATTTAATACAACAAATGACTGATAAGCCGATTATAAATAGTTGCCATATTTTTAATTAAATATCTATTTGTTTAACACCAAAAAATATTTTATCTACAAAAAAATTGTTTTGTCACAGCTGCTAACGTTTAGTTGAATTATTATTTGCAAATATCATCAAGTAATTAATTTGTCAATATTTAGTTTTGTTTAGTTTATTCAAGCAATTTGTCAATGGAATTAAAATCTTCCAAAATTTATAAGTAGTTTTGATATTTTGGGTTTCATGGTTAAAATAATCTTGTTTTTGTTTAAGCATTTGGCTTTTATTTAACAAGAGATAAATAATTTGTATTTGTTTAAAAATAAACAAATTAACCATTTTTTTCTGTAAATAGTAGATTTTAGAAAAATTTTCTCTAAATAGTAAATTATTGAATATTTTCCTAAAAATGGTAAATTTTTGAAAAATTTCCTATAAAAATAGTAAATATTTGAAAAATTTCGTATAAATATGGGAAAATTTTGATAAATTTCCAATAAATATAAGAAATTTTTGAAAAATTTCCTATAAAAATAGGAAATTTTTGAAAAATTTCCTATAAAAATAGGAAATTTTTGAAAAATTTCCTATAAAAATAGGAAATTTTTGAAAAATTTCCTATAAAAATAGTAAATTTTTGAAAAATTTCCTATAAAAATAGTAAATTTTTGAAAAATTTCCTATAAAAATAGTAAATTTTTGAAAAATTTCCTATAAAAATAGGAAATTTTTGAAAAATTTCCTATAAAAATAGGAAATTTTTGAAAAATTTCCTATAAAAATAGGAAATTTTTGAAAAATTTCCTATAAAAATAGGAAATTTTTGAAAAATTTCCTATAAAAATAGGAAATTTTTGAAAAATTTCTTATAAAAATAGGAAATTTTTGAAAAATTTCCTATAAAAATAGTAGATTTTTGAAAAAAGTTCCTATAAAAATAGGAAATTTTTGAAAAATTTCCTATAAAAATAGGAAATTTTTGAAAAATTTCCTATAAAAATAGGAAATTTTTGAAAAATTTCCTATAAAAATAGGAAATTTTTGAAAAATTTCCTATAAAAATAGGAAATTTTTGAAAAATTTCATATAAAAATAGGAAATTTTTGAAAAATTTCCTATAAAAATAGGAAATTTTTGAAAAATTTCCTATAAAAATAGGAAATTTTTGAAAAATTTCCTATAAAAATAGGAAATTTTTGAAAAATTTCCTATAAAAATAGGAAATTTTTGAAAAATTTCCTATAAAAATAGGAAATTTTTGAAAAATTTCCGATAAAAATAGGAAATTTTTGAAAAATTTCCTATAAAAATAGGAAATTTTTGAAAAATTTCCTATAAAAATAGGAAATTTTTGAAAAATTTCCTATAAAAATAGGAAATTTTTGAAAAATTTCCTATAAAAATAGGAAATTTTTGAAAAATTTCCTATAAAAATAGGAAATTTTTGAAAAATTTCCTATAAAAATAGGAAATTTTTGAAAAATTTCCTATAAAAATAGGAAATTTTTGAAAAATTTCCTATAAAAATAGGAAATTTTTGAAAAATTTCCTATAAAAATAGGAAATTTTTGAAAAATTTCCTATAAAAATAGGAAATTTTTGAAAAATTTCCTATAAAAATAGGAAATTTTTGAAAAATTTAATATAAAAATAGGAAATTTTTGAAAAATTTCCTATAAAAATAGGAAATTTTTGAAAAATTTCCTATAAAAATAGGAAATTTTTGAAAAATTTCCTATAAAAATAGCAAATTTTTGAAAAATTTCCTATAAAAATAGCAAATTTTTGAAAAATTTCCTATAAAAATAGTAAATTTTTGAAAAATTTCCTATAAAAATATTAAATTTTTGAAAATTTTGCTATAAAAATAGTAAATTTTTGAAAAATTTCCTAAAAAAATAGTAAATTTTTGGAAAATTTCCTATAAAAATAGTAAATTTTTGAAAAATTTCCTATAAAAATATTAAATTTTTGAAAATTTTGCTATAAAAATAGTAAATTTTTGAAAAATTTCCTAAAAAAAATAGTAAATTTTTGAAAAATCTCTTATAAAAATAGATCATTTTTGAAAAATTCCTATAAAAGTAAATTTTTGAAAAATTTTTTATAAAAATCGAAAATTTGTATAAAAATCAAATTTTGAAATATTTCCTATAAAAAATTCAATTTTTGAAAAATAAAAAGTCAATTTTTGAAAAATTTCCTATAAATAGTAAAAGTTAGAATAATTGATAATAAGTCGTAAATTTTTTCCTAAAAATGGAAAATTTAAAAAATTTTTTTTAAATAGTAAATTTTTGAAAAATGTCTTTTAAATAATAAATTTTTGATAAATTTCCTATAAATAGTAAATTTTTGATAAATTTATTATAAATATTAAATTTTTGAAAAATTTCCTAAAATAAAATTTTTTTGAAAATTTTGTTATAAATAGTAAATTTTTGAAAAATTTCCTTAAATAAAAATTTTTTGAAAATGTTGTTATAAATGGTAAATTTATGAAAAATTTCTTATAAAAAGTGGATATTTTTTAGAAATATAAAACCAACACTGCGTATGATAAATATTTATAGAATATGTTTTAAAATATTACGCATACGCACCCAATGACTTATAGTTTTTTAGAAATTGCTTGTGATATTTTCGATATTTTTATAAAAATTGCTTTTCTTATTCATTGTTTTAAAGTGTGTTGTGAAAATCATTACATTTTTTCTTTTTCTTTTAATATAAATAATATCTTTTTGTTTTACATACACACGCATAAAATTTGCATACACTCACACCCAAAATAAATTTTAAGAAAAGCTTAAAGTCGTTTATCTATTCTTAAGTAAGATTTATTCGAGCAACATTTTGTTGGCACTAGCATTTCTCTTCATTTTGGGGGCAACAAATGTAAATGTGTGTTAACTTTGTTACAGCAACTGCTACACTATTATTAAATATTACTATTAGGGGTATTCATAGTGATTAAAGTGAGAAATTAAAGTAATGCAAGTGTATGCAGAAATGCAGTAGTTGTTTATATCATCCACTGTAAATTTAAGTTTCATTCAATTAAAGTCATTGTACTTAAATAAGGAAATTTTTAGATTTTTTAATTTTTTTTTTGACATTCTTCCCACAACTAATGTTAGGTTTTTTAATGGAACAAATTTTAAGTGTTCAGTGGTAAGCCTATGAAATACGAAAAATATATTTATTCTGAATACTCCTATTGTTTTATCCTTTAGTAGTTAACTATAAATTTAGCAATCCTTACAGTTTGGGTGCATAATGAAAAATATTTGTTGTTAAAAATGTTATTTTTTATTATCATTTTATCTTGCATGAAACTACTAATAATAAATTTTAAAATATTTTTGTCACATGGTGCTCTTAGATAACTTAACACCAAATTAATGACTTGGGAAAAATCTGAGAATAATTATATATCAAAATATTTTTTGTTTATATTTAAAACAATTTTACTTTTAAATTACTTAAAGGTTATAATAAAAATATTACATAAACCTCCTATATATTTAAAAAAAGTATTTTTTTCACCACACAAAAGATAAACTGTATAAGGAGTGTTTCTAATAAAATTTGTAGTTGTGTTAATTTTAGTATAAGTCGGAAAATGCAATAATTTTTTTTTAAATAGGAAAATATATTGAAATATTGCATAAATTCTACAATTAAAATCGAAAATCTCCTGGTATACTTTTTCTGTATCCTTCAATTTTTCTTTTAAAAGGGGCCAAAACCATTAGAATGTTCTAAGATCTAGGCAATTGTTTGAACTTGCCTTTCATGGCACAAAAGGAAAATTAATGTGTGAATACCAACACCATCGAGCCAGAAATATTAAAAACTGATCCAAGAAATATTTTTATAGCACTTAGCTTAGAACATTCCTTAACTAAATTTTTAACTTTTTCTCCTCCAAAACTTTTTTAAATATTAAGTTGTACCAACCATAAAAATGTTGCATATTAATATTAATTTCATTTTTATGTTAACTATATTTCAAAATTTTTTTATTTTTATCGTTATATGAATTAATTTTATATGTAAATTTTTATTTTCACTGACCACAAATGTACAAATATTTCATACATATTCATAAACTTATCATGTTAAGCAAACCCGACAACTGGCAGCTATATAAAAAAATCTGAATATAAACCTCTTTTACTGCTTGATGTGGTTTCATAAAAAAAGGAACTAAACACAACATTTTTAAAACCTAATCAAATTTAGGGTTTATTTTTCTGAGTTATGAATTTTAATAGGATAGACTAGAAGGGAAAACCATAAAGTGGCTCTATTTTCAAGGAAAACATTAAATTTTATAGTATAGCTATACTAAAGCTTTAAGAGTGAAATGGTTAATTGATGGGTTTAGATTGTAAAACAGAAATTGATACAAACTACGACTAAGACATAGACTAAGACACAGACTAAGACATAGACTAAGACATAGACTAAGATATAGACTAAGACATAGACTAAGATAAAACTAAGACAAAGACTAAGATATAGACTAAGACATAAACTAAGACATAGACTAAGACCTAAACTAAGACATAGACTAAGACATAGACTAAGTCATAGACTAAGACATAGACTAAGATATAGACTAAGACATAGACTAAGACATAGACAAAGACATAGACTAAGACATAGACTAAGACATAGACTAAGACATAGACTAAGACATAGACTAAGACATAGACTAAGACATAGACTAAGACATAGACTAAGACATAGACTAAGACATAGACTAAGACATAGACTAAGACATAGACTAAGACATAGACTAAGACATAGACTAAGACATAGACTAAGACATAGACTAAGACATAGACTAAGACATAGACTAAGACATGGACTAAGACATAGACTTAGACATAGACTAAGACATAGACTAACACATAGACTAACACATAGACTAAGACATAGACTAAGACATAGACTAAGACATAGACTAAGACATAGACTAACACATAGACTAAGACATAGACTAAGACAAAAACTAAGACATAGACTAAGACTAAGACATAGACTAAGACATAGACTAACACATAGACTAACACATAGACTAACACATAGACTAAGACATAGACTAAGACAAAAACTAAGACATAGACTAAAACATAGACTAAGACATAGACTAAGACATAGACTAAGACATAGACTAAGACATAGACTAAGACATAGACTAAGACATAGACTAAGACATAGACTAAGACATAGACTAAGACATAGACTAAGACATAGACTAAGACATAGACTAAGACATAGACTAAGACATAGACTAAGACATAGACTAAGACATAGACTAAGACATAGACTAAGACATAGACTAAGACATAGACTAAGACATAGACTAAGACATAGACTAAGACATAGACTAAGACATAGACTAAGACATAGACTAAGACATAGACTAAGACATAGACTAAGACATAGACTAAGACATAGACTAAGACATAGACTAAGACATAGACTAAGACATAGACTAAGACATAGACTAAGACATAGACTAAGACATAGACTAAGACATAGACTAAGACATAGACTAAGACATAGACTAAGACATAGACTAAGACATAGACTAAGACATAGACTAAGACATAGACTAAGACATAGACTATGACATAGACTATGACATAGACTATGACATAGACTAAGACATAGGCTAAGACATAGACTAAGGCATAGGCTAAGACATAGACTAAGACATAGACTAAGATATAGACTCTTTTTAAAAAGACAAACCAAGTCAAAACTGACATATGAAATATAACTAGACTATGTTTATGATAACCTATGCCGCCCTGTATCTTTGTGTTTCTGATCATAGAGAGCAGCTAGTGGTTGTTCAAAAACCCTGACTCGTTCTTGATTGTCACTTAAAGGAGGTGGGTTTATATGTTTTGGCAGAAAGCTGAATTAATTATGAGCTACCGAACAGTTCCCTAGTATTGAGAGATAGACTAAGGTATAAATAAAACAAAGATACAAATATATACCAACTACTAAATATTACTTAAACATTCTCTACCACAAAGACTAGTAAAAATGTTCTGTTTTACTTTTTATGACTAGGTTAAAATTATGTCCCCTTTTCTTGACTTAACCTTCAAAATATTTTGACACTAAAAGTTTTTGTTATATTAAAATTGCTTTTATAAAAAACATTTTTCATTTATTGCAAATTGTCAGTGGTAAAGTGATAAAATGTGTTCGCTTTTTATCAAAGTCATAAAAACATTATTTTTTAAATGACAAATGGAGTAAGAGAGTGAAAGGATTTGAATGGCATAAACTTCGAAATGATTCTTCAAAAGCCAAATTTCCTTATTTGTAAATAAAGAAATAGAATATCCGTAAAGTGTTGTCATCATGCCTATGATTTACGATTATTATGAGAATAAAATCAAATTATGAAATAAAATGAAATTAAAGGGATTTCAAAAAATGTTCCATAAAATAACCATGAAAATAAGTTTGAGTAGAATAAATTACATAAATTTGATGACACAGGCCCATAAACTTATTATGAATGTTTACGTGCAAAAATTTTGATACAGCATAATTTCCGCTTTATGGTCTAGTAAATTGTTTACTTCTTCAACCCTATTTTCGGTATAACACAATTTGTTATGTTTATCCCCAACCTCATTCCTCAATTACTTATTGGCTTCAATATATAACCAACTTCAATTGCATCATAATTTCCATTGCAAGGATTCATGTTTCTTTTTTCTAGCCAATCTGCAAATATTGTTGTGATTTTTATATACAAATTTTATTAGCTTTGGCAAACAATTTTTGTGGATTTCTTTCCTCTTTTCATCTCGTTTTGCTTCTGATAAACCCAAAATACATCCAATTTAAGGATAAGCCAAAGTTTGGTAGATTTGGTACGATTGAGTAGAGAAAAAATTGTATCTTTATATTCTACTAATTTTCTATACGGCACGTAGAATAGATTTTAATGAATTTTTTGCTCAGCTTTATTAGTTCCCAGCAAAACTTTGGTAACGGCAAGTACTCTGGTATCTGGTTACCTTGTAATGACTACAGCATACCCTCCGAATAACTAATAAGTTATTACATAAGTACTTATTTGTAATTAAAATGGTAAGTTGAACTGAATGGCCCGGGTTCAAATCCCACCAATAGCAACAATTTTTTTTATTTTTTTTTTATTAAAAATGTATTTTTAAATGATTTTTGAATTTTAAAAACATAAATATTACCTTCTGTAAAAAAAATTTTGGAAAACTAACTCACGGTAATGAAAAAATACTATCATGAGTCAATTTTGATTATGTAGGCTACATACCTATTGGATACCAAGCAACGGTTCTGCTTGGTCTTAACTTGGTAAGCATAGACTTATCTTGGTTATCCTTTATTTCAACTGTGGACACTGACCTCCTAGTGACATCACCAAAAGAGCTACGTTACGTAGTGAGCTAACATGTACCGCGAGTTGTAAAATAAGAACGATAAAAAATGGGATGGAAAGACCAAGTAGAGGAAAACTTTTCACAACTTGGCCTATAAAATTGAAGAATATTCGCACAAGATCGAAGAAAATAGGTTGTATCTAAAGGCCATTTAAGTAAGTAAGAGCCAATATTATATAAAAACTTATACAAAAGGGAAGATTTAAATTGTTTAAGTTTTAAAATAATTAAAAAACACTTCTTCTTTGTTTATTAAATGCATTAAACATTTACAAAAAATCGTATAGAAATATGTTTCCAAAAATTACAACAAAGCAAAAAAGCAGAGAAAAACAAAGTTATTGTCACATGATTTTGGATCTAAAAATAAAAATTGTTTATATTAATTATAAGCTGCTAAGTTTTCAACATATGAAGTAGCTCGGTGGAAGAGTCTCTGCCTAGCAGTCGGAGGGTCTGGGTTCGAGCCCCCATGGGGTCATAAGAAAAAATTTGTATTTCGTTTAAAAATATGTTTTTTAAATAAAACAACAACAAAAAAGTTGTTGTTGTTGTTGTTGTCTTCCAATTACTTACCCAAGTCATTACATTTCTGCAATTGGTAAGTACTTGCCTCCAATGACATCCCCATGTTAATGTAATGACTTAAACAGTGAATGAGTAAGTCGTTCGTGTTCAATAGTTTAACTGTTTAACTCATTATTTGGTAATGAAAAGTTTTGCTGGGTTATTATTACCCAGAAAAAGAACCAACAAAATAACAAAAAATATTTATTAACAAAAAAAAAAAAAAAAAAAAAAAATAACTAGAATAAATTCATTGGCAAAATTTAACAAGCCAAATAATAAATGAAAACCAGAATAAGTTCAGGATAAAAATTATTATGCAGATATTTATATTTTGTATATCATAAATATTTATAGAAATACTCTATTAGGGAATATGTTTGTGCATACCTTTAAATACAAACATGCATGTATTTGTGTCGAATCTATATAAATACAAATATTCTTGAGGTCTACCCTGAAGACTTGACAAAAAGCCCATTTCAGAAACCAAAAAAGTGGAATAATTTAAATTTATTTATTAAGCTTATCTTTGCAGGGTATCATATTATCGATCATTAACAATTGCCAAAAATATTATCTTTTAAATAGTTCATTTTTTTTGTTTTTTTGAACTAAATTTAGTGTGATGGAAATCGACCGTTTTTTTTTCCAAAAATTCAAACCAAATGAAAGATAAAATATCCGTCGAAAGGATTAAATATTTTACTTTTCATTCGGTTTGAATTTTTTTGAAAAATAACCGCAAAATACCTCAAGAATGTATCTAAAATCGAACGATTTGAAAACGATCGATTTCCATCACATACCTGAATATTTAAATACTTAACATCTTTAACACTTTTTTATAAGATCTCTACACTAGGAAATATGAAATGTAGTGAAGCGTGAAAGTCTACCTATATCAGACAGATCGTTCAAGTCTTAAAATATTTAAGAGGCCGGTTCTAGATTTCATCTATGAAGCAAACCAGAGTATGTAATTCCAGAGATGGCGTTAAATGATGTCATCGTAGTCACTCATTAAACCTTAATTATACCTTGTAATCAGAGTCAAATTAGGAAACATCGGGTCCCACTAAACTGTAAGAAAGCTTCTTATCTGATAGTGAACATAATTTGAATGAATGCAGTCTCCCGCAGTACAAGTTAATAAGTGACTAGTGGAAGGGCAATCGATTTTAGCTTTTTTGAATTTGTAATATAATTCTTAGATTTTTAAACTCGTCTACTCTAGAGTTTCTGTCTCTACGGCTCTTCACCAAAATGGAAGTCTTACCTTCAGAATCGTCTCGGTGAAGGATGTTGAAATTTTGTTTATTTTAATCCAGCGACTTATGTCTTAGTCTTAGTCTATGTCTTAGTCTATGTCTTAGTCTATGTCTTAGTCTATGTCTTAGTCTATGTCTTAGTCTATGTCTTAGTCTATGTCTTAGTCTATGTCTTAGTCTATGTCTTAGTCTATGTCTTAGTCTATGTCTTAGTCTATGTCTTAGTCTATGTCTTAGTCTATGTCTTAGTCTATGTCTTTTTTTTTTTTTTTTTTTTAAAGAGGTGAAATCATCGAAAGACTTGTGCGAGACTTTAACTCGCTAAAACACCTCATACGTCTTTCCAAACCTGGCGGGACGACCGCGAAGTATTACTTCGCCAGGATGGATAGGTTATCTAACCCCTGCTATTATTGTCTGGTTTTTATAAGTTCTAAAAGAACAACTTTAACATAGTTTGCAATGAGCCCCCAGTTTTCTAATGAGTTCGTCATCAGGTGGATAATATTGTTAACTCTAATTTCTGTTCCTAGTAGTCGTTCAAGATGCTCCCTATTAGAATTAAATCTTGGACAAGAGAAGAAGACGTGTTCAGGATCTTCTATTACATCAGGGCAATATGGACAGAACGGCGAATCTATAAGTTTGAAACGGTGAAGGTACTGTCTAAAAGCGCCGTGTCCGCTTATAAATTGGGTTATATAGTATTCTACATCTCCATGCTTTCTATACAGCCAACTTTTAATATCGGGAATTAGTACGTTGGTCCATCTTCCTTTCGTTGTAGCAGACCATCTTCTCTGCCAGTTTTCTATAGTTTTTAATCGGGCGTCTGCTTTTGTGTAGGAATTTTCATAAATGTAAGCGCTCTCTCTTGCTAAGAGGTCCACCGGAATTAATCCTGATATAACAAATGCAGCTTCGTCAGATACGGTTCTGTAAGCACAGCATACTCTTAATGCAGTCAGTCTGTATACTGAGTTTAGTTTGCTACAGTATGTCTTAAATTTCATCGAATCGGCCCAAATAGGGGAAGCATAGAGTATAATGCTTTTAACTACTCCTGCCAATAGCATTCTCCTTTGGTATTTAGGGCCTCTGGTGTTTGGCATTACTCTACAGAGGGATGCAGCAGATTTTCTAGCTTTTGTTTCAACGTACTTTATATGACTGTTGAAAGACAACTTGTTATCAATCATCATTCCAAGATATTTTAAAGAGTCCTTTGATGTAATTTCATATTCTCCCACACTTATATTTATGTATTCTCTAACTCTTCTGCTTGATATGACAACCACCTCTGTTTTATGCTCTGCCAGTGCCAGGTTCATAGAAGAGAGCCATGACTTAACCACACTAACGCTTGCATTTGTTATTGTTTTAGCTTCTTCTAACTCACCCGCTACAATTACTAGTGCAATATCGTCAGCAAATCCTATTGTCTTAACTCCATTTGGTAATGTTAGATGAAGGATTCCATTATACATAATATTCCATAAGAGTGGGCCAAGAACTGATCCTTGGGGTACCCCCCCAGTGGCTACATACTTTTTGGGACCATCATCAGTGTTGTAGAAAACTATGCGGTCCGTAAAATAACTCTGTATCATTGATGTCAAGTATTTAGGGGTATCAAGATCCTGCAACGTCTGCAATATTTTCATCCAGTTCGCAGAATTGAAGGCGTTTTTGACGTCTAAGGTTACAACAACGCAGTAGTCGTTTGAGTATCTTCTCCTATTAATTGTTCCTCTAGCCGTTTCCACAAGAAGTTTTATTGCATCAACTGTTGATCTTGCTTTTCTGAATCCAAATTGGTATTCCGATAGCCCATTTGATGACTCTACGCTCTCTAGCAGTCTCTTACAAATAACAGTCTCTAAGAGCTTTCCAAAAGTGTCTATTAGGCATATTGGTCGAAAAGATGACGGATCGTCCAGAGGTTTGTTACCCTTTGGTAATAGAACAAGCTTTTGGCGTTTCCATATTGATGGAAATGTTGAGTGCTCAAAGCAGTTGTTGAATAAATCCACTACATAATTTGGGTATGATGCGACCACTTCCTTCACAATAAGGTTTGGAATTCCATCAGGTCCTGGAGCTTTTTTATCTTGAAGATTGTATGCTGCCTCCTGAATCTCGGAAATAGTGACAGGGGGAAATGATTCATTTAGCTCTAATGAGGTTATGTTCCATGTGGTATTATCCTGTTGCGGAAAGAGATGAGAAACAATTTCTTTAAGCGCCACAGGATCCGTCGGTGTTACCATGTTGCATGTTTTCAGCTTCTTCATGACGATTTTGTACGCCAGTCCAAAAGGGTTGGTGTCGAGATCATTGCATATACTTATGAAGCATTCTTTCTTGCTCTTTTTAATAGCATTTTTTAGTTCTTTCTTTTTGAATTTAAGAACTTCATGAAGCTCGGTATTTATAGGATGGCCTCTAGATCTGGTAAAATCTCTACGAGCTCTAATACACTCCCTTCTTAATTGTGCTATATTCTCATTCCACCAATATACTGATTTTCTTTGATGTCCAGGTTTTCTTTTTATCATCGACATGTCGCATGCTTGAGAAACTTTGTTTATCAGATTTTTTGCTGCATCTTCCGGGAGTTCATCTGTCGTTATATTTAGAAGGCAAGATAGGAACATTTCGCGATCAAAGATGTTACATTTCCAACCATGGATCTCCTTATAGACGTGATTAACAGGTTTACGTGGTGTACAAAAATAATCTATTAAAATCGCTTTATGATCACTGTGCGTATAGATCTCACTAATGCCCCATTTAATGCGGCTTACTGTGTTATTACTGGCAAATGCAATATCTATAGTCGAGCCAAAACCATTACGACTAAATGTGTGTTCGTTGCCTTGATTTAATAGCACTATATCTAAGTTGGCAAAAGCTTCAAGTAGGATTCTTCCGCGGTGGTTTGTTCGTGGACATCCCCAGTCAACAGCCCAAGCGTTAAAGTCACCTGTTATTAGGACTTTTTTCTGCTTGGCAGCATCAAACGACAAAGCATCCACTATATGTCTAAACTCCTCAAGGCTGTAACGAGGTGGGATATAACAGCTATATATAGTTAAGTCAGATATGGTGGTCCTTACAAATCCATTCATAGATGTCAAAGAGTTTTTTGGTATCATTCCGTTCAAAACCCAAATTGCCACTGACTTTGTTACGTCATGTATCCATGTTGGAGAATCTTCAACTTTGTATGGTTCACTTAGAAGGACAACATCTATTTTTGAATCAATAACACTTTGACATAGTAAAGAATGTGCTGCTTCGCAATGATTAAGGTTAAGTTGAAGAAACCTCATGCTCGAAGCTTACGTACATCCATAGCTCTCTTATATATTGGGCAATTTGTGGAACCAGTTATATGACTTCTATTTTCGTTACACAGAAGGCATAGGGGTGGATTTAAGCAATCTTTTATCTTATGACCTTTTCCGCCACATTTTATGCAAGTGTCTTTGTAGTCATTTTTGCTTCTGCAGTTCACCGCAATGTGCCCAAAATCTAGACATCTAAAACACCTTGTCAAAGAGAATTTTTTACGTATCCTGCAAATAACCCACCCAATGCGGATTTTCCCAGCTTCCAATAATGCATTAGCCAAGGGAAGGCTTAGACCAATAGTTGCTACTTGGGTACCACCGTAGGCCCGCCTTATTGCTCTAATTGAGGGCAAATCTAATGCTTCCATTTTATTGGAAAACTTTCTCAGTGCATCTAGGATTTCTTCTTTAGTAGTTACCTCATCGATATCTTTGATTTCAACAAGCGTTTCTTGGCTAGCAGTACGGACTTTTGCATTATCACCAAGTACCTCTGTAACAGCATCCCGGAACTCTAGTAGGTTTTCATGCTCTGGTTTGTTTAATTCAAGCAGCAATTCTCCTTTAGCGGTCTTTCTAATGCTTTTGACATTATTACCAAGTACATTTAATCTAGTGTCGCTCTTGACGCATTTGAGGATATCAGCGTATGATTGCTCTGTACACGATTTTATTATCAGAGCATCTGGCCTACCTTTACGCTTTTGTGTCCTTTTTTCCTTTACCTTTTTCCACTCGTTATTTCCTGCGGAACGGTTTTCGTTAGATTCCAGTGCTTCTTCTGAGGCGATTACGACAGTAGTTGACTCTTTTTTGTCCTTCTTTTCCGGCATATTGTCTTTGGGACTCATCATTTTTGCTGGCCTTTTTCTTACAGGGGTCACTAATCTTCTTGGAGATTCTCGTTCTTCTGTCTGGGTCCATCTATTCTCTACAGTTGTTCTATTTACACTGTGATCTTTTTCATAACCATCCGCTTTCGCATGTAAGTAGAGCGCTTGTATCTCCTTGGACATTGACACAATCTCTTTGTGTATATTTGACCGTCCTTTTAGAAATTCCACTAACATAGAAATTTTATCACCTAGTTTGACAAAATTTACCGCCGCAGTAGATGTTTCGTTCCCTATGGATACTGTTTTAACATGCAGTTTTGAAGATTCATCGATTTTACCTGAGGGTGGTGTTCTTTTAATCACTGAACTTCTCCCAAAAGGTGATCGTTCTGACGATTTGCTTATGATGCTTGTAACATTTTGTGTTGCCCTAGCCAAGCTAATTGGGGTAACATTGCAGTCATTGGATATCGACGGCTGGAGGCCTGCTCGCGCACCACACGGAACCGCCGGCACTGGGGAATTTAAACCCTGCGCCGTAATACAATTTTCTTTTTGAGACTTTAACATAGTTTATTTTTAAGGGTAAATACCATTTTCATTTTATACCTAACTGACAGGTGTTTTTTAACAGCCGCCCCTAACATGGGGAACAGACGCTGACCAGGGAGCCGCCCTAAATGGAACAGACGCTTCTGGATTTTCTTTTGTGAATTGACTGGACAACCAGTCATTTAAGACACACACCGACTAGCCTCTAACTCAGTCACCGATCACAGCAGAGACACGAACCGTTTATCAGAGTATTGAGATGTAGATGGCGGCACAAACAAAAATACAAATTTGTAGCAAATACAGCCACCCGTTTGATTTCGATCACAGCAGCGACACAAACCAATAAATTAAGCTATTGAAAAATAGATGGCACTAAATAGCAATACGGTTGTTGAATTCCGTATGTAAATAAAATATTACAACAGCTGTATGGAATGTATTTCGATTAAATACGAAAATAAACCAACAGTGTATTGAAATAATTTGTGTGTTTATTTGTGTTTTTCTGTATCAAAGTTGGAAATTTTAAATTAGTTTTGATCACATCAATAACACTTTAAACGGGGAACGAGTACAAAAAACACGTCCGACGAGTTTCAGAGATGGATAACTCAGTCTATGTCTTAGTCTATGTCTTAGTCTATGTCTTAGTCTATGTCTTAGTCTATGTCTTAGTCTATGTCTTAGTCTATGTCTTAGTCTATGTCTTAGTCTATGTCTTAGTCTATGTCTTAGTCTATGTCTTAGTCTATGTCTTAGTCTATGTCTTAGTCTATGTCTTAGTCTATGTCTTAGTCTATGTCTTAGTCTATGTCTTAGTCTATGTCTTAGTCTATGTCTTAGTCTATGTCTTAGTCTATGTCTTAGTCTATGTCTTAGTCTATGTCTTAGTCTATGTCTTAGTCTATGTCTTAGTCTATGTCTTAGTCTATGTCTTAGTCTATGTCTTAGTCTATGTCTTAGTCTATGTCTTAGTCTATGTCTTAGTCTATGTCTTAGTCTATGTGTTAGTCTATGTCTTAGTCTATGTCTTAGTCTATGTCTTAGTCTATGTCTTAGTCTATGTCTTAGTCTATGTCTTAGTCTATGTCTTAGTCTATGTCTTAGTCTATGTCTTAGTCTATGTCTTAGTCTATGTCTTAGTCTATGTCTTAGTCTATGTCTTAGTCTATGTCTTAGTCTATGTCTTAGTCTATGTCTTAGTCTATGTCTTAGTCTATGTCTTAGTCTATGTCTTAGTCTTTGTCTTAGTCTATGTCTTAGTCTATGTCTTAGTCTATGTCTTAGTCTATGTCTTAGTCTATGTCTTAGTCTATGTCTTAGTCTATGTCTTAGTCTATGTCTTAGTCTATGTCTTAGTCTATGTCTTAGTCTATGTCTATGTCTTAGTTTATGTCTTAGTCTATGTCTTAGTCTATGTCTTAGTCTATGTCTTAGTCTATGTCTTAGTCTATGTCTTAGTCTATGTCTATGTCTTAGTTTATGTCTTAGTCTATGTCTTAGTCTATGTCTTAGTCTATGTCTTAGTCTATGTCTTAGTCTATGTCTTAGTCTATGTCTTAGTCTATGCCTTAGTCTATGTCTTAGTCTATGTCTTAGTCTATGTCTTATTCTATGTCTTAGTCTATGTCTTAGTCTATGTCTTAGTCTATGTCTTAGTCTATGTCTTAGTCTATGTCTTAGTCTATTTCTTAGTCTATGTCTTAGTCTATGTCTTAGTCTATGTCTTAGTCTATGTCTTAGTCTATGTCTTAGTCTATGTCTTAGTCTATGTGTTAGTCTATGTGTTAGTCTATGTCTTAGTCTACGTCTTAGTCTATATCTTAGTCTATGTCTTAGTCTATGTCTTAGTCTATGTCTTAGTCTATGTCTTAGTCTATGTGTTAGTCTATGTCTTAGTCTATGTCTTAGTATATGTCTTGGTCTATGTCTTAGTCTATGTCTTAGTCTATGTCTTAGTCTATGTCTTAGTCTATGTCTTATTCTATGTCTTAGTCTATGTCTTAGTCTATGTCTTAGTCTATGTCTTAGTCTATGTCTTAGTCTATGTCTTAGTCTATGTCTTAGTCTATGTCTTAGTCTATGTCTTAGTCTATTTCTTAGTCTATGTCTTAGTCTATGTCTTAGTCTATGTCTTAGTCTATGTCTTAGTCTATGTCTTAGTCTATGTCTTAGTCTATGTCTTAGTCTATGTCTTAGTCTATGTCTTAGTCTATGTGTTAGTCTATGTGTTAGTCTATGTCTTAGTCTACGTCTTAGTCTATGTCTTAGTCTATGTCTTAGTCTATGTCTTAGTCTATGCCTTAGTCTATGTCTTAGTCTATTTCTTAGTCTATACCTAAGTCAATGTCTTAGTATATCTCTTATTCCAGGTCTTTATTTATTTGCTTGGCTATATCATAGTCTCTATCTCTTGGTCTATATATGGTTTATAGTATTTGACTAGGGCTTATATGTTGTTGGTTTCCCTGTTCATAGTTAGTAAAGAGTAGTTACCCAAAACAAAGCATAAAGAAAAATCTACGTGCCCTGGGTAGCGATTTTCGGCTGAGCTGGTAAATTAATTTCGTTTCAAACCAAACTCATACAAACTATAATCTTAACTAGATGCTTTAAAAGATTGCTGGCAACACAAATGTATATGTGGAGGTATGTCTAAATGTATTGGCAAAAGCTAGAATTGAAAATTGGCATGAATTCAATCAATAATTTCAGCTTCAATTGAATCGAATGCGATTTCATTGAGCTGACTTGACTGCCTTATCATTTTGTATTTTCTGTTAAGGGAAACATAGTAGTACAACTACATTACAATTTAAGCGTATATTGACATATCGGCAGTTGAAATGGAAAAGGAGATAACTTTGAAAAATTTTGGAGAATCTTAAATTGGATAACGGAACTACATTTCTTTCAAAGAAATATTTACTTATGAAAGTAATTTTATTGAAAAATATTTTTGTAGCCAGGATATTTTTCAGTTTATAGGTCTATATGTATGTTTGTAACTCACACAATTGAAATTTTTCTCTTCTTTCAATTTTCACTCCCATTTTGATTCACATGCATTAGATTCTTTTTTTTTTTTGTCTAATGTGTAATTGTGGTCATGTTTTGAATTTTTGTTTCAGTTGATTTTTCCTGAGGTATAAATATTACCTAATAGAAAAGACTATTGATAGTTGGCAAATAAAATGGGTGTAGTGTTGCATAGTTAGACGTGAGCACATTTTACTGAAACGTTTTATCTGATTTTTCCAGTCTTCTTCTGTTGTACCTTAAAAAATAGAATTCAAAACTTTTCTGATTGTTACATTTATCCAGTGATATTCGATGATGATGAAAATGATGTTAATAACGATTACGGTGATGTAGTTTCCAATGACAATGTGTTCATCTGGTGGCAATTGTAGTAGTTTCTTGTGAGTTTTTCGGGAAATTATAGTAATTTTGGCATAAAATTTATGCTAAAAAGCATTTTTGGGAAGATGCAAAAATCGAATGCGAATGCTGGTATGTTAATTAACAGTTGATTTGCTGAGTGATCACATATAAATAAACGCTTTTGATTGTTATTATTTTAATTTAAAGATTTTGCTTGATTTTCAGTTATAAACAGCTAAAGTTGTGACGGGAAATATTGTATTACATTGAAAGTAGTTACTAAGGCATAAATATTTTTCTATAAAAACTTTTCGATATAAAATTTTTCTAAAGAAAATTTTCGATATAAAATGCTTCTGTAGAAAATTTTCGATATAAAAGTTTCCTATAGAAAATTTTCGATATAAAATTTTTCTATAGAAAATTTTCGATGTAAAATTTTTCTATAGAAAATTTTCGATGTAAAATTTTTCTATAGAAAATTTTCGATGTAAAATTTTTCTATAGAAAATTTTCGATATAAAATTTTTCTATAGAAAATTTTCGATATAAAATTTTTCTATAGAAAATTTACGATATAAAATTTTGCTATAGAAAATTTTCGATATAAAATTTTTCTATAGAAAATTTTCGATATAAAATTTTTCTATAGAAAATTTTCGATATAAAATTTTTCTATAGAAAATTTTCGATATAAAATTTTTCTATAGAAAATTTTCGATATAAAATTTTTCTATAGAAAATTTTCGATATAAAATTTTTCTATAGAAAATTTTCGATATAAAATTTTTCTATAGAAAATTTTCGATATAAAATTTTTCTATAGAAAATTTTCGATATAAAATTTTTCTATAGAAAATTTTCGATATAAAATTTTTCTATAGAAAATTTTCGATATAAAATTTTTCTATAGAAAATTTTCGATATAAAATTTTTCTATAGAAAATTTTCGATATAAAATTTTTCTATAGAAAATTTTCGATATAAAATTTTTCTATAGAAAATTTTCGATATAAAATTTTTCTATAGAAAATTTTCGATATAAAATTTTTCTATAGAAAATTTTCGATATAAAATTTTTCTATAGAAAATTTTCGATATAAAATTTTTCTATAGAAAATTTTCGATATAAAATTTTTCTATAGAAAATTTTCGATATAAAATTTTTCTATAGAAAATTTTCGATATAAAATTTTTCTATAGAAAATTTTCGATATAAAATTTTTCTATAGAAAATTTTCGATATAAAATTTTTCTATAGAAAATTTTCGATATAAAATTTTTCTATAGAAAATTTTCGATATAAAATTTTTCTATAGAAAATTTTCGATATAAAATTTTTCTATAGAAAATTTTCGATATACAATTTTTCTATAGAAAATTTTCGATATAAAATTTTTCTATAGAAAATTTTCGATATAAAATTTTTCTATAGAAAATTTTCGATATAAAATTTTTCTATAGAAAATTTTCGATATAAAATTTTTCTATAGAAAATTTTCGATATAAAATTTTTCTATAGAAAATTTTCGATATAAAATTTTTCTATAGAAAATTTTCGATATAAAATTTTTCTATAGAAAATTTTCGATATAAAATTTTTCTATAGAAAATTTTCGATATAAAATTTTTCTATAGAAAATTTTCGATATAAAATTTTTCTATAGAAAATTTTCGATATAAAATTTTTCTATAGAAAATTTTCGATATAAAATTTTTCTATAGAAAATTTTCGATATAAAATTTTTCTATAGAAAATTTTCGATATAAAATTTGTCTATAGAAAATTTTCGATATAAAATTTGTCTATAGAAAATTTTCGATATAAAATTTTTCTATAGAAAATTTTCGATATAAAATTTTTCTATAGAAAATTTTCGATATAAAATTTTTCTATAGAAAATTTTCGATATAAAATTTTTCTATAGAAAATTTTCGATGTAAAATTTTTCTATAGAAAATTTTCGATGTAAAATTTTTCTATAGAAAATTTTCGATATAAAATATTTCTATAGAAAAATTTTCGATATAAAATTTTTCTATAGAAAAATTTTCGATATACAATTTTTCTATAGAAAAATTTTCGATATACAATTTTTCTATAGAAAAATTTTCGATATACAATTTTTCTATAAAAAATTTTCGATGTAAAATTTTTCTATAAAAAATTTTCGATATAAAATTTTTCTATAGAAAAATTTTCGATATAAAATTTTTCTATAGAAAAATTATCGATGTAAAATTTTTCTATAGAAAAATTATCGATATAAAATTTTTCTATAGAAAAATTTTCGATATAAAATTTTTCTATAGAAAAATTTTCGATATAAAATGTTTCTATAGAAAAATTTTCGATATAAAATTTTTCTATAGAAACATTTTCGATATAAAATTTTTCTATTGAAAAATTTTTAATGACAAATTTTTCTATAGAAAAATTTTCGATATAAAATTTTTCTATAGAAAAATTTTCGATATGAAATTTTTCTTAAAATTTTTCTGTGCGAATTTCTATTGACATCAAAAATTTTATAATAGGTTTTATAAAAGTTTCAAAACAAGATTTAAGCATTTTTTCTTCTTGTCACAGCAAATCCGACAAACAATTTATTGATAAATTCCCTTGGTTAGCAAATAAACAAGAAGCATTCTCCAAACAAAATTTTAACGTTAAACAAATGTTTACTTTTTATCTCAAGTAAACTGCAAATTATTACTTTTAAGCCTCTTAAAAAGAAAATAACCACAAACATTTTGAAACAAATTCATCTTTTTTAAACTTTGCAAATACAAAAAGACTAGCATACAAACATTTACACATTTACAAATTTAAACTTTACACAAACACACATTTTTACAAATTACATACTTTTAGTTTTATTTATTATCCTTTAATACATAAAGGATTTATGGTATGAGCATTTTTCTGTTAACAATCCTAAAGTGTGTTGTACTTTTTGTTGGTATTTCGTTTGTTTGCTTTGGCACTTCCTTGGCATAATGTTTTCGTATTCCTGAAAAAAAGAAGAACTCAGTAGAAAGTTTACGAACTATAATTTTTTACGTATTTCTTTAAATAATTTATCCATAAATCATGCCTAAACAAAAATTTCTGTAGCTGTGCGTAGCTTCCTTTTTTGCTGCTGCTGCTACTGCTCCGGCTTTTGGTATTCTCTCTTTTCTTCGAGTGATGTCCTCAACTTTGCACATTAACGAAGATACATTGCACTTCCAGTTGTATAAGTATTCAAGAATTTAAGGTTTCGTTTGTTGTTGTTGCCGTTGATATTGCTGTCATTGTTGTTGGAGTTGTTGTTGGTTAAAGCCATCTATCTGTCATGTTGCGGTTGCATGCCTGGTTTTAGAAAAATCTATATTTGTATGTGTGTTTTACTGAAATAGTTGTCAATGAAGAAGGGGGTAAGTGAAAGTGGAGCTATTTAAGATGAATTTTTAAAATTATAATTTTTATATAAATTTTTAAAAACTTTACTGTTTATAGAAAATATTTCAAAATTTTACTATTTATAGGAAATTTTTAAAACAATTTACAAACATTTAAAATTTTTATAGGAAATTTTTCAAAAACGTCCAATTTTTATAGGAAATTTTTCAAAAATTTCCAATTTTTTAGGAAATTTTTCAAAAATTTCCAATTTTTTAGGAAATTTTTCAAAAATTTATAATTTTTAAAGGAAATTTTTCAAAAATTTATAATTTTTATAGGAAATTTTTCAAAAATTTACTGTTTTTATAAGAAATTTTTCAAAAATTTACTATTTTTATAGGAAATTTTTCAAAAATTTACTATTTTTATAGGAAATTTTTCAAAAATTTACTATTTTTATAGGAAATTTTTCAAAAATTTACTATTTTTATAGGAAATTTTTCAAAAATTTACTATTTTTATAGGAAATTTTTCAAAAATTTACTATTTTTATAGAAAATTTTTCAAAAATTTACTATTTTTATAGGAAATTTTTCAAAAATTTACTATTTTTATAGGAAATTTTTCAAAAATTTACTATTTTTATAGGAAATTTTTCAAAAATTTACTATTTTTATAGGAAATTTTTCAAAAATTTCCTATTTTTATAGGAAATTTTTCAAAAATTTACTATTTTTATAGGAAATTTTTCAAAAATTTACTATTTTTATAGGAAATTTTTCAAAAATTTACTATTTTTATAAGAAATTTTTCAAAAATTTACTATTTTTATAGGAAATTTTTCAAAAATTTATAATTTTTATAGGAAATTTTTCAAAAATTTACTATTTTTATAGGAAATTTTTCAAAAATTTACTAATTTTATAGGAAATTTTTCAAAAATTTACTATTTTTATAGGAAATTTTCCAAAAATTTCCTATTTTTATAGGAAATTTTTCAAAAATTTCCTATTTTTATAGGAAATTTTTCAAAAATTTCCTATTTTTATAGGAAATTTTTCAAAAATTTCCTATTTTTATAGGAAATTTTTCAAAAATTTACTATTTTTATAGGAAATTTTTCAAAAATTTACTAATTTTATAGGAAATTTTTCAAAAATTTACTATTTTTATAGGAAATTTTTCAAAAATTTACTATTTTTATAGGAAATTTTTCAAAAATTTACTATTTTTATAGGAAATTTTTCAAAAATTTCCTATTTTTATAGGAAATTTTTCAAAAATTTACTATTTTTATAGGAAATTTTTTAAAAATTTACTATTTTTATAAGAAATTTTTCAAAAATTTACTATTTTTATAGGAAATTTTTCAAAAATTTACTATTTTTGTAGGAAATTTTTCAAAAATTTACTATTTTGTAGGAAATTTTTCAAAAATTTATAATTTTGATAGGAAATTTTTCAAAAATTTACTATTTTTATAGGAAATTTTTCAAAAATTTACTATTTTTATAGGAAATTTTTCAAAAATTTACTATTTTCATAGGAAATTTTTCAAAAATTTCCTATTTTCATAGGAAATTTTTCAAAAATTTCCTATTTTCATAGGAAATTTTTCAAAAATTTACTTTTTTATAGGAAATTTTTCAAAAATTTACTATTTTTATAGGAAATTTTTCAAAAATTTACTATTTTTATAGGAAATTTTTCAAAAATTTACTATTTTTATAGGAAATTTTTCAAAAATTTACTATATTTATAGGAAATTTTTAAAAAATTTACTATTTATATAGGAAATTTTTCAAAAATTTACTATTTTTATAGGAAATTTTTCAAAAATTTCCTATTTTTATAGGAAATTTTTCAAAAATTTGCTATTTTTATAGGAAATTTTTTAAAAATTTACTATTTTTATAGGAAATTTTTCAAAAATTTACTATTTTTATAGGAAATTTTTCAAAAATTTACTATATTTATAGGAAATTTTTCAAAAATTTACTATATTTATAGGAAATTTTTCAAAAATTTACTATTTTTTTAGGAAATTTTTCAAAAATTTACTATTTTTTTAGGAAATTTTTCAAAAATTTATTATTTTTATAGGAAATTTTTCAAAAATTTACTATTTTTATAGAAAATTTTTCTAAAATTTGCTATTTTTATAGAAAATTTTTCTAAAATTTTCTATTTTTATAGGAAATTTTTCTAAAATTTTCTTATTTTATAGGAAATTTTTCTAAAATTTGCTATTTATATAAGGAATTTTTCTAAAATTTGTTTTTTTTTGTAAATTTTTCAAAAATTTTAAAAGTTTTCATAGAAAATTTTTAAAAAATTTACTATTTTTATAGGAAGTTTTTCAAAAATGTACTATTTTTATAGAAAAATTTTCAAAAATTTACTAATGTTATAGGAAATTATTTAAAAATTTACCATTTTTATAGGAAATTTTTAAAAAATTGACTATTTTTATAGGAAATTTTTTTAAAATTTACTGTTTTGATAGAAAATTTTTCAATAATTTACCTTCATTATAGGATATTTTTCAGAATCTTTCTATTTTTATAAGAAAATTTTCAAAATCTTACTATATTTATAGGAAATTTTTAAAAAATTTACTGTTTATAGGAAAATTTTACTATTTAGAGAAAATTTACTATTTAGAGAAAATTTTTCAAAAATTTACTATATATAGGTATTTTTCGAAAATTAATTAGTGATAAGAAATTTTTCAAAGTTTACTAGTTATATGAAATTTTTCGAAAATTTACTATTTAAAGGAAATTTTACGAAATTTATGTCAGTCCTTACTTTTCCCATATATGCATTTATCCTTTAAAGTTTAAACGTGCCTCAACTGTTCAGAGTAAAAATGTCTGTTTATATGTTTTTTGGTATATTCGAGTCTGTAAGTTTCCTTTATTTTTTTTTTCTTTCAACCGAACAAAAACTATTTGTATTTTTGGGTGTGACAGTTCTATTTGTTATTTGCTATTTTTCATTGTGCAGAACAAAAATTCTGAATGTTGTCGTCGTAAAGTGTGTAAAGTATTTGTCTGAGTCTGACTTTTTGATAAAATTTATTGAGCTTAAGCCTCTTATGCCTAATGAGATATGAATGTGCGTTTTTTTCTGCTTTTGCTCACAAACATAAGTACAATGTGAGTTTCTTAAATATCCTTTTGTTGTTTAAGTGTTCAGATATCCTTTTTGCTTGAGTATTAGTGTTCAAATATCATATTTTTTTTTGTTTCTTATGTATAAGTGTTTTCCTTGAATGTGTTAGTGCCTGTAAGGTATTAATGTTTTACTTGTGTAAGTTACAGAGTTTCATTTATTTGTCATTTGGCTTAGTTTTATTTTATTTGTTTGTATTATTTTTTGGCTTAGGTTTTTATGGATCTATTTTTGTGTATTTAACACTCTGGAGCAATAAAATATAAAGGCCTGGAGGATTTATTAAGAATGGAAATTGAGCTCAAACCAATTTTACTAGTTTTACTACTTAAATATAAAGCTACAACTATAAATTTTATTCGAAATATTACTCAATTTGAATTAAGTTCTGCAAAAAATTCTTTTTAAAAATAATTTTTACAATATTTGTATTTATCTCTCAGTAAAACACACCTTTTGTCCACTTTTTGCTCTACTCTCCTTCAATATTGTTCGTTGTTAATAACTTTTTAATTTGCCCTTCTTGTCCCATTGCGACTCCTCCCTCCAACTTCATGACATTAATAATGATTTAATAACATTTAATAGGCTCATTTGCAAAAAAGTTTTATACCTTCAATTTAATATTTATTTTAACGAATATAATGAACACACTCAATCCACATTTACACAGGTAAAATGAGATTAACGAAATTGCAACAATTACTAAAGGACATTTAAGATAAAAAATAAATAAAGTGGAAATATTATTGCATACATACTCAATGATGTACAATACATACATATATGTATAAATACATATACACATGTATAAAAATCTACTTAAGGTAAATAAGTAACAAAAAGAGTGTTTGGCAACAATTAAAAAAATTAAATTAAAATATATGTCACATGCAGTTTGAAACAGACACGTATATGAAATACCTATACATACTCATATGAATACATTTTCATATAAATGTTAAAGGCAAAAAATAAGGGCCTACTGTTTTTTAAATTTCGCTTCATTTTCATATGGTACCTTGTTGGTATAAAGCTGTGAATCTTTAGTTATATCAGACAATAAAATTTTGCTTCCTTAAGTGTTTTACAGCAAGTGATTGAATTTTTTATATATTTGACAATTGCTCCTATACAAACTTTTCAGGTTTTTAGAAAATCTTTATATGATGACAGAAATTCGATAATATTTGTTTTATAACTACACGAAAAAAATTAACTTAGTGATGAAAGGTATATTATCTAACACATTTATTCCCATCACCACCATAGGTGGAAAGGGTATTATGTAACGCATAGATGTATATAACGCATAGAAATATTTGTCTTAGACCCACCTTTTAGTATAGCAATAGGCTTAAAATCACTTTCTGAGTCAACTTAGCGGTGTCAGTCCGTCCATCTGGACGGCTTACTGGCTGGCCGGTCAGCTGTCATGTTAACCATGTAATCAAAGTACAGGTCGCATTTCTAAAGATAATTTGATGAAACTTGTGAATTTGTGATGATGAAATTTGAAATTCGTCAAAATCGGTTCATTATTTATGGTACCTGACATAAGTCACGGAACTAATATTTTGGCCACAAATATCAATATTTTTTCATGAAATTTAAACCAAATACTGCTTATATAAACCAAAATGACTGTACCTAATTTCGTTGAAATCGGTATACATTTTCAAAACACACTAAATGAAATAAAAATCTCTAAAAACGCTCATAAAACTGAAGATAATGACAATTTTGATAGTTACATAATTTTTGTAAAAACTGTAATTATTTTGCCAAATTTCGAGATAATCAGTCTCCATTTGACCCTAGCTCTCATAAAAGTCCAAATAATGGAAATATTTTAAGTATATAAGTTCTGGGAAAGTTTTTGTATGATGCAAAAATTTACCAAATACTTGAAAATTTTTATAGAAAAATTTTTTATCGAGAAAATTTTTATAGAAACATTTTTTATCGAAACAATTTTTATCGACAAAAATTCTTTAGAAAAAATTTTCTTTGTCAAAAAAAAATGTTTGTTGAAAAAATTTAATTTGTCAAAATTTTTTTATTGAAAAGTTTTCAATGAAAAATCTTTATTATCGAAAAATTAAAATTTATGGGATTTTTTTTATCGAAAAATTTTTATAGAAAATTTTTTGTCGAGAAAATTTCGATAGAAACATTTCTTATATAAAAGTTTTATCGGAAAATTTTCTTTAGAATTTTTGTTTTCGAAAATATAAAAAACAATTTTCTATATTTTTTGTATAAAAAAATTACTTTGTCAAGATTTTTTATTGAAAAGTTTTCTTTGAAAAATCTTTTTTATCAAAAAATTAGCACAAAAATTTTTTTATCAAAAAATGTTAACACAATTTTTTTTTTATTTAAAAAATCAAAACTCGTACTAAAACCTAATTTTCTGAAAATTTTTATATGAAAATATAAAACTTTGGTTTCCTTGGTAACTAGAAGAGATAGAGCAATTCGGCCAAAATCTGTGATCACTAAAAAATTTCAAAATTCGTACTAAAACCCATTTTTTTTTAAATTTTGATATAAAAATGTAAAACTTCGATTTCCTTGGAAACTAGAAGAGATAGAGCAAATTGGGCCAAAATCTGTGATCACTAAAAAAATTTTTTAGAAAAATTTCTATAGAAAAATTTTTTAGAAAAATTTCTACAGAAAAATTTCTATAGAAAAATTTTTTAGAAAAAATTTCTGTAGACAAATTTTTTATCGAAAAAATTTCCATAAAAAAATTTACTTTATTAAAATTTAATATCGAATAATTTTTTATCAAAAAATTTTTTATAGAAAAATTTTAATTGAAAAATATTTTTTCAAAATTTATGGGTTGTCAAACTTTTAACTAAAAGTTTAACATATGTGTGTTGCACTAGGATGCCAATTTATTGCCAGTATTTATTATCGTTATTTAATAAAACCAAAAAATGTTGGTAGGGACAACCTTTTCTCGACGCAGGAGAAATATCCCCATTTATAGAGAGATTGAAAACCAAGAATTACATCTTATTTCCGAAACAAAAAAAAATTATAGTGTCTTAGCAAATATAAACAACTGTACACATTTTTTAAAGAAAAACTTTTTTATCGAAAGATTTTTTTTATCAAAAACTTTCCAATAGTATAACTTTCATTATTATCGAAAAACCTTAAGAGAAAATTTATTTTATCAAAAAATCTGTACAGGATTTTTTTTACAGAAATTGTTTTTGAAAAAAAAAAAATCTATAGAAAATTCTTTTTTACGAAAAAGTTTCTATAGAAAATTCTTTTTAACGAAAATAATTCTATAGAAAATTCTTTTTAACTAAAAAATTTTTATGGAAAAATTTTGTATCAAAAAAATTATATAAACATTTTTATATACGCTTTTATCAAAAAATAACAAAACTATCGGGCTGTAAAAATTATTCAAAAAGAAAAATAATTTGTACTTTATCCCAGTCTATTACATTTATTTGTTAATGTAATAGACAATTTATTGTACCTTTTTAAATTAAAGTATTTTTTTTCTCTAAAAATTTTGTATTTTTATATATGGGTAAAATCAAAATTTTTCGAACGATAAAGCATATATGTGTATATTCACGAATCATGTGTTGTCACAGGCCCCAAAACTCTAACATTTCACCGCTTCATATTTATATAAAGAGTACATAAATATGTCATTGTTGTTGTATAGTATAAGCAAACTATACAAGACTTTTCAACCCAATCGCTGGATAATGACACAGATGTCATTAAAAATATTTATGTAAAATAAATATTATTGATTACGTTTACGCAAATTTGTAGTCAGATGCATTAAGCGTAATTTTTCTTTCCTCTGTTGCTTTTTTTTCTTTTCTCTATATGCAAAACGTTTCTGTGCAATTAAATTTATTTAAGTTCTTTTTTTAATGACAAAGTGAGTAATTATGTAAAATTTAATGTATTGAAGAGTCAGGAATATAAAAGGCATTTATTTTAAATTGAAGTTTTGCTGTCGTCATTTTAAAATTAGTCATAAAAATATAATAATTTTTATAAAATTTCGCAATAGTCACATTTTATAAAAAAAAATGCAAAACCGATTTTTTGTTTGAAATGCTAGAGGCCAAGTTGCTTTGATATTGATTGAGAAACATTTGTGTAACATACTTTTAGGATAACCTAAATAACATATATTTTATAGAAAAATATTTTTGACAAAAATTTTTTTATAGAAAAATATTTTTAACGAAAGCTTTCAACAGGAAAATATTTTTATCGAATATTTTTCTATAGAAAAATATTTTTAATAAAAATTTTTCTATAGAAAAATATTTTTAATGGAAATTTTTCTATAGAAAAACAATTTTTACGAAAATTTTTCATATTTTTAACGAAAATTTTTCTATTGAAAAATATTTTGAACGAAAATTTTTCTAGACAAAAACATTTTTATCAAAAATTTTTGTACAGAAAAATATTTTTATCAAAAATGTTTCTATAGAAAATTATTTGTATCAAAAATTTTTCTATAGAAAAATATTTTTGTCAAAAATTATTCTATAGAAAAATATTTTTCTAAAAAATTTTTCTAAAAAATTTTTCTATAGAAAATATTTTTATCAAAAATTGGTGAATAGGAAATGGAAAATAGAAAAATATTTTTATCAAAAATTTTTCTTTAGAAAAATATTTTTCTAAAAAATTTTTCTATAGAAAAATATTTTTCTAAAAATTTTTCTATAGAAAAATATTTTGCTATAGAAAAATATTTTTATCAAAAATTTTTCTATAGACAAATATTTTTATTAAAAATTTTTCTATAGAAAAATATTTTTATCGAAAATATTTCTATAGAAAAATATTTTTATCGAAAATTTTTTATAGAAAAATATTTTTATCAAAAAAATTTTTATAGAAAAATATCTTTATCAAAAATTTCTCAATAGGAAAATATTTTTATTAAAAATTTTTCTATAGAAAAATATTTTAATCGAAATTTTTCTATAGAAAAATATTTTTATCAAAAATTTTTCTATAGAAAAATATTTTTATCAAAAATTTTTCTATAGAAAAATATTTTTATAAACAATTTTTTTATAGAAAAATATTTTTCTACAGAAAAATATTTTTACCAAAAATTTTTCTATAGAAAAATATTTTTACCAAAAATTTTTCTATAGAAAAATATTTTTATCAAAAAATTTTCTATACAAAAATATTTTTATCAAAAATTTTTCTATAGAAAAATATTTTTATCAAAAATTTTTCTATAGAAAAATATTTTTATAAAAAATTTTTCTATAGAAAATTATTTTTATCAAAAAATTTTCTTAGGAAAATTATTTTTATCAAAAAATTTTCTATAGATAATTATTTTTATCAAAAAATTTTCTATAGAAAGTTATTTTTATCAAAAAATTTTCTATAGAAAATTATTTTTATCAAAAAATTTTCTTAGGAAAATTATTTTTATCAAAAAATTTTTTTTAGAAAATTATTTTTATCAAAAAATTTTCTATAGAAAATTATTTTTATCAAAAAATTTTCTATGGAAAGTTATTTTATCAAAAAATTTTCTATAGAAAATTATTTTTATCAAAAAATTTTCTATAGAAAATTATTTTTATCAAAAAATTTTCAATAGAAAATTATTTTTATCAAAAAATTTTCTGTAGAAAATTATTTTTATCAAAAAGTTTTCTATAAAAAATTATTTTTATCAAAAAATTTTCTATAGAAAATTATTTTTATCAAAAAATTTTCTATAGAAAATTATTTTTATCAAAAAATTTTCTATATAAAATTATTTTTATCAACAAATTTTCTATAGAAAATTATTTTTATCAAAAAATTTTCTATAGAAAATTATTTTTATCAAAAAATTTTCTATAAAAAATTATTTTTATCAAAAAATTTTCTATAGAAAATTATTTTTATCAAAAAATTTTCTATAGAAAAATATTTTTATCAAAAAATTTTCAATAAAAAATTATTTTTATCAAAAAATTTTCTATAGAAAATTATTTTTATCAAAAAATTTTCTATAGAAAAATATTTTTCTCAAAGTTTTTTTATAGAAAAATATTTTTATCAAAAATTTTTCTGTAGAAAAATATTTTTATCAAAAATTTTTCTATATAAAAATATTTTTATCAATAATTTTTCTATAGAAAAATATTTTTATCAAAAATATTTTTATCAAAAATTTTTCTATAGAAACATATTTTTATCAAAAATTTTTATATAGAAAAATATTTTTGTCAACAATTTTTCTGTAGAAAAATATTTTTATCAAAAATTTGTATATAGAAAAATTTTTGATAAAAATATTTTTCCATAGAAAAATAGTTTGATCCAAAATATTTTTCTATCTTTTAAATCTTAATATTCTTAACCTTTTAAAAATTCTAAGAAACATTCTGTTCACCAATCAATATTTCAATACACCTAAATATATTTGTCTACCCTAATAATACATCAATTTAGCAAGATTCAGTTTTCCTTATTATTGTTCTCTACATCATCTAATTTTACTTGATTATTTGTTCAATTTCCAAAAGACCACAAAATTGATAAGAAAAAAGTCGAAAATGTTGTTAAGAAAAAACATGACCGTAAACAATTCAGCAAATAAAACTAAAAGAAAACTAAAAAAAGGACAAAAATAAAAATATATGAAACCAAAGCAAACCTTTGCTCTTTGGCCATAATCACGTTTTCAGAATTGTTGTTAAAATATATGGCCAGCAAATAAAAAGTAAAATAGAAATATGTATATAAACAAAAATATTGTTCTTTTTTCTAATACAACTCATATACCTTAACGGCTGTTGTTGCTTCAGTTGTCGTTGCCGTCATCATCATCAGCATCAAGAGCATCAAGAGCAGGCAACAGCAGCAGCAATATCGGCTGCAATATGATGGGAAATTTTACTAGTTTTTTTATCTGTTTATCTTGTTTCTGTTTTTTGCCATTTTAAACGAATTACTATCAGAAAAAGAGAAAAACTGGAAACAACTAATAAAATATGTACTATGTTTGCAAAGGGTTTTACATTAAGTGCTTAATATCTTAAAATCGCATTAAAACAAAGTATGTTTGAAAAATCACCGACAGTTTTTAATCGTTTGAAAGACCTTTAGATATAATTACGGGTAAAGTATGACATAATCACAAACTGCATAAGAAATCTTAATATGTCTATAAATACATAAGCAGATATTAATTCTTTAACCCTGGATGGTTATTCTTCATTTTTGTACATAAAGGTTACTCTACGTGGAGTCGACGAAAATTTGTTTAAATACATTCTAGCGGAGAAATTTTTGAAGTTAAAATCAGAGACCGAATATTAATACTTTTAAAACAATATTTTCATATTTTAATCCATACAAAAACAATCATTGAATTTTAAAAAATCATAAAAATCCCTAAAGATTTTAAATTGTTCGAAAAATTTTGTATCGTTTTTCAATCCGATGAAAATAAAAAATAAAAAAATCGTTTGGGATATTTATCAGTTCAAAATAATTTACATCTTTTTTCATCCGATGAAAAAAAATTTTGATAGAAAATATTCAAATTTTATTTCTGTATTTGTTCTGGTTTCTGTACATGTTCAGCTGCCGTAGGAGGTGTAGTTGGAGTAGTTTATTCTGTAATGTTGTTTCTTTCCATGCTTAAAACATCGTGAGTGCTAAGTCGATTGGTGATGGGTTCAAAGACACAAGCCACGTTTGTATATCCGAGACTGACGTTTGCTTGCAGCCGCAACTAACATATTGAACAGACGCTGCATTTTCGTACTTTACCGAGTACTATTATCTTAGAACCTTAGACTATATACTTTGGAATGGCTCTAAGATAACTCCCTTTTATATTAACCCTGACCTAGAATCCCACACGGGTTTTTTACCGCATCTAAAACTAGGTTGCTCAGGTTTCCAGGATGTACCACGAGCAGGTTAGAGTGGGAACTGGATACAGTTCTTACCTGGTAGCTAGAGACGCCAGCCAATTGCTGCATCTTCTCAGGCCCTATGCTCCACTGGGAGTCAAGAATGACAGAAGGAAAAGATTTGTCCTGGTATAAAAAGTCTTAAGGACGTTTAAATAACAATAAGTTCAATTATTGTTGCAAATTTTATGTTAAAATGGTTTTGCGAGTCAAAGAAACCACCAAGAGTTCCATTAACATTGCAATTAATTGGAAACATATTCATACATTCATTGTTGAACATTTTAAAATTTCAAAAATATTTTATTTTTTCAAAGCCAAAACAGAAGTTAAAAAAAAACAATCAATAAAATATTTTTCTGTTCGGATATTTATCGTTGAAGATATTTAAAATTTTCATCATGAGAGATATTTATATTTCAAATATAAATCCCTTATTTTTACTCATCGATCGAAATGAAAATAAATTTTCATCGGCAAAGATATTTTTCTTCATTGATTAAAAAAATAAAACAATATTCGGTCTCTGGTTAAAATTAAACAAAAATAGTTTAAGTTAACATTTTTTTCAAGCAAATGAAAATAGAATATAACAAAAAACATTTAGGGTAGGAGGGGGACCATTTGCCATAGGGGCGCATTTGCCACCACTAATTTTCTTGAAAACTAACTTATCTTTTTTGATGCTGTAATCGATTTTATAATTGTTTATCATTGATATTCTATATGTCAAATTTTGACTGCTGTAGCTTTCATATTTAAAACATCAGGCGTGATTTACTGTTTTAGCAGATCATGAAAAAATATTTTGCTACAAGTATTTTTGTAATATTTTCCTTAGTTTTTTGTTTTCCTAAGAAATTTTTCATTAGTTTAATAAACAATATGGTACTGACAACAAATACTTTAAGTTTTTATCAATAAATCTATTTCTTATGTGAAAAATTGTTCTTTACATCTAAGGACTCTACCTGGGACACATTTGCCATACATATATAACATAGCTCCTCGTCGACATTTTTTTGAGCCCGACATTCGTAATATCCCTAAAAGGGATATCGTATTTTGGTTCCAAGGTCCATTCCATCTTCCATCTTAACAATTTTTTTTTTAATGTTGATATGTCACAGTACAATGTTAACAAAGGCCCAATAGTTTAAATTTTGATCTCTGAATTTTTTACTGTTTTGTTTAATTTATCCATGTGAAATGAACTTGAATTAATTTTTTGGTTTGTTTGTTTTGTATATTAAAGCTTTATAGCAATAAAAATTTACTTTATTACAACAATTTTTTTACTTCTTTTTTGTATCCAACTTATTGGCAAATGTGCCCCATGGGTGGGGCACATTGGCCACTTTCAGTTAATTTGCTATTTTTTAAATTTAATACATAAAGAAAAATCGTAGGCAATCTGAACCAACACATTTTAAAGCTAACATATATAGGTACCTATGAAGAACAAAAAAATTGTGATAATTCTCCCGGTAGGAAACCTAGAGCACTTTAAAAAAAAAGTGGCAAATGCTCCCCCTTCTACCCTATTTTGTTTCTAAAAATTCGATACGAGCTTGAACTCTTTTTTTCTTTCTACAAACCTGCGAAAACCAAGTTTCAGAAAATGGATAGCCCGAGTACGTCTACAGCAATGATCGGCAAGTTAGACCGCAGGGGGCGAGCACTAAACTTTATTTTCACCCTTAAGGTCAAAGGTGTTATTTTTCCTATATAAAGACAAACATTTGTTAAGTTTTGCCATCATACAAACATTTTCTCAAAACTTATATATTTAAGCTGTTTCCGCCATTTGGATTTATATTCTCATTATCTTTAGATTTACGAGCGTTTTAGTGATTTTAAAGAAGATTTTGTATGGGAGCTATGGTCAATTGCGGACCGATTTTATCGAAATTTGGTACAGTGATTTAAGTTAACATAAGCAGTATTCGTTTTAAATTTCATGAAAAATATTGATATTTGTGGCCAAAATATCAATTCCGGGAAGTGGGACCTAAGGGAGGTACCTTAAATAATGAACCGATTTTGATAATAGCCATGGTCCCGCTATCAAAAAAATGATCTGTGACAAATTTCATCAGATTATGTTTAGAATTGCGACCTGCACTTTGATTACAAGGTTTACATGGGGGTACAGCCAGCCAGCCAGCCAGCCAGACGGACGGTCATCGCTAAATCGACTCAGAAAGTGATTCTAGGCCTATTAGTCTTAGACAAATATTTCTATGCGTTACATACATCAGCACAAGCTTATATAAAAAGTCTTGGACTGAACTAAGATATATATTTTGGTTTAATCAGATTTAACGAAATGACTCCCAAGTCCAGAGACCGGCAAAAAAAGTCCAAAAACTGATTCGCTACGTAAAGAAACAATATCTTCGTGTGCGAATTTCGTAGGAAGCGCTGACCTTCAGAAAAGTGTAGTACAAGTAAGGTTGTAGCTTTTGATATTTCCAAGGCGTTCTAAAGGGTCTGGTATGGTGCACTCATATTTATTGCTTTTGGTGTCGGTTATCGCTTATCAAAGAGCTGTTATAGATATGTTTTCATCAAACGAGTTCAAGATGCATTCAGGAGTACTGCAAGTCTCCGTTTTCTCTTGTGTCCTATTTCTTATGTTTCCAAATTAGCTCCTACATCAAACTTACAGCCCTATCTACTCTTTTGAAGACAATATTTAGCATCATTTGTGCTATTGTAGTAAAGGTTGTCACTAATTTAATTTAGATTGAGGTTTATCAAAGTGAGCGTTATCAACTACTAACGATTGGAAGTTCCTGTTCACAGACCCTTTATATATGTATATATGAACATCCCTCAGGTTTCTACTTACAGTGCCAATGGCAATTGCCCAATATGTTTTAAAAATGAAAGAAAAATAAAAAACTTTTACTATAAAATATTTCATATTGCTTGTATCTAAATATAATAAGAGTTAAGGAAATGGAAGATATTAAAACAGAAAAGAAAATGAAAATAAAAAATAGCCAATTTTCAAAAACTAAATCTGATGTAATAGAAAACATTGAATTTTTCTATTACATCAGTCTTAGAAACATCAAAAAAATATGTGGATAATGATAATTCAATTGAAAGTAAAATTGTGTCATTTGAATTGTGATATAACATATATTTATAAGTTTAAAATTTTAATCAAAATCTTTTAAAATCTTAAAATTGTACATCCTAAAATTTAAGCTGTTTTATTCAATTTCATTAAACTTTTTAAATTTCCTTTTATTTTGTCAACTATTTTATTAGCTTCTCTTAATCAATTCTTTAGCTAAAAGTATTTAAGTTTAACAAAGCAAAAAGAAGAATGTTCTTTTATAGCTTGTTAATAAAATTTGTTGGCAAAAAAAAAAAAAAAAACAAATTCGTTTATAGCAAATCCAATAAAATTAAACTTTTTTAGAACTATTGAGTTTTTTGTATAAGTTAAAAGTGGGTATGAGTTGCAATAAAATTCAATAAAAATGTTGCTACTTTATTTTTAACTGCTCTTTTTTAAGCAATCAAATAAATTCATTTTTTTTCTTTTAAAGGATGAAAATAGGGATAAGTAGAGACAGATAAAATGAAAGAGGTATACGACGACAGCTTAAGAAGGCAAAGTACAAATAAGCAACTGGAAATTCTGAGGATTTTCTTTAACAAAATATCGATGGATGGACTTTCCACTAGACAATAGATTGACATTTCTCACAATTATACTACAGATGAGGCCCTATGCTCTACTGGGAGTCAAGGATAACAAAAGAAGAAGAAGACAGAATACTGAAGATTGTCCTTTTTTATTAATAGAAAATCTTATGTCTTAGCCAACGTCTTAGTCTATGTCATAGCCTATGTCTTTTTACTCAGTCAATGTCTTAGTCTATGTCTTAGTCTTAGTCTTAGTCTTAGTCTTAGTCTTAGTCTTTGTCTTAGTCTATGTCTTAGTCTTTGTCTTAGTCTATGTCTTAGTCTATGTCTTAGTCTATGTCTTAGTCTATGTCTTAGAATATGTCTTAGTCTATGTCTTAGTCTATGTCTTAGTCTATATCTTAGTCTATGTCTTAGTCTATGTCTTAGTCTATGTATTAGTCTATGTCTTAGTCTATGCTTAGTCTATGCTTAGTCTATGTCTTAGTCTATGTCTTAGTCTATGTCTTAGTCTATGTCTTAGTCTATGTCTTAGTCTATGTCTTAGTCTATGTCTTAGTCTATGTCTTAGTCTATGACTTAGTCTATGTCTAAGTCTATGTCTTAGTCTATGTCTTTGTCTATGTCTTAGTCTATGTCTTAGTCTATGTCTTAGTCTATGTATTAGTCTATGTCTTAGTCTATGGTTTAGTCTATGTCTTAGTCTATGTCTTAGTCTATGTCTTAGTCTATGTCTTTGTCTATGTCTTAGTCTATGTCTTAGTCTATGTCTTAGTCTATGTCTTAGTCGATGTCTTAGTCTATGTCTTAGTATATGTCTAAGTCTATGTCTTAGTCTATGTCTTAGTCTATGTCTTAGTCTATGTATTAGTCTATGTCTTAGTCTATGGTTTAGTCTATGTCTTAGTCTATGTCTTAGTCTATGTCTTAGTCTATGTCTTTGTCTATGTCTTAGTCTATGTCTTAGTCTATGTCTTAGTCTATGTCTTAGTCTATGTCTTAGTCTATGTCTTAGTCTATGTCTATGTCTTAGTCTATGTCTTAGTCTATGTCTTAGTCTATGTCTTAGTCTATGTCTTAGTCTATGTCTTAGTCTATGTCTTAGTCTATGTCTTAGTCTATGTCTTAGTCTATGTCTTGGTCTATGTCTTAGTCTATGGTTTAGTCTATGTCTTAGTCTATGTCTTAGTCTATGTCTTAGTCTATGTCTTGGTCTATGTCTTAGTCTATGTCTTAGTCTATGTCTTAGTCTATGGTTTAGTCTATGTCTTAGTCTATGTCTTAGTCTATGTCTTAGTCTATGTCTTTGTCTATGTCTTTGTCTATGTCTTAGTCTATGTCTTAGTCTATGTCTTAGTCTATGTCTTAGTCTATGTCTTAGTCTATGTCTTAGTCTATGTCTTAGTCTATGTCTTAGTCTATGTCTTAGTCTATGTCTTAGTCTATGTCTTAGTCTATGTCTTAGTCTATGTCTTAGTCTATGTCTTAGTCTATGTCTTAGTCTATGTCTTAGTCTATGTCTTAGTCTATGTCTTAGTCTATGTCTTAGTCTATGTCTTAGTCTATGTCTTAGTCTATGTCTTAGTCTATGTCTTAGTCTATGTCTTAGTCTATGTCTTAGTCTATGTCTTAGTCTATGTCTTAGTCTATGTCTTAGTCTATGTCTTAGTCTATGTCTTAGTCTATGTCTTAGTCTATGTCTTAGTCTATGTCTTAGTCTATGTCTTAGTCTATGTCTTAGTCTATGTCTTAGTCTATGTCTTAGTCTATGTCTTAGTCTATGTCTTAGTCTATGTCTTAGTCTATGTCTTAGTCTATGTCTTAGTCTATGTCTTAGTCTATGTCTTAGTCTATGTCTTAGTCTATGTCTTAGTCTATGTCTTAGTCTATGTCTTAGTCTATGTTTTAGTCTATGTCTTAGTCTATGTCTTAGTCTATGTCTTAGTCTATGTCTTAGTCTATATCATAGTCTATGTCGTTGTCTATGTATTAATCTTAGTCAATGTCTTGGTCTACCTTCTAGTCTTCAAGTTTTTTATTTTTTAAATTAAATAATTCATTGAAATGCCCCTAAATCCTAATGCGCCTTTCAAATTTCTCTTTGAGTTTAGCTGCTTGCAAATAAACGAAACTCAAATAAGGAAATAAAAAAATCTAAAACTATTTCACTAATTTGTAATTTGATTTAGTTTAATTCGTTTAAACTCGCAAAAAGTATTTGCTCAAGATGTTTTGTATAGATTTTCCTGAAAAAGAAACTTATTTCTTTTTCCTCAGCCAAAAAGTATGCAATACATTTTTTTTCCAGAAAAGAACATCAGTATCAGCATTTAGAGGAAGAGGAGCTTATTGTGAATTTGGTCAGGACGGAATAAACGAATAAAAAAATCCTAACAAGAAAATGAATGTAACAAAGGCGGAGAATCTGGAAATGATGTTGGCGGGTACCATTTTTGTTGTTATTGCTGCTGTTGATGATGATGAGGACACTGTTGATGAAGCAACCGGATGTTTGTACGTGAGCTATAGTTTTTCGTATTTATTTTTGTCATCATGTTTTTTAAGAGAGTGTCAGTGTGTATGTTTTTGAAGCTGAGTACTTGTCGTCTTCGTTGTTTGTGGTGTCGTGGCATTAAACTAAGCTTCAATTGATGCAATCAGTAGAATGTCATGTCGAACTTGTGCAGTTGTCTTTCTTTTTTGCACACTCTGTCCAAATGATTGGTAGGCAAAATAAGTTTATCATTTGATACAACAGCGAAATAAACCTTTTTTTTTATTCCAATTTTTCATGATAATTTGAAAACCTCGACAATGATCTATGTTTAAGATACAATATTGATCAATGGTCTTTATCATGCCTTGGTTCTAGCGTTGATCTCTCGGTTGTTATTGTTTATCTCTTAGAAGATGACCTAGTATATGTCTTGGTGCGTGTAAGTCCAAGTCTTTTTTTGATTTTAATTCAAAGTTGTATAATTAAGTACATATTACGATTTATATTAATTTTAGCTGTTGCGAACATTAAATTCGTCGTTACTTTAGATATTACTTCAACTTGTTTTATTTCATTTGTGTTACTCCTTAGTAGATTTTTTTTGTTGCAAAGAATTGCAGTTATATTACTTGTTGTGTTACATGAGTTTCATTTCAATCAGGAAGAAACTTTTGCAAAAGGCGAAAAAAAAAACGTTTTAAAATAAAAAGACATATAAATATATCTGTCGATAAAGAAACAAATTCCCATTGGTATGATTTACAAATATATATCTTATTGCTTTATACGAACTCGTACAATTGATGCTTGTGTTGCACTTTAGTTGCTCTTTTTGTAGGGATGTCTCATGTCATCGTTCGTATTTGTTGTTTTTTTGTGTTCAAATAGTTCGAAATAACGAATATGTGATGTCATGTAATTAACGGAAAGGTTAAAATTTTTATTTCGCTTTGCTAAAGGTAATTGCAAAAGTAAATTGCACACCTTTTTACTGATTTTTTAATTGAGGTGAGGCCACTATTCTTTTAATTTAGGTTACATAGCAACTGAAGTAACTGATAAATTAAAAGCAAAAGGGTAACGATGATTTTTTTTGTGATACCTGTAAATTGTAACTGTTTGCAATACAGCAAAATGAGGTTTATAGAGATATGTAAAGAAAATGAATTCTGATTTTTTTTGCTTTTAATTTCATATGTTTGAATAAAATTTGTAATTTTTTAGTTATTCAACTCAGAGTCCATAAAATTTATACTGATATAAAAGGATTGATTTTCCCCGTCCTCTTTAAATTAGGTTTGTCTATCTCATAGAGCTGTGATTGTCACCAGCTATTACTTATCGGGTCCTTTGTAGCCTAACTCTTTAATATTTAGAACTATTTCTGTTTCACTCTCCGGATCTATTAGTGTTCGACTGTTTGCCTTAAAAGAGTTAGAAACTAATTTCGTTAAAACACATTCAAAGTAGTACCAATAGAATAGAGTGACACAACACATATTGTGGCATTTCTAGAGTGAACCAATCGAGTTGGATATCCCACTCTTACCGATAAGATTTGAAGCTTCGAAACATATATGACAGTTCAGAGAAATTAGAGAGAGCGATATATTTCTTATACCTAGGCTCTTGAGTAAGTTCATCGACACTTCAAGAATGTATTAAATTCAACTAATTACATTACCAAGTCTTGTATGCATTAAAGCCGACTGAATAGAGTCGGACACGATCCCATTCAGAGATAGTTTCGAGATCTAGATTTATTTATGTTTTATGTCTGTAAAAAGCCTAGCCCATAATTGAAGGAATATCAATGGAAAATGTTACTATCATCTGAAAAAGTGTATACATAACACAGCACAACAAAATAAAAAAAATTTCATGTGCTCTTAAAATCACTATACAATTTTGATGTATCATCACTACCTTTGTACAAAAATGGTAAAATTTTTAAATTTTGTGGATAAATCTTAAAAAAAAATGTTTTTAACATTGTAATTTTTTTTAGATGTTTCTTCAAGTAATTAATGATAACTCAAAAACTACTAGTGCGATATTATTAAAATAAAATCAGAAAAATTAAGATTTACATAACCTTTAATTTGTCTATATATTGCGTTTCAATTGGATCAATAGTATCCGAGTTATAATAAAAAACTTAAGAAAAAAATATATTTTTTACGTAAAAATGACAAAAATTTTCGTTTTAAAAAAATCATGAAAAATCGAAAACTGCAAAAAACTTTCAGATTTATTATTTTATCGCATAGCGACATATAATAGCAACAAAATGAGATATCGATTGATTGTTTTCGAATTTATTCACAATTTAGTGAATTCGCTCATTTTCACAAAATTTAAGTTTTTTACTTAATATACGCATTATACCGGGTTTTCAAATGTATGAAAAAAATAATTTTTCCAATTTCAAGGGGTGCATGTCGAATCATTGTGAGATTTGGTGAAAAACTTCCACCCACAAAATTTTAGTCGAATTGGACAACGTTAACACGTAACGCATGAATTGGTCAAAGATACCGATTTTCTCAGTTCAATGTCAGAAATTGAGAAAAATGCATGGAATTCGTTTGTATGGGTTATTCAACATTTCTTAGGAAATAACAAGGATGATGATTATGTTGCGCACGTCAAAGAGATGTTATCTCACTTCCAGAATTTTGGATGCAACATGAGCATCAAGTTACATTACCTTCACAGTCACTTAGATCGTTTTTCTGAAAATCTAGGAGACTTAAGTCAGGGACAGAGCGAACGATTTCACCAAGATACTCGGACAATGGAGGAAAGATACCAGGGTCGCTGGGATGCACACATGATGGCAGATTTTTGCTGGAGTATTCAGAGCAACACTTCGTTATTCAATAATAGAAAATGTCATAAAAGAAAATTCCGAATTTTGTAGTTTATAATATTTATTTATTAATTTCCTTATTTTGTAAGTTGTAATAAATTTAAATAATAAAATATAAAATAAAAGAAAATACATGAATAAAAGAATGAAATGCATTTTTGATCTATTCCATGTGACCTAGTCAATTTTTTTGGTCAATTGCCTTTGGCAAGTCCTCAAGGACAAGTAATGGCCAGTGCAAATTGTAGTAACTCGGAAGCTGTTTAACCGATTTTAAAGATACGTAGCTTATTGGAAATCTCATTGTGTTTGCCCTAAGGACCAGGATCCACTTTTTTGCAAAAGGGGGAATAAATAGCGTTAATTTTGCAAAAACTTAAAAATTATAAAATTTTTCCGATATAAACTTGATTTGTCAGCTTTAGGACCTGGGCGACACGCGTTAGCGTTGTCCAATTTGGCTAAAATTTTGTAGGTGAAAGTTCCTCATTAAACCCCCAATAATCCGACCGGCACTCCTTGAAATTCTAAAATTTATTTTGTTCACATATTTGAAAAACCCTGTATACGTATATCAAGCTGAAATATAAAATTTTGTGAAAATGAGTGAATTCACTTAATAGTGAATAAATTCGAAAATAATCAATCGATTTTTACGGTCGATATCTCGTTTTGTTGCTATTATTTATGGCTTTGCGACAGAATAATGAATCTGAATATTTTTGCCGTTTTCTATTTTTAATGATTTTTTTTAAAACAAAATTTTTGCCATTTTTACGTAAAAAATATATTTTTTTCTTAAATTTTTTATTATAACTCTGATACTATTGATTCGATTGAAACGCGATATATAGACGAAAGGTTATGTTAATCTTAATTCTGATTTTATTTTTATAATATCGGACAAGTAGTTTTTGAGTTATCATTAATTATTTGAAGAAACGTCTAAAAAAAATTGCAATTTAAAAAATTTTTTTTTTAAATCTTGCCATAGAATTTAAAAATTTTACCATTTTTGTACTAACCCAGCAAAACTTAGGTAATGGCAAGTACTCTGATAACTGGTTACCTTTTAACGACTACAACATACCATCCGAATAAATAGTAAGTTATTACAGAAGTACTTATTTGTAATTAAGATGGTAATTTAAACTGAATGGCCCCGGTTCAAAGCCCACCAAGGGCAACAATTTTTTTTACTTTTTTTTTTTTTATTAAAAGAGTCTTTTTAAATGATTTTTTAATTTTAAGAAATTAAATATTATCTTCTGTAAAAAAAAATTTGTAAAACTAACTAACGTTAATGAAAAAATACCATCATGAGTCAATTTTGATTATGTAGGGGATGTTGAATACCAAACACGATTCTAATTGGTCTTAACTTGGTAAGCCCAACTTATCTGGGTCATCCTTCATCTCAATTGTGGACACACACCTCCTCATGGTATCACCCGGGGAGCTAGTTTAACACCCATTAATAATGTGAGTTAACATGTTCCGAGAGTTGTCCCATAAGATCGATAAAAATGGGTTAGGATTACAGGCTAGTAACCCTCTCTTGAAAAAAAATACAATAAAGAGGATAGAATTAGAATTGAAATGTCCCACTACTTAATATTAGAGGAGGATGTCCTAAACTTCGATAGAAAGACCAAGTAGAGGAACATTTTTCAAAGCTTGGCCTATAAAATTGGAGAATATTCGCACAAGATCGAAATACATGGAATTCTAAAATATGCTCGGACTTTGACCTTAACAGGTTGTAACATTTAAGTAAGTAAGAGTCAATCTTATGTAAAAACTTATACAAAAAAGAAGATTTAAGTTGTTAAAGTTTTAAAATAATTACAAAAAATCGTATAAAAATATTTTTCCAAAAATTACAACAAAGCAAAAAAAAAAGCAGGGAAAAACAAAGTTATTTTCACATGATTTTGGATCTAAAAATAAAAATTGTTTATATTAATTATAAGCTGCTAAGTTTTCAACATATGAAGTAGCTCAGTGGAAGAGTCTCTGCCCAGCAGTCGGAGGGTCTGGGTTCGAGCCCCCATGGGATCATAAAAAAATTTTGTATTTCGTTTAAAAATATATGTTTTTAATAAAACAACAACAAAAAAGTTGTTGCTGTTGTTGTTGTTGCTTTCAAATTGCTTACCCAAGTCATTACTTTTCTGCAATTGGTAAGTACTTGCCTCCAATGACATCCCCATGTTAATGTAATGACTTAAACAGCGAATGAGTAAGTAGTTCGTGTTCAATAGTTTAACTGTTTAACTCATTATTTGGTAATGAAAAGTTTTACTGGGAAGGTAGCCATGATACATCAAATGTATATAGTTACTCGAGCTCATTTTTGCCATGTTTAACTGTTCAGTGATTTTACGGCTCCAAAAGCAAAGTCAGAATGAATGTGATGATTAAAATTATCAGCAACAAGTAAGAGTGTTAAATTCGGCTGTGCCGAATCTTGTATACCCACCATTAAGTTGTACGAGAGTGCATCTAATTCAAAATGTTGCCCAAATGTGGTATTGTTGGTAAAATATTTGGACTTAATTTGATTGAAGTAGAATGGTTAGTATAGTTCAACATTTAAAAGTATATAAACCACTTCCCTAGTATTTACTTTGCCCAAAATTTAGTCTCATGACCAGGTATAAAAACTTTTCGTTTAGCTTAATATTTAGTTGGGATAAACATATTGATAGTAATACGATAGGTCCATATATTTTGTTAGGAGTTCCTAATGTATCTACCGTATATAAGGTCTGGACATTGGTGCAATCTTAATATGCTGCTTGTACCTCCGAATCTTTTTGATTGTAGATATTCAAAGGGGATGTTATATAAATATACGAATTATAGCCAAATGTTGACCGATTGTAACAAAATTTTACACACTGGCTGGTATTTATATAAAGCTTATTCTTGCGAAATTTCAATTTCTCTATTCTAAATTTAGTCGTCAAAGCTATTACAATTGTATTCAATTAATCAGCATTCATGTGTTTCCCGGGGTGGGGTTATATGGGAGCTCTAACTAAATGTGAACCGATTTCGCCCATTTTCAATACACAATTTCTGTTACATATCGAAAATACTTTTGTAAAATTTTGTCTCTAGAGCTGTCGCGCTTTTATCTGACGGACAGTCGGACATAAACACCCTTTACTTTTTGTTTTCTTGTGTTTCTGTAAGTTTTTTATATGGGAGCTTTGGTCAAATGGTGACCGATTGTAACAAAATTTTGCACACTGGCTGGCATTCATATAAGACTACCTTTTGTAAAATTTTGTTGCTATAGCCCTATTAGCTAAGGCGCTATCGCGCTCTTATCTAACGGACAGAAGGACATAAACTCCCTTTTTTTGTATTTTTGTATTTCCGTAAGTTTTTTATATGGAAGCTATGGTCAAATTGTGGCCGATTGTGACAAAATTTTGCACACTGGCTGCCATTTACATAGGACTTCCTTGTGCTAAATTTAGTGGCCAAAGCTATTACAGTTTATCATTTATTGGCATTTAAGTGAATTTCAGGTGGAATTTAGGCTGTTTCCGTAAGTTTTTTATATGGGAGCTATGGTTAAATGTTAACCGATTTCGATGAAATTTTATATGTTGCCTAGTGCTTATGTAAAACTTCCAAATTTTGTTATCATAGCTGTTACAATTTGTCATTTATTAGCAAATAAGCGATTAGAATAGTCAAATCTTAACCGATTTTGCCCAATTTCAATACCGAAATTTTCTCATAGGTAGAGAATGTTTTTACTAAGTTTCAGTGAGCTAGCTCCTTTCGTTTAGGTGTTATCGTGATTTCAACAGACAGACAGACGGACATCGCTCAATCGTCTTAGACTTTCAGTACCTGGTTGACCGAGCCTTGCTCGGGGCTTTATGATAAGCATTTTGAGGCAAATTTTAAAGTTTTTATATATTTTATTTTATACAGTTACAGTTTTACTCATTTTAAATAATTTTGAAAATTGGTCATACCAACAGAAACCTCCATCGACTCATGCGCAACAACTTAGCTTAAGATTATAGTCTGATGAAATGCACAGTTTACGATTTAATTCATTTTGAGTAGTTTTCAGTGGCGCCGCCTGAAGTCGTTCATACCACTAAGAAACCTTCATCTGCTTATGCGTAACAACTTTGCTTATGATCATAACATGATCAAATGCACAGTTTATGATTTAATTCACTTATAGTCTGATCAAATGCACAGTTTACGATTTAATTCATTTTGAGTCATTTTCAGTGGCGCCACCTATTGGACTTTGGTCATTCCAGTGGCACCACCTATTGAAATTTCTTCATACTAACTAAGAAACCTTCGTCGGCTCATGTGCAACAACATTGCTAAAGATTATAGCATGATCATATGTACAGCTTACGATTAAATTGACGTTGAGTAATTTTCAGTAGCGCCACCTGTCGGAAATTATTCACACTAATTAAAAAGCATTCGCCAGCCCATGCGCTACAACTTTGCAAAAGATCATAGTATGATCAAATGTACAGTTTACGATTTAATTAATTTTTAGTAATTTTCAGTGGCGCCACCTGTAGGAAATTCGGTTTACCAACCTAAAAACCTCCGCCGGCTTATCCGCAACATCTTTGCTAAAGAGCATAACATGATCAAATTCACAGTTTACTATTCTATAAAGAACATACATACAGCCAAACATTCATTTGTTTTAAAGTTATAACTTTACTAATTTTTTCCCCTTTTTATCCCCTAATTTCAAAAAGTTCCATATGCATAATTGGTACTTCTTTGGTACCAATTGAATTCGGTACATTTTATTAGAAAGCAGTTAACATAATTTTCCTACTCATATTACTTTTGTAGATGTTAAGTTATCAGTTTATCCCTTTTTTACACATTTTGGCCACAAAATCAAAAAAGTACCAAATACGTATTCAATATTTCTTTCACATCTATTGATTGCAGTACAAAGTTTCTTTCTATATTCATTAGTTTAAAATATAAGAGTGGGTTAAAAAGATACCAAAAAAAATATTTTCACCCTTTTTTAGTTTCAAAAAAGTACCAAACACCTGTCCGTTTATTTTCATAGCTGTTTAAAACGTAATTAAAATTTTGTTTCTATACCTATTACTTAAGGAGATATAGCGTTTTCGATTTTTTCCCCTTTTTACCCGTTTTTACCCTCTTAGAGGCAAAGGTTCCTTCTTCTTCGACCTATACATCAAAAAAGATACCCACTGTCCAAATTTTATCAAAATCGTTAGAGCCGTTTTCGAGATAGTCATTCTATATATATATATATATATATATATATATATATATATATATATATATATATATATATATATATATATATATATATACATATATATTATTGCTCGTTTAAGAATATAAGATAAGGATTTAGAATATGTATGATTTTTAGAATATGTTTTTGATTTTTAAGCCAATATTGAGGAAATTACAAACTGAATGACAATCTCAATATGCCCTCCATTCTTTTTGATGGTGGGTATAAAAATATTTAATTTTAGCGACGATATTTATACAATTGTGGATATTGTGACCCCAAAATAGCAACTGCACTCTTACATTTTGAAATTTTGGGCTTCACAGCAATTTGGAGCCAGAAGATTATTGGATAAATGTTTCTGATTTAAAGAATACCTTGGAAGACAGTTTGCTTCCTACTTTGCAAAAACTTATTAACTAGGGAATTATTTTAACACTCGTTAATATAATGAGCTATCATGTACCGCGAGTTCTCCCATATGTTAGAAGGGGTCATCCGAAACATTGATGAAAAGACCATGTAGAGGAAAGTCTTTCAAAACTTGGCGTACGAAGTTTGAGAATATGCGCACAAGATCGAAATGCATAGAATTCTAAAATTTGCTCGGCCTTTGACCTTAACAGGTTGCAAATATAGGCCAAGTAAGTATGTTATTTTGCCAAAAGAAGCATGTGTAATTCTTAATTTCATGTGTAATTTTTGTATGATACATGTGTAATTTAACAATTGATTGGTGGCAACACTGCTCTACTCTTACAGCAAAACATTAACAGAAAAATGTTGATCTGCTTATAGAGTCTATAAGCAGATCAACATTTTTCTGGACATAATATGGACACAAACAGAACAACAACTACACCAACAGAAACATTCTAGAAAACTAGCAAAGAATTATAAGTAGCGAACTTTGCACACTAGGGCGGATAACTTAAAAATTCGTGACAATATAAATAAATCGTACCAACCTAAGATCGCAGCATTTGATATTAAACGAAAAATCTGACTTTTAAGCAAAAATTTTAACATTTTCAAAATATTTTATTTTGCAAAAAGTCTTTTATTTCGATCTATATCAAATGCGGCGATTTGGTTTCAAGGACATTCATAATAAACCATTTTGAATATTTGACGTTTGAAATACAATTACTGCAGTGTACATAAGATTCGGCATAGCCACATATAGCACTCTTACGTGTTAAAATATTTGTAACATTTTTTACTTGACTTTTTATGTTGATTTTTTTTTTTTTTTAATAAATGACCTAGAATTTATAATTAAATTCTTAATATTTTGACCGCATATAAATTTAATAAATTTCAATTATTTCCTTAATTAATAACATGGCATAAATAATTTTATAAAAATTTCATTTTAAATATTTTGTGCTTAAATTAAAATTAAAAAAAAAAATACAAATGTATTAAAATTATTTTTGCATAAATGCATTGCACATTTTCATTAATGAATGTTAATGTAATATTTTTCAACATACATATCGTTACATTAATATAGAAAAGCCCTAAGTCGTTTTTCATTCAAATCGCTTTTAAAAACTTTAATTTAGATAATTTTATAAAAATCTTTTAATTTTAAAAAACATTATTATAGCATTAAATTCTTTAGAGAATTTAGTAAAAAACTGCCTTTAAAAAGTTTCTGTATCTTCAAAACTTAAGATTTTATTTAGTTTTTTTCCCCCTCTCCTGTAATCTTAGAAAAATATTAGTTAGGGCTTTTCTATATTAAAGTAACGATATATAACATTAACATTAAATACGAGTAATTACAATAATTTATTGCAATGATGAAAAATTCGCAATAATGAAATTATTTATAAATTCACATGAGCTCAACGAGTGAAGGTAAATGTGCTACAGCGTAAAAATGTTGTAGATGAAATGGGGCTATATATCAAGCTAATGGGTTTGAATAATATTATATTAAGAGATATGAGCAATGAAAAAATAATGCAAAGACAAAGTCAGAACTTATGCCAATCATTTGGCTATTTTGTTGCCTTATGGCAACATCGAATTTTTTAATCTGAGATTTCTATGATTTTTTTTTCGAGCTTTCTTCGGTTTAAGATATAATTTATTATTCTTAACTTATAAAAATTCTTCTTTAAATATTATGATACAAAAGTGAAAAATTCTTTTCAATGCAGTTCATAAAGTAACATTTATCTAGTATATTAAAACTTTAATATTGCTTTAGCCATTACTGCAAAATTACTTCAGACAAAGTTGTTGAGTTGAAAACCAACTGAAAAAGTACTATCTGTTAAATTACAAAAATTAGGCCATCAGCAACATATGTACAATATGTGGTGGTAACAACAAACTGAAAAGAACATAATGAATAATAACATTTCCTCACATTACTGCGAGAAATGGGTGAAATAATGATGTAGCTCTTAAAATACAAAGTTGGTTAAATTTAATTTTGTATAATACATACGCATATCTCATATCGTTTAAGTAATAAAACTACAACCACAGACATCATCTTATAACCGCAAAAATATATTTGTGCACACATACATATAACGAGAACAGTCAATCAGGTTTCCTGAAATACTGTAAACAGTAAATTCTTGAAAATATAAATAGTAAATTTTCGAAAAATTTTCTATAAATAGTATTTACTTATGAAATACTCAGTTTTTGAAAAATTTCCTATAAAAAGTCGATGTTTGAAATAGAATTTTCTTATAAATAGTAAATTTTTGATAAATTTTCTAAAAAAATAGTAAATTTTTGATAAATTTTCTATAAAAATAGTAAATTTTTGAAAAATTTTCTATAAAAATAGGAAATTTTTGAAAAATTTCCTATAAAAACAGTAAATTTTTGAAAATTTTCCTATAAAGATAGTAAATTTTTGAAAAAATTCCTATAAAAATAGTAAATTTTTGAAAAAAAATCCTATAAAAATAGTAAATTTTTGAAAAAATTTCTATAAAAATAGTAAATTTTTGAAAAAAATCCTATAAAAATAGTACATTTTTAAAAAATTTCCTATAAAAGTAGTAAATTTTTAAAAAATTTCCTATAAAAATATTAAATTTTTTAAAAATTTCCTATAAAAATAGTAAATTTTTGAAAAATTTCCTATAAAAATATAAAATTTTTGAAAAATTTCCTATAAAAATATTAAGTTTTTGAAAAATTTCCTATAAAAATAGTAAATTTTTGAAAAATTTCCTATAAATATTAAATTTTTGAAAAATTCGCTATAAATAATAAATTTTTAAAAAATTTAATAAAGACAGTAAATTTTTGAAAAATTTCCTATAAAAATAGTAAATTTTTGAAAAATTTCCTATAAAAAGAGTAAGTTTTTGAAAAATTTCCTATAAAAAGAGTAAATTTTTAAAAAATTTCCTATAAAAATATGAAATTTTTAAAAAATTTCCTATAAAAATAGTAAATTTTTGAAAAATTTCCAATAAAAATAGTAAATTTTTGAAAAATTTCCTATAAAAATAGGAAATTTTTGAAAAATTTCCTATAAAAATAGGAAATTTTTGAAAAGTTTCCTATAAAAATAGGAAATTTTTGAAAAATTTCCTATAAAAACAGTAAATTTTTGAAAAATTTCCTATAAAGATAGTAAATTTTTGAAAAAATTCCTATAAAAATAGTAAATTTTTGAAAAAAAATCCTATAAAAATAGTAAATTTTTGAAAAATTTCCTATAAAAATAGTAAATTTTTGAAAAATTTCCTATAAAAATAGTAAATTTTTGAAAAATTTCCTATAAAAATAGTAAATTTTTGAAAAATTTCTTATAAAAATAGTAAATTTTTGAAAAATTTCCTATAAAAATTGTAAATTTTTGAAAAATTTCTTATAAAAATAGTAAATTTTTGAAAAATTTTCTATAAATTGTCAATTTTCGAAAATTTTCCTATAAATATTTAGTTTTTGAAAAATTTCCTATAAAAAGTCAGTTTTTGAAAAATTTCCTAAAAAAAAGTCAATTTTTGAAATAGAATTTTTTTATAAAAATAGTAAATTTTTGATAAATTTTCTATAAAAATAGAAAATTTTGAATAAATTTTCTATAAAAATGGTGAATTTTAAAAAATTTCCTATAAAAATACTACATTTTTTAAAAATTTTTTTATAAAACTAGTAAATTTTTGAAAAATTTCTTATTGAAATAGTAAATTTTTGAAAAATTTCCTATAAATAGTAAATTTTTGAAAAATTTCATACTAAAATAGTGAACTTTTCAAATATTTCCTATAAATAGTAGATTTTTGAAAATTTTCTATAAAAAGTAAATTTTTAAAAAATTTTCTACAAATAGTAAATTTTTGAAAAATTTCCTATAAATAGTAAATTTTTGAAAACTTTCCTATAAATAGTAAATTTTTGAAAAATTTCCTATAAATAGTAAATTTTTGAAAAATTTCCTATAAATAGTAAATTTTTTAAAAAGTTGCTATAAAAATAGTAATTTTTGAAAAATTTCCTATAAAAATAGTAAACTTTTGAAAAATTCTTATAGAAATAGTAAATTTTTGAAAAATTTCCGATAAAAATATTAAATTTTTGAAAAATTTCCTATGAAAATAGTAAATTTTTAAAAAATTTCCTATGAAAGTAGTAAATTTTTGAAAAATTTCTTATAAAAGTAATAAATTTTTGAAAAATTTCCTATAAAAATAGTCAATTATTGAAAAATTTCCTATAAAAATAGTAAATTTTTGGAAAGTACCCTATAAAAATAGTAAATTTTTGAAAAAGTTCCTATAAAAATAGTAATTTTTTGAAAAATTTCCAATAAAAATAGTAATTTTTTTGAAAATTTTCCTATAAATAGTAGACTTTTTAGAAATTTTATTTAAAAAGTAAATTTTTGAAAAATTTCCTAAAAATATTTTATTTTCAAAAAAATTACCTATTACTCTCCATGTGTACTGAAGTAGACCATAATTACAATATTTTTCAATGTAATTTACCACATTATTGCATAAAGACTGAAATCGTACATTATGCAAATTTAATAAAATATTGTTCTATATGGAAATAGATCATGTATTTAGACCGGCTCGATTTGCAATCTAATAAATGCCATTATTTTTTTCAATACCTTGCAAATAAATTTTTAATTATTACTCCCATAGAAGCCCTTATCTCAAAGGACACACATAAAAAATCTACATATTTAGATTTAAAGTATTTTTGAGCATCCCTAAAGTATGTTATAAAATATTTGCTAAAAAGTTTTTGTTTTCACTGGATAACGAGGTGGTGGTATGGTCGCATATTTTTAGAGACGGTCTAATTTACATAACTATGTTGGTATACGACTTTATGTATTATATTTCAAAGTGTAATAAACATATCGCTAGCTTATGTTCAATACAGACTATGAACCATATAGAATATTTTTAAGAAAAGGCAAAGAACAGTAAAAAACATTTAACTAAAAGTCAATATTTCTTCTACAATAAGTTCTTAAATAGATTTTTATACACTTCGCCACCATATGTGAGGGTATTATATGCTTTGCTGATGTATCTAACGCATAGAAATATTTGTCTTAGATCCACCTTTTAGTACACCAATAGACTTAGTTAGAATCACTTTCTGAGTCGCTTTATCGAAGTCAGTTCGTCTGTCTGCCTGGACGGCTCACTTTGGTACTTCTTCTGCAAAAAAGCTATTATTGACCAACGCTTTTAAAAATTCTAATGATGCAGTTCTATAGAGAAGAGTCTTGATATTAAGAATCAATAATTGTTTTCAAGAAAAAGTTATATTATGTGTTAAAAAAAGGGTATTGAATTATGCTTAATATTCGATAAGGCAAAGTGATGAAATTGTTCATCAAACTCAGTGGCTTATATATCGAATATAGTTTCACAGCTTCAATCTTGATGTCGACTAAATTAAGACACCGAACTTTGCTTTTAGGCTGCAGAAGGAAATAACTTAATTTCGTATATATTTAAGGAGATATCAGGATATCAAAAAAGCTCTATAAAATTCAGTGTTTTCGTTTTTCTTTGGACAAAAGCCAAGTTAAATCGGTTTTGTTCGGTACTTCCACCATAACCATGTGAAAGCTGAAAGTCTCTTCTTTAGATTAAGTGAAAAAAATTGACCGAAATTTACCGATAATTTACCGATAGAACAAAGTTCAAAATTTTCTGAAAAAAGTCAAAATTTAAGCCCATCAAGTTACAATTTAAACCCATCATTTAAACAAAAAGTATTGCAGTCGTTTAGGCGTAACTTTTTAATCAAGTTGAGTTAAAGTGTAAGTCCCATGGCCCTATGAGGCCCTATGCTCAACTGGGAGTCAAGGATAACAGAAGATGAAGTAAGTCCCATGGGAGTCGACGGATTTCAACAAAAATTAGTAGAGTTCTATTTTGGGTCAACCAATAGATGTGTGCCAAATTTGATCAAATTCTGTTGAGAAATGCGGCTTATGTTGATAAGAAAAATAAGTTAAAAATGGGGGTCCAAAGCAAGTACTGAATTTAGTGGATGGATTTCAACCAAAATTGACTAAACTCTTTGTTGGAAAAATAGATAGATATAAGCCAAATTTTTTCAAATTCTATTGAGAATTTAGGCTTATGCTTGAGAACAATAAAAAGTGAAAAATGAGATCCAAGGCAGGCATCCAAGGAGTCAACTAATTTCAACCAAAATTAGTAGTCCTCTTTTTTAAATCAAATTATAGACATGTGCCGAATTTCATCGAATTTTGTTAAGAATTGCGGATCGTGTATCAAAAAGAAAAATAGGTGAAAAATAGGGGTAAAAGGCAGGTACTCCAAGGAGCTAATAAATTTCAACTAAAATTAGTAGACCTCTTTATTGAATTAATTAATAGACGTGCGTTGATTTTTACCAAATTCTGTTTAAAATTGTGACTTGTACATTAAGAAGAAGAATAGGTGAAAAATGGGGGGCATTTGTTTTGTATATATAAAACTGAACAAGTATGCAAATGTTATCGTTGTAGGGTCACTTCTACCACTGTGCGGCTGTCTGGACCCCCATTTAAATTATGTAATCAAAGTACAGGTCGCAATTCTTAAGATAATTTGATGAAATTTGGCACAGTGGGACCATGGCTATTAAAACCCGAAATTGGACCATTATTTGTGGTACCTTCCACAGATCCCACTTCCCGGAATTGATGGTTTGGCTACAAATATCAATAGTTTTTCATCAAATTGAAATTAAATACTGCTTATTTGAACCAAAATCACTGTACCAAATTTCGATTAAATCGGCAAATAAGTGACCAAAGTTCCCATACGAATTTTTGTGTCAAAACGCACTAAATGAGACAAAAAAATAATGAGAATTTTGAGTTTCCATACATAATTTTTGTAAAAGCTGTAATCAATTTGCCAAATTTCGAGATAATCGGTCCACATATAAGCCCAAATGACGGAAATAGCTTAAATATATAATATATGCGAAAATATTTGTATGATGACATAATTTAGCAAATATTAGTCTTTATATACGAAAATAAACACCTTTGACCTTAATGGTGAAGGGTATCGTATGGTCGGGCTTGACCGATTATAGCAGTTTCTTTCTTGTTTTTCTCTAATTTTTGTTAAATCAGATGTAACTATTTAATATAAACAACAGTTTGCCAATAAAAAGTGATTTTGAAAAAATTGGTTCATAGACGGTATTGAATATAAGCTCTCGATATACATTTTTATATACACATGATTTAACTCTACACATACACAGTAAGAACATATTCTCTTATGGCCATTAAAGTCCCTATACTTCATTACGCGTAAAGTGATATTAAATGTTTTTTTTTTCATACTATAAACGAATGTACGTACATATGTTAATATGAATGTGCTTATATACATATAAGTAAGTACACATTTGTATGTAAATAATTTTGTTGTTTATGAAAGTTTTGTATTTTGAACAGAAAATTTGAATGATACAAGGAATGAGCTCAATTCAATACATTATAAACAATGTAGGGGAATAAATGTGAATTAAGGGAATATAAAATACCTGTGTTTCAATATCCATTTATAAAAAATATCTTCAAAAAAGAATAAATAATAAAAAATAATTTTCAAGTTTGATTGCTTCCTTTCATCGATCTTTCACTTGCACTATTACATTCATGCCTTAAGCTATAATTTACAATTTGTTATATACTCACCAATATACATACATAAAATGTAACAATAGTTACAGCATTACAGGTCAAGCCTGCATGAATATACCAATGACTGTATAAGTATTTGTAAATATCTGTGCATGGCTATTTTTGCATTAACAAATAATATTCCATAAATAATATTTAAAAACTGAAATAACTACGCTCCATTAATTCAAATAATTATCAACATTAATGTTCTTCGTTAATCATTAATTTTTCTCAGATAGACTTTAATTGTAGAAGTTGACTTCGTTTAAAGGAGATGTTAAATGTATTTTCTCTTACTTTATCTTTTGATGCAATCTTTTATGGTGAAAAATTATAAGGACTTAATTTATAATGAATGGCCTTATATGGCTTTTAAACTGCTTGATTAAGGAAATAGCTGGAAGAGAAAAAAATTTAATGGAATCAACTAAATGATAAAATTAATTAATTTAAACTTTGATATCTATATAGTAATAATGCAGTAATACATTCAATAAATGAAATATATTTTTTATTATATATTTTTTTTTTGCTATTGTTTTAAGACTTAAATATAGACTAGCATAAGAAAAAGGCTTGGACGTGTATAAGCTAAGACATAAACTAATAAAAATTTGAGCCCAGAATTATGCAAAACTAGCGCATAGAAGATATTTTACTGACTTTCCTCATCCAAACAATCTCTGCAAAAGTAACTTCAATCAGACAATGTCCAGTCTATTGCTTAAGAAGGCACTGAGGTTTCATTAGTTCTTTATAGTATTCTTTAAGTATCCAGAAACTTTTATATTATCCTTGAGTCTGAACTTCTGAAAATTTTAACATCGGATAATGAAAACACCAATTGTTGTTGCTTTCCATTTTGTATGCATTTAATGCAACTGTGGAGTCTTTGAGTCTGAAGTTTATCTCTTTGTGGAATAATATTTGAAGATACTTTGCAAAACCTATGAAAAGAATTTAAAAGTCAAGCAGAGATACTACCTATTGTTAGAGTTTTTGTGGACGTAGTGATAAAAATTTTTATTATTTTGATTACATTTACTGCAAACCCAATTAAGAATGTTTCTGAGTTAAGTATATAAACTAAAATTAACAAGGTTTTGGCATATTTTTTTACCAGAATACTTTTAAGAGTAAAATCTTATTATAGAACAGATAGAACACTGCACAGTGGAAAATTTTAGTCCCGGATCAAAAATCTGTAACTTTTTCGTTCTAAGAGATAGAGTTCTGAAATTTTGCATGAATAATCTCAAATATATTTGCTATTATTCATTAAAATATGACCCAAATTAAACAGAAACTTATTTAAGAATAAAGGTAAGAAATTTGTTTTTTGCATTACTTTGTACATTATGGTGGAGCGAAAAATAAATGTTTTTGAAATTCGATATTCCAGTATTAAAAATCGATGCTCTACATCCTAAGATACTCAGAAAAAAAATTATCTTCTTAGGTCAATATCCTTTGGGTGCGCACATGATATTTATTTGCCATGATACACTTGCCGTGGTAGTATCGATAGAACAGCGAAATATGTCGCTTATTGAGACAATGCTTCAGTGAATCAATCGGCTTCACTAATATCACCAATAAGCAGCCTACATTTCTCCTATTCAATGTCAAGAAGCTCCAAAATAGATATACACATGGTATATACATGAGAATTGTATTCCATTTTCAAGGCACTGGAATTCTTTTTTTGATACATTAAAGATGTGTTGAGTCCAGCAGACATTACACTGAAAATACAGTGAAATGTCTGCTGGACTCAGCACAGAACACCAAAATATTCTGATTTTGGAACAATATTGTCAGTTGTACGTTTACATGTGAAAATGCATTACCCGGTTTTTCTTGCATTAAATCCAGAGGTTCCTATCTATCTGTCATTGGTAAAAAAGGTAGAGAAATAAAATTTGATACCAATGTTGTAAATTTCTTGAAAAAGTTTAGAAGCAATATAGGATGAAATCGGTAGACATATGACAATAGAAATAGAAAGAAAGCTAGTATTTAAAGACTATTTATAAATAACTAAAATATGATGAGGGAAAGACGAATATAACCTTTCAATTGGTGTTTTTAATATTTTGTATTTACTTTTTAGCTTTTCTTAAAACTTTTAAATTGATCTGCTATTAAAAATTTTATTACTTATTTATCTAATATTTTTTAGCCATCAACAAAATCTACTTAATATTTCAATTTCCCCCATTAGCTTTTATTCAAATTTAATTTGATATTTTCGAGGTACTTAAATTTTTGTATAAAATGTTGTTCCCTCCAAAAGACTCCTTGGCACCACTATTATCGCTTTATAACAATTGGACGATTAATGCTTGATTGTGTAAAGATTTTCTAATATTAAATAAAACGAAATGCTAATTTACATTAAACTTTTTTTTGTTCATCCACTGCATCCTCAATTTCATTTAAAATCATTTTCTTCTCACTCAAATGCAAATTTAATCATTAAGAAAATTTTGCACAAATTTTTCACAGAAATACAACATATTTTGCTGTATTCTCAAAGCATCGCACTTCACTTTACAAACAGTAAATAAAAAGAAAAGCATTGCAAAGGGTATCTGGAATGAAAAAATGAAAAAGAAAAACTCAAATAAGAAAAATAGATAAAAGTAGGTGTTGAATAGGAATTAAATTTTTTCTGAAAAAAAAAAATTCAGTAAATGGTGCTTACTATAATGGCATGATGAGAGGGTAGAAAAGTTCTGTTTTTTTTTTTCAATTCATTCCATTACCTCCTTTGTAGTGATTTTCAACTTCAGTCAGTCATTCGGTCACTCAGCCATTCATTCACTCATTCACTCACACTTACCCATTCTTGAATTCATTGCCTTTGGAGGCATCCAATTAAATCGCATTCAGTAAAATATGATGATTTTGATGTATTTGCAGTTACTGCATCTGATGTTGTGGAAACGTTGGTCCACTGGATAACAATATAAATTATTGTCACTCTCCTTTGGAACATTTTTTTATCAGCAGCAGTAGAAAGATAGGGAAAAAATGTATGAAATATAAGAAAAAATAATAAATAAAATGGGTAGTTTTAACAAAATCATTACCACCTTCGTTTTTTATTCATCTAATTATTCCGACAGTTGGTGGGATACAGAAAAGTTTATCATTGAGTTTGAAAGTGTGAAAATATTCATTTGAAATTTTACAAAAAGAAAATATATACATATATATCTTCATTTTTGAATAATATGATATTGTAAAATCTATTAAATGTTCGAGTATAAAAATCTATACCAAAATTTTATATCGAAAATTTTCTATATGAAATCTTTATATCAGAAATTTTCTATATGAAAATTTTATATCAGAAATTTTCTGTAGACAAATTTATTTTGTATCCAGAATTTTCTATAAAGAAAAATTATTTTATATCCAAAATTTTATAACGAAAATTTTCTATAAAAAAATCTTTATAATTAAAATTTTCTATCGAAAATTTTCTATATAAAAATTCGATATCGAAAATTTTCTATACAAAAGCCTTATGTTGAAAATTTTCTATAGAAAAATTGTGTATCGAAAATTTTTTAAAGAAAAATTTTGTATCAAAAATTTTATATAAACAAATTTTGTATCGAAAATTTTTATGGAAATATTTTATATCGAAAATTTTCTATAGAAAAATTTTATATAGAAAATTTCCTATAGAAAAATTTTACAACGAAAATTTTGTATAAAAAAATTGTATTTCGAAAATTTTCTATAGAAAAATTTTATATCGAAAATTTTGCATGGAAAAATTTTAGATCGAAAATTTTGTGTAAACAAATTTTATATCAAAAATTTTATATCAAACATTTTTAAATCGATAATTTTCTACTGAAAAATTTTATTTAAAAAATTTTTCTTTAAAAAAAATTTCTATCAAAAATTTTCGAAAAATTTTGTATGGAAAATTTCCGCAGAAAAATTTTATATCGAAAATGTTTATAAAAAACTTTTATACTGAAATTTTTTGAATAAAAATTTTATATTAAAATTTTTCTATAGAAAAATTTCATATCGAAAATTTCCTATAAAAAAATTGTACACCAAAAATTTTCTACAGAAAATTTTAGTTCTTTTCTATAGAAATATTTTATATCGAAAATTTTCTATACAAAAATTTAGTGTTAATAATTTTACATCGAAAATTTTGTATGGAAAAATTCTAGACCGAAAATTTTGTATAGAAAAATTTTATATCGAAAATTTTATATAGAAAAATTTTATATCGAAAATCTTCTGCAGAAAAATTCTATATAGAAAGTATTCTATAAAAAATTTTAGATCGAAAATTTTCTATGGAAAAATTTTATATGGAAAATTTTCTCTAGAAAAACTTTAAAGAGAAAACTTTCTAAAGAAAAATTTCATATCGAAATAAGAAATTTTTTAATATTTTTATCGAAAATTTTATAATTGCAAATTTTTATAGAACATTTTGTATCGAAAATTTTTATATGAAAATTTTATATCGAACATTTTCTATAGAAAAATTTTGTATCGAAAAATTTTATATCGAAATTTTCTATAAAAGAATTTTAGACCGATAACTTTCTGTAGAGGAATTTTATATCGATAGTTTTTTATAGAAAAATTTTAGATAGAAAATTTCCTATAGAAAAATTTTGTATAAAAAATTTTCAATAGGAAAATTTGAAATCAAAAATTTTACATTGAAAAATTTTATCTTAAAAATTTTATATGAAAATTTTCTACAGGAAAATTTTAATTTAATATTTTCTGTAGAAAACTTTTATATCGAAAATTTTCTATAGAAAGGTTTTATATCCAAAATTATCTACATAAAAATTGTATATCCAAAATTTTCTATAGAAAAATTTTAAATCAAATATATTCTATAGAAAAATTTTATACCTCAAGTTTTCTATAAAATATTTTATATCGAAAATTTTCCATAGAATAATTTAGTATGAAAAATTTTCTATAAAAAAATTTTATAACGATAATTTTCTATAAAAAAATTTTACATCAAAAATTTTCTATCGAAAAATTTTGTATAGAACAATTTAAGAGAAAAACAAATTTCAAATAGAAACATTTCGAAAATTTTTCAAAGAAAACTTTTGGATCGAAAATTTTCTATAGGAAAACATTATATCGGAATTTTTCTAATAAAAGATTTTATATCGGAAATTTTCTTTTGAAAAAATTTATGTGACAAAATATGTGAAAAAATTCAAAAAAGATGCATTAATAATTATCACACGTTTGTTATGGTATGATATTAATTACAGAGATTAGCTTTTGTAAACATCTAGTTTATAATTATAATGTCTATTAACATTTCATTAGAAAAATATACAACTAATGTTGTGGAAACGTTGGTCCACTGGATAACAATATAAATTATTGTCACTCTCCTTTGGAACATTTTTTTATCAGCAGCAGTAGAAAGATAGGGAAAAAATGTATGAAATATAAGAAAAAATAATAAATAAAATGGGTAGTTTTAACAAAATCATTACCACCTTCGTTTTTTATTCATCTAATTATTCCGACAGTTGGTGGGATACAGAAAAGTTTATCATTGAGTTTGAAAGTGTGAAAATATTCATTTGAAATTTTACAAAAAGAAAATATATACATATATATCTTCATTTTTGAATAATATGATATTGTAAAATCTATTAAATGTTCGAGTATAAAAATCTATACCAAAATTTTATATCGAAAATTTTCTATATGAAATCTTTATATCAGAAATTTTCTATATGAAAATTTTATATCAGAAATTTTCTGTAGACAAATTTATTTTGTATCCAGAATTTTCTATAAAGAAAAATTATTTTATATCCAAAATTTTATAACGAAAATTTTCTATAAAAAAATCTTTATAATTAAAATTTTCTATCGAAAATTTTCTATATAAAAATTCGATATCGAAAATTTTCTATACAAAAGCCTTATGTTGAAAATTTTCTATAGAAAAATTGTGTATCGAAAATTTTTTAAAGAAAAATTTTGTATCAAAAATTTTATATAAACAAATTTTGTATCGAAAATTTTTATGGAAATATTTTATATCGAAAATTTTCTATAGAAAAATTTTATATAGAAAATTTCCTATAGAAAAATTTTACAACGAAAATTTTGTATAAAAAAATTGTATTTCGAAAATTTTCTATAGAAAAATTTTATATCGAAAATTTTGCATGGAAAAATTTTAGATCGAAAATTTTGTGTAAACAAATTTTATATCAAAAATTTTATATCAAACATTTTTAAATCGATAATTTTCTACTGAAAAATTTTATTTAAAAAATTTTTCTTTAAAAAAAATTTCTATCAAAAATTTTCGAAAAATTTTGTATGGAAAATTTCCGCAGAAAAATTTTATATCGAAAATGTTTATAAAAAACTTTTATACTGAAATTTTTTGAATAAAAATTTTATATTAAAATTTTTCTATAGAAAAATTTCATATCGAAAATTTCCTATAAAAAAATTGTACACCAAAAATTTTCTACAGAAAATTTTAGTTCTTTTCTATAGAAATATTTTATATCGAAAATTTTCTATACAAAAATTTAGTGTTAATAATTTTACATCGAAAATTTTGTATGGAAAAATTCTAGACCGAAAATTTTGTATAGAAAAATTTTATATCGAAAATTTTATATAGAAAAATTTTATATCGAAAATCTTCTGCAGAAAAATTCTATATAGAAAGTATTCTATAAAAAATTTTAGATCGAAAATTTTCTATGGAAAAATTTTATATGGAAAATTTTCTCTAGAAAAACTTTAAAGAGAAAACTTTCTAAAGAAAAATTTCATATCGAAATAAGAAATTTTTTAATATTTTTATCGAAAATTTTATAATTGCAAATTTTTATAGAACATTTTGTATCGAAAATTTTTATATGAAAATTTTATATCGAACATTTTCTATAGAAAAATTTTGTATCGAAAAATTTTATATCGAAATTTTCTATAAAAGAATTTTAGACCGATAACTTTCTGTAGAGGAATTTTATATCGATAGTTTTTTATAGAAAAATTTTAGATAGAAAATTTCCTATAGAAAAATTTTGTATAAAAAATTTTCAATAGGAAAATTTGAAATCAAAAATTTTACATTGAAAAATTTTATCTTAAAAATTTTATATGAAAATTTTCTACAGGAAAATTTTAATTTAATATTTTCTGTAGAAAACTTTTATATCGAAAATTTTCTATAGAAAGGTTTTATATCCAAAATTATCTACATAAAAATTGTATATCCAAAATTTTCTATAGAAAAATTTTAAATCAAATATATTCTATAGAAAAATTTTATACCTCAAGTTTTCTATAAAATATTTTATATCGAAAATTTTCCATAGAATAATTTAGTATGAAAAATTTTCTATAAAAAAATTTTATAACGATAATTTTCTATAAAAAAATTTTACATCAAAAATTTTCTATCGAAAAATTTTGTATAGAACAATTTAAGAGAAAAACAAATTTCAAATAGAAACATTTCGAAAATTTTTCAAAGAAAACTTTTGGATCGAAAATTTTCTATAGGAAAACATTATATCGGAATTTTTCTAATAAAAGATTTTATATCGGAAATTTTCTTTTGAAAAAATTTATGTGACAAAATATGTGAAAAAATTCAAAAAAGATGCATTAATAATTATCACACGTTTGTTATGGTATGATATTAATTACAGAGATTAGCTTTTGTAAACATCTAGTTTATAATTATAATGTCTATTAACATTTCATTAGAAAAATATACAACTAATAAAAAATATACAAATAACAACTTTCATATATGTCAAAAATTTTTAACTTATGAGCGACAGATTATATTTTGAGATAAAAAAATTTTTCATAAATACCATTTCTAATGTAATTCTAATTTTGTAATGTCAATAAATTTCCGTGTTCTAAGTGCACACATAATAAGTTCAAATAATTTCATGTTTATTTATTTCCAAATGCAATGAAAATAATGTCAAAACATCAATAATGATTTTAAATTGTTTCCTGTCCGTTTTCATTCCGGTAGGTCAATATAATCCTTTTTAATTATGTGTGACATTTAGTTACCGGGGGAAAAAAAACTACAATAATGAAAAACAAATTGTCATTTATTACTTTTTTCCGAACAAAATTATCAATCATCTGATAATGTCAAACATTTATTAGATTTAGTGGAAATGAAAACAAAAAAAATGTGATACTTAAATAATATTTAAATTAAATTTAAATAAGCAGACTAAATAAAATATGTCATTAAAATAGATAAAATAGAAAATTTCATAGAAAAATGTTATGGTAAAATTTAAAACAATTTGTGTTCATATTTAGCACTAAGTCGTATAAGTAATATAAAATACTATAGGAGTTAATTTCATATAAAGTATACGTCCATTTGACATTTGGAATTTCGCTTGATTTAAATAAAATAATTTTATCATAAGACGTTTATTATCACAAATAGTCAATTTTCGAAAAATTTTCTATAAATAGTCTTTTTTCGAAAAATTTCCTCTAAATAGTAAATTTTTGAAAAATTCCCTGTAAATAGTCAATTTTCGAAAAATTTCCTGTAAATTGTAAATTTTAGAAATATATCCTATTAATAGTCAATTTTCGAAAAATTTCCTACAAATACTAAATTTTTGAAAAAATTGCTTTAAATATTCAATTTTCGAAAAATTTCGAAAAATATAAACAGTAAATAGTCAATTTTCAAAAAATTTTCTATTAATAGTCAATATTTGAAAAATTTTATATAAATAGTCTATTTTCGAAAAATTCCCTATAAATAGTCAGTTTTCGAAAAATTTCCTATAAATAGTCAATTCTCGAAAAATTTTCTATAAATAGTCGATTTTCGAAAAATTTCCTATAAATAGTCATTTTTCGAAAAATTTCCTATAAATAGTAAATTTTCGAAAAATTTCCTATAAATAGTCTTTTTCGAAAAATTTCCTATAAATAGTCTTTTTTCGAAAAATTTCCTCTAAATAGTAAATTTTTGAAAAATTTCCTGTAAATAGTCAATTTTCGAAAAATTTCCTGTAAATTCTAAATTTTAGAAATATATCCTATTAATAGTCAATTTTCGAAAAATTTCCTACAAATACTAAATTTTTTAAAAAATTGCTTTAAATATTCAATTTTCGAAAAATTTCCGATAAATAGTAAATTTTTGAAAAATGTCCTATAAATAGTAAATTTAAAAAAAAAATCCTTTAATAAGACAATTTTTGAAAAATTTTCTATAAATAGTCAATTTTCGAAAAATTTCCTATAAATAGTCAATTTTCGAAAAATTTCCTATAAATAGTCAATTTTCGAAAAATTTCCTATAAATAGTCAATATTCGAAAAATTTCCTATAAATAGTCAATTTTCTAAAAATGTCCTATTAATAGTCAATATTCGAAAAATTTTATATAAATAGTCAATTTTCGAAAAATTCCCTATAAATAGTCAGTTTTCGAAAAATTTCCTATAAATAGTCAACTTTCGAAAAATTTCCTATAAATAGTCAATTTTCGAAAAATTTTCTATAAATAGTAAATTTTCGAAAAATTTCCTATAAATAGTCAATTTTCGAAAAATTTCCTATAAATAGTCAATTTTCGAAAAATTTCCTATAAATAGTTAATATTCGGAAAATTTCCTATAAATTGTCAATTTTCAAAAAATTTCCTATTAATAGTCAATATTCGAAAAATTTTATATAAATAGTCAATTTTCGAAAAATTCCCTATAAATAGTCAGTTTTCGAAAAATTTCCTAAAAATAGTAAATTTTCGAAACATTTCCTATAAATAGTTGATTTTCGAAAAATTTCCTATAAATAGTCAATTTTCGAAAAATTTCCTATAAATAGTCAATTTTCGAAAAATTGCCTATAAATAGTAAATTTTCGAAAAATTTCTTATAAATAGTCAATTTTTAAAAAATTTCCTGTAAATAGTCAATTTTGGAAGAATTTCCTATAAATAGTAAATTTTTGAAAAATTTCCTATAAATAGTCAATTTTCGAAAAATTTCCTATAAATAGTAAATCTTCGAAAAATTCCTATAAATAGTCTATTTTCGAAAAATTTCCTATAAATAGTCAATATTCGAAAAATTTCCTATAAATGTCAATTTTCGAAAAATTTCCTATAAATGTCAATTTTCGAAAAATTTTCTATAAATAGTCAATTTTCGAAAAATTTTCTTTAAATTGTCAATTTTCGAAAAATTTCCTATGAATAGTCAATTTTCGAAAAATTTTATAAATAAATAGTTAATTTTCGAAAAATTTCCTATAAATAGTTAGATTTCGAAAAATTTCCTATAAATAGTAAATTTTCTAAAAATTTCCTATTTTTAGTAAATTTTCGAAAAAATAGTCAATTTTCGAGAAATTTCCTATAAATAGTCAATTTTCGAAAAATTTCCTATAAATGGTAAATCTTCGAAAAATTTCCTATAAATAGGCAATTTTCGAAAATTTCCTATAAATAGTCAATTTTCGAAAAATTTCCTATAAATAGTCAATTTTCGGAAAATTTTCTTATAAATAGTCAATTTTCGAAAATTTTCCTAATAATAGTCAATTTTTTAAAAATTTCCTGTAAATAGTCAATTTTTGAAAAATTTTAGGAAAATCTTTTGACTAAATTTTAGGTAACAATATAGACGTTTTAATATTGGAAAAAAGGACTTCTTCTTTTTGACGAAAACATAATTTTAAACAAAAATACTTTTTTGGATCTATCAAATAACTCATAAATTTGAGAGTATTTTATGCATATAATCTAAAACAGTTCTTTTGCGAATTTAAAAGCATATTTCCATTATAAATAAAAGATACTTATAATACAAAGGCTCTTAGTATTTTTTTTATATTAAGATGTTTTTAAATAAGCCAAAAATATACAAAGTTATATGACTCTTCCTTAGTTTAAATATAATCCTTTTTTTGAAAATGGTCATGCTATTTGAATGTCTGCTTGTGTCCATTATTGGGTTTTATGTATGTGTGTAAAAGCTTATTGGGTTTTATGTATTTGTGTAAAAGTATATGTGTGTGAATTTCCTTTCTTCTTGTCTAAATTATAATATTAAATACATTAGACGATATAAAGAACTTTTATGATCATCCTTAAAATAACTTATTACGGCAATGTCAACATTTAGATATAAAGAATCTCAGAGTCTCTGTCACTTTACATTTTTTTTTTAGAAATTTTTTCTATTTTAATGTTTATTTGATGTTTTTTCTTCTCAACTCCTATAAAAATGTAAAAACGCTTAAAAAATTTGAATTGAATTACTGCAGTCATCTTACGAAAGAAATCTATTATAGCTTTTGTGGCATATGAACCTGCTCATACATTTTTATAATCTTGGAAAAGGTAATGCCCCCTTTTTTTGTGAGTGTCTTTTGTGAAATATATTAAAAGATTTATAAAACTCATATGGAGAAGAATAAAAATTCAGCATAATTTTGCAATAATTTTGGTAGTTTTTTTTCCATAATTCTTTTTTTGCAGAAAAGACGTGTTTAGCAGAGATTGTGAAAAGTGGTTGAAAAGTTGTTTGAAATTAAAGCTAGTTTATAGAGGACTAAAAAATGAAAATGATTCAGAATAAATATTTTTTCAGTTTCAGTTTTACAGCCACTGTGCACAAATAAATATTTTTATTCGTTTTTGACCCCAAAAGAGATTTGCTCATAAGAATAGTATTTTTGAAAATTTTTCTTTGAATAATAATTTTTTAAAAAATTTCCCAAAAATAGTAAATTTTTGAAAAATTTCCTATAAATAGTCAATTTTCTATTAAAAGTAAATTTTTGAAAAATTTCTTATAAATAGTAAATTTTTGAAAAATTTCCTATAAATAGTAAATTTTTGAAAAATTTCTTTTTGAAAAATTTCCTATAAATAGTAAATTTTTGAAAAACTTCCTATAAATAGTGAATTTTTGAAAAAGTTCCTATAAATAGTAAATTTTTGAAAAATCTCCTATAAGTAGTAAATTATTGAAAGATTTCCTATAAATATTAAATTTTTGAAAAATTTCCTTTAGATAGTAAATTTTTAAAAAATTTCATATAAATAGTAAATTTTTGAAAAATTTTCTATAAATAGTAAATTTTTGAAAAAATTTCCTATAAATAGTAAATTTTTGAAAAAATTTCCTACAAATAGTAAATTTTTGAAAAATTTCCTATAAATAGTAAATTTTCGAAAAATTTCCTATAAATAGTAAATTTTTGAAAAAATTTTTCTATAAATAGTAAGTTTTTGAAAAATTTCCTATAAATAGTTAATTTTCGAAAAATTTCCTATAAATAGTAAATTTTTGAAAAATGTCCAATAAATAGTAAATTATTGAAAAATTTCCTATAAATAGTAAATTTTTGAAAAATTTCCTATAAATAGTATATTTTCGAAAAATTTCCTATAAATAGTAAATTTTTGAAAAATTTCCTATAAATAGTATATTTTCGAAAAATTTCCTATAAATAGTAAATTTTTGAAAAATGTCCTATAAATAGTAAATTATTGAAAAATTTCCTATAAATAGTAAATTTTTGAAAAATTTTCTATTAATAGTAAATTTTTGAAAAATTTCCTATAAATAGTAAATTTTTGAAAAAATTTCCTATAAATAGTAAATTTTTGAAAAATTTCCTATAAATAGTAAATTTTTGAAAAATGTCCTATAAATAGTAAATTTTTGAAAAATTTCCTATAAATAGTAAATTTTTGAAAAATTTCCTATAAATATTAAATTTTTGAAAAATTTCCTATAAAAATAGTAAATTTTTGAAAAATTTCCTATAAAAATAGTAAATTTTTGAAAAATTTCCTATAAAAATAGTAAATTTTTGAAAAATTTCCTATAAAAATAGTAAATTTTTGAAAAATTTCCTATAAAAATAGTAAATTTTTGAAAAATTTCCTATAAAAATAGTAAATTTTTGAAAAATTTCCTATAAAATAGTAAATTTTTGAAAATTTCCTATAAAAATAGTAAATTTTTGAAAAATTTCCTATAAAAATAGTAAATTTTTGAAAAATTTCCTATAAAAATTGTAAATTTTTGAAAAATTTCCTATCAAAATAGTAAATTTTTGAAAAATTTTCTATAAAAATAGTAAATTTTTGAAAAATTTCCTATAAAATAGTAAATTTTTGAAAATTTCCTATAAAAATAGTAAATTTTTGAAAAATTTCCTATAAAAATAGTAAATTTTTGAAAAAATTCCTATAAAAATAGTAAATTTTTGAAAAATTTCCTATAAAAATAGTAAATTTTGGAAAAATTTCCTATAAAAATAGTAAATTTTGGAAAAATTTCCTATAAAAATAGTAAATTTTTGAAAAATTTCCTATAAAAATAGTAAATTTTTGAAAAATTTCCTATAAAAATAGGAAATTTTTGAAAAATTTCCTATAAAAATAGGAAATTTTTGAAAAATTTCCTATAAAAATAGGAAATTTTTGAAAAATTTCCTATAAAAATAGGAAATTTTTTAAAAATTTCCTATAAATAGTAAATTTTTGAAAAATTTCCTAAAATTTTTGAAAAGTTTCCTAGAAATAGTTAATTTTTGAAAAACTTCCTATAAAAAATAAAAATGATTCAGAATAAATATTTGTGGTTTCAATTTTGCACCCACTGTGCTCAAATAAATATTATGTCGCTTGCTTATTCGTTTTTGACCCCAAAAGAGATTTGCTCATAAAAATATGGCAAGAATTCTATTATCTCCTTTACTGTGCAATTTTTTTTTTTTAATTTGAAATTTATTCATGAGCTAAAGGACAAAATCTAATTCAGGTTCAATGATTTATTTGCAGCAGAAAATTCCTTTAGAAAAAATGAAAATTTTTGATTTAGTTTACTAAAAGTTGTACGAAATTTTCTTGCAATTTCCTCGTAGAAAAATATTTAGGAGTAACAAAAAATTTGAAAAAAGCAACCTCGCCCGAGGCTTTTGTCTGCTTAAGATTTCTTGAGCATTTCCTTAGCATGCAGCTGAAATGAAGCTAAAAATACAATATTTTATACCAATTCCTTTTTGGGTTTTCTTTGCCATTTTCTAACATTATAAATGTTTTTTTCTTCTTGACTGCGGTTTAAATTTAAATGGAATTTTTCCATTATAAATTTAGGTCAACAAAGAACACAAGAAAAAAAAAAAAAAAACTACGAAGAACACAAATAGAAAATAAAATTAAATGAAAATAAATATATTTCCTTTTGCTTTATTTGCTAAAAAAAAGATTAACAAGAAAAAAGGGGCGTTTAGTATGGGAAGGGTTCAAAAGGAAACGGACATAAAATGTTAATATATCAAATTTTACAATGTCATTGAAATGAAAAAGAAAAGAAAACAGCATCTGATAAAAAAACTGTTATATAAAAGAAAAGAGGTAGTGAAATAAATTGAAATACATAATGTATTAGGCAAACTTAAATGTAAGGACAAAACTAACAAGTTAAGGTTTAAATATGTACTTTTTTATAATGATTTTCCTAAGTATTTTCCGAATATTTTTTTTTTTTTTGGAAAAATAAAAATATAAGAAGATTTTCTTTACTTTAATTTATTTGTATCAAAAAAAAAAAAAAATAAAATAAAAACCAAGTTTGTCTTTGGATCAAATAATAATGAATTTGTTGCATCATAAATTATACATTTGCTTTTAAATTGACTTTTATGCTGAGTTCCATTATGAAAAAGAAAACTAAACCAAACTCAATTAAGTGCAGTAATTAATATCATTATCAGCAACGAATAAACAACTAACTCTCCCACAATCATTTATTAATCCTTTAAAAGATTTCGAAATAACTATTACGGCCCCTACTCACACTCACACAAATTCAATGCTTAAATTACTAAGAGCCATATTACTCAAAGTGATATTTAGACTATATGACCTTTGAAAATGAGGAGACAAATTTAGAAGCTATGTCTTCATATACAAAAAGCAAAAACATTTATATAACATATAACAAACATATAACAAACACACAAAAGTAAATATTTTTTGATCTAAAAACTTCCATTTAACTCAAACACTTAGTGTAAACGCTCCCTTAACTTATCATTGCTAACTTTTCCCCACATGCCCATTAATAGCCCTACCCACACGCCTGAACGCTTTCATTGTGAGCAAAAGCAGCAGCAATGCTTTTCTGTGGTCTTCAGCCGCTGTAGAAGCTGTTGTATTCATGCATTAAGCCCCGGCTATGGGAGCAAAAGTGGCTTCTTGTTGAGGTTTTGCTTTTCTCAGCTTAATGTAATAAATGCCAATGAAAGTAATTAGCTTCAACTCAATGTCGTTTTCGATGCCATAATTAATGATATTAGTGGTTAAAATGAAATGTTACTTTGGCTTGATTTCTGCGGTCTTTCGAATCAATGGAGAAATGGTAAAAAATCAGACAGAGAAGAAATTAAATAAATGTAACAATAAATGGATTTAAATTATAAACGAAAGAACAAGTAAATTTCAAAATTTCCTATATAAAAGTCAATTTTTGAAAAACTTCTTATAGCCAATTTTATAAATCCTTCCTACCAATAGACAATTTTCGCAAAATTCTTCTCTAAATAGATTTTTTTTAAATTTTCCTATAAGAGTAAATTTTCAAAAAAGTTCCTTTGAAAAGTCAATTTTCAAAATCTTTCCTATAAAAAGTCAAATATAAAAAAAAAATTCCTATAAAAACTCAAATATCAAAAAATTTCCTATAAATAGTAAATCTTCGAAGAATTTTTTATAAAAAGTCAATTTTGGAAAAATTGTCTATAAATTGTAAATTACTTATTAATAGTCAATTTTCGAAAAATTTGAATAAAAAAATAAATTATTTAAAAATTACTATTGTCAGGAAATTTTTCAAAAATTGACTATTTATAAGAAATTTTTAAAAAATTTACTATTTTTAGGAAATTTTTCAAAAATTTACTATTTATATAAAATTTTTCAAAAATTAACTACTTACAGGAAATTTTTTTTTAAATATACTATTTTTAGGAAATTTTTTTATAGAAAATTTTTCAAAAATTGACTATTTATAGGAATCTTTTCAAAAATTTACTATTATTGGATAAATTTTCTAAAATTTACTATTTGTAGGAAATTGTTAAAAAATTTACTATTTATTCGAAATTTTTCAAAAATTTGCTATTTATAGCAAGTTTTTTAAAAATTACCTGTTTATAGGAAATTTTTAAAAAATTTACTATTTACTATGGAAACTTTTTAAAAATCTACTATTTATAGGAAATTTTTTGAATTGTCTATTTATAGGAACTTTTTCAAAAATAGACTATTTAGGGAAATTTTTTCGAAAATTGTCTATTAGGAGGAAACGTTTAAAAAATTTACTAGTTTTAGGACATTTAAAAAAATACTTTTTATAGGATATTTTTCAAAAATTTACAAATAATAGAAAATTTTCCGAAAATTGTTTATTTATCGGAAACTTTTCGAAATTTGTCTACTTATAGGATATTTTTTGAAAATGGACTATTTATAGGAATTTTGTCGAGAATTAATGAAATTTACTTTTAGACGAAAATTTACTTTTTGTAAGAAATTAATCAAAAATTTACTCTTCATAGAAAATTTTTCATTAACTGACCATTAATAGGAAATTTTACTTCTTTTATACATTAACTTTTGGTTAGTCAATTTTCAAAAAATTGCCTAAATATAGTAAATTTTTGAAAAAAGTTCCTACAAATAGTAAATTTTCGAAAACTATTCTAAAAATAGCGAATTTTCGAAAAATTTCCTGTAACTAAAAAAATTTCGAAAACTTTCCTGTAGAAAAAAAAATGTTCAAAAAATATTTCCATAATTCAAAAATTATTTTCTACAAAAAGTAAATTTTTAAAAAATTTCCTAAAAATAGTAAATTTTCGAAAACTATTCTAAAAATAGTGAATTTTCGACAAATTTTCTGAAAATAAACATTTTTCGAAACATTTTCTATAGAAAAAACAATCTAAAAAAATTTTTCAAAAATAAAAAATTTTTGAAACATATCTTATAAATAGTAAATTTTTGAAAAATTTCCTATAAATAGTAAATTTTTGAAAAATTTCCTATAAATAGTAAAATTTTGAAAAATTTTCTATAAATAGAAATTTTTGAAAAATTTCCTATAAATAGTAAATTTTTGAAAAATTTCCTATAAATAGTAAATTTTTGAAAAATTTCCTATAAATAGTAAATTTTTGAAAAATTTCCTATAAATAGTAAATTTTTGAAAAATTTCCTATAAATAGTAAATTTTTTAAAAATTTTCTATCAAAAGTAAATTTTTAAAAACTTATTATAAAAAGTAAATTTTTGAAAAATTTCCTATAAATAGTAAATTTTTTAAAAATTTTCTATCAAAAGTAAATTTTTAAAAACTTATTATAAAAAGCAAATTTTTGAAAAATTTCCTATAAATAGTAAATTTTTGAAATATTTCATATAAACAGTAAATTTTTGAATTATTTTCTATAAATTGTAAATTTTTCAAAAATTTTCTATAAATAGTAAATTTTTGAAAAATTTCCTATAAATAGTAAATTTTCGAAAAATTTCCTATAAATAGTAAATTTTTTAAGTAGATTTTTAAAAAAATTCCTATAAATAGGCAATTTTTGAAAATTTTCTTATAAAGACTAAATTTTTTTAAAATTTCCTATAAATAGTAAATTTTTGAAAAAAATCTTACAAACAGTAAATTTTTGAAAAATTTTCTATAAATAGTAAATTTTTGAAAAATTTCCTATAAATAGTAACTTTTGAAAAATTTTCTATAAAGAGTAAATTTTTGAAAAATGTTCTATAAATAGTAAATTTCTGAAAAATTTCCTATAAATAGTAAATTTTTGAAAATTTTAATATAAATAGTAAAATTTTCCTATAAATAATAAATTTTTAAAAATATCCTTTAAATAGTCAGTTTTTGAAAAATTTTCTCTACATAGTAAATTTTTGAAAATAGTAAAATTTTCCTATAAATAGTAAATTTTTTTAAATATTTCCTATAAGTAGTGAGTCTTTGAAAAATTTCCTCTTAATAGTAAATTTTTGAAAATTTTCCTATAAATTTTCAATTTTCGAAAAAATTTCCTATAAATAGTTAATTTTTTAGAAAACTTAAGTTATGGTGAAGTTTGCTATTACGGCACCTGTAAGATACACTTTTACAGTTCAGCTGTGAATGGTAAAACAAATCAGGGTGTTCTAGAATTGGCGTTTTCGTAGTTTGAAATTTTCTGAACTTGCAAATTCATATTTTGTTAAGAACACTCTTTACATATCGTAAAGAGTATGAATTTTTCTTGATTGAAAAAAAAATCTTAAAAAAAACTTATATTTAAAATAATGTCGGCGCAACAACGCATATCGTTGTTAAAATGAAAAGTATGATGGATTAGTTTAATAACTAAAATTTTGTAATGTTTATATAAATAATAAACATTTTTAATAAACATTGTTTATGATTACTAAAAATCTAACAATGCACATTTGTCTTGTAAAATACAAAAGCTGTTTCATGGAATTTTTTAATATTTGAAAAATTTACAATATTTTAAAAAATGTTTATGCTTTTCAAATTTGAACATAGAAAAAAAATGTAATTTATTTAAAATGAGATAACTAAAAATAATTGAAAATTGTTTAATATTAAAAATTCTAGGAATACAATTCATCATATTACACAATACAATACAATACAATTTATAAAATTATTAAAAAGCAAATTACAAAATTATAAAAAAGAAAATTTACTTCTGACATTTAAAAATTGTGGGAGTATTACTTAATTTTTATATCCTGCCAACCCAAAAACTAGAATCACTTTTTTTGATAAATTATTGCACTTAAGGCCAAAATAAATGAGCAATAAATCAAAAGACAAAGTATCTATAAATAAAAGACCAAAAAATAAATTGAATTTTAAATTTCAATCAAACCTCATCAATTCATTTTCATTTAAATCAACACAATTAAACACTAACACACACACATGCTCTCATCTACGCACACACTTATAACAACAAGATAAAAAACAATTTTTGGTCTCTGTGAAAGCATGAAATAAATTGTTCGACATTCAATAACGACTTTCTAGTGGAACAAAAAAAAAATTAAGTTATATATAAAAAATTATATACAAAATCAATAAAACTGATTTTTTTGAGCCAATTGAAATGCATTTGTATTTTGCATTTTAAGATATTTTTTGTATACATTTATTGTACACTCTCATTAGAGCTGGCCCAAGGATATTTCTTTATGAATTGTCACAGATTTCGGCAGCACAAAAAACCTAAGTAATGAATAATATTATTTTTTAAATTTTGCTAAGAAAAAACGACTAAACTACTGTATCCTTGAAAACTCTTTAAAAAACACAAATTTTTTAAACGCTTTTCCAAGAATTGTTATTTTTCAATTTACAACTTTTTTGTCATCAAAATAAAATTCTTTTGGCATTATCACATATTTTAAAATAAATACTTACTTTAGTATTACTGTGCACATTTACATACAAATTTATTTCGTATATTGAGTTTTTTTTTTTTTTTTTTTTTTTTTTTTTTTTTTACAAAACCATAAAAAATTATGGTCATTTATCAACATTTTATGTACGCTTCACAGTAGCTCATGGTCACTTCAATTTATCTAGAGCTATGGGAAATTTTTTTTAATCAATTACAAATAGTATTGAACGAAATGTAGAGCAAATTATCAAGATTTTATATATTTTATTTTATAAAGTACTAAAATAAATTTAGAGGAAAGACATTGTACAAATATTCAGTTGATTTTGAATTATTTTATGTATTTTGTCCGACCAACACATAGTTTGCATAGTTTACAGTTTAACTCATCTTAATAATTTTGGAAATTGGTCATACCAACAGAGACCTTCTTCCACTCATGCGCAACAACTTTGCTAAAGAATATAGTCTTATCAAATGCACAGTTTACGATTTAATTCATTTTGAGTAGTTTTTAGTGGCGCCACCTGAAGTTGTTTATACCATCTAAGAAGCTTTCGTCTACTTATGCGTAACATAATTAAATGCACAGTTTACGATTTAATTCACTTTGAGTAATTTTCTTTGGTCCACCTGTCAGACTTTGCACATTCCAATTCATAAATCTTCGTCGGCTTATCCGCAACAACTTTGCTAAAGATTGTAGCGTGATTAAATGTACAGCTTACGATTTAATTGACTTCGAGTAAATTTCAGTGGCGCCACCTGTCACAATTTCTTCATACCAACTAAGAAACCTTCGCCGGTTCATGTGCAGCAACTTTGCTAAAGATTGTAGCATGATTAAATGTACAGCTTATGATTAAATTGACTTTGAGTAAGTTCCAGTAGCGCCACCTGTCGGAAATTATTTATACCAACTAAAAAGCCTTCGCCGGCTCATGCGCTACAACTTTGCTAAAGATCATAGCATGATCAAATGTGCAGTTTAGGATTTTATTAATTTTTAGTAATTTTAAGTGGCGCCATCTGCCGGAAATTAGTCCTATCAACTTAAAAACCTTCGCCGACTTATCCGCAACATCTTCGCTTAAGAGCATAACATGATCAAATTCAGAGTTTACTATTCTATAAAGAACAATCATACAGGAAAACATTCATTTGTTTAAAAGATATAACATTATTAATTTTTTCCCCTAATTTCAAAAAGTTCCATATGCATATTTGGTACTTCTTTGGTACCAATTGAATTCGGTACATTTTATTAAAACGCAGTTAATATAATGTTCCTATTCATATTACTTTTTGAGATGTTAAGTTATCATTTTATCTCTTTTTTACCCATTTTGGCCCCAAAATCAAAAAAGTACCAAATAAGTGTTTAATGTTTCTTTCACATTTATTGATTGCAGTACAAAGTTTCTTTCTATATTCCTTAGTTTAAAATAATAGAGTGGGTTATAAAGGTACCAAAAAACTATTTTCACCCTTTTTTACCCCCTATCGGACATAGTTTCATAAAAGTACGAAACACCTGTGCGATTATTTTCATAGCTGTTTAAAACATAGTTTTAATTATGTTTCTATACCTATTACTTTTTCCCCTTTTTACCCGTGGACCCCCATTTTTTCACTTTTTTTTTCTTCTTTATGTATAATCCACAATTTTCACTAGAATTTCATGAAAATCAGCACAACTTTATTATTTGACCCAAAAAAGAGCTCCACTAGTTTTGGTTGAAATCCGTCAACTTCTTGAGTTGTCTCACTTGGATCCCCATTTTTCACTTATTTTTATTCTCAATGTATAAAACGCTATTTTCAATAGAATTTGATAAAATTTGACACAATTCTATCTTTTGATCCGAATATGAGCTCTAATAGTTTTGATTGAAATTCGTCTACTCCCTGGGGTGCCTCCCTTGGATCCCCATTTTTTTCACTTATTTTCCCTCTTAATTAATAACCCACAATTTTCAATAGAATTTGATAAAATTTAGCACACTTTTGTTTCCTGATCCAAAAAATAACTATACAAATTTTGGTTGAAATCCGATGACTCCTTGGGGTACCTCCCTTGGAACCCCATTTTGCACTTATTTTCCTTCTCAATGTATAAACAGCAATTTTCAGCAGAATTTGATAAAACTTAGCATACTTCTGTTTTATGATCCAAAAAAAGCCCTACAAATTTTGGTTGAAGTCCGATGACTCCTTGGGGTACCTCCCTTGGAACCCCATTTTTGCACATATTTTCCTTCTCAATGTATAACCGCAATTTTTAATAGAATTTGATAAAATTCGCCATACTTGTATTCTTTGATTCAAAAAAGAGCTCTACTAATTTTGGTTGAAATCCGTCGACTTCTTGGGGTACCTGCCTTAGACCCATGTTTTTTCATATATTTTTATTCTCAATGAATAAGGCGAACTTCTCAATAAAATTTAGTGAAATTCGTCACATGCCTATTAGTTGCTTTAAGAAAGAATTTTACTAATTTTTATTGAAATCTGTAGACTCTTAGAGGTACATCGTAAATCTCAAGATAATGCAATTTGAACTAATGTTAGGATTAATAACTGCAGTTTCATTAAAAACTTTAGCCTGAAGGTATGCAATGCTTTTTTATTATAAGCAATAAACCTTACTTTCTTACTAAATTTTGATTTTTTGAAAAGATTGACAAAAGATACTTAATTTTTTTGGATAATTGGAAAGAAAAGCCTTTTGCCTTTCGTTTTATTACACTGAGTGCACGGAGGCAAACCGAGCTAACTGACTTTTTCTCCAATGAAAACAGGCAATGCTGAATTTTATAGGACAATTTTGATGCGCATATATATTCCAATTTACGTTCTTTTTAACAAAGACAAGACCTTATTCTTAAATAAAATTGATACCTAAATTTTACCAGTGAAAATATTTTAAATACATAAGTCTTTGAATTTCAATAATTTAACCATAATTTTTTGTTTCGCAATATTCAGCTGACTTGAACCGAACTTTTCTATATATATATATATATATATATATACACATCTTAGAAAAAAAAAATAATACAGATTTTTCATTGTCAGATTATTCTCTATAAAATGGCATCATTAGATTTTTGAAAAGTGATAGTCAAAAAATGTCTTTTTGCAGCAGAAATACCATAGTGCGACATTCCAATTGGAACAAGGGGTACTTCTCTCAGACAATGAGCTGCATCCGATTCTATTTTTAGATTCATCGAAAGGACCCTATGTTTTAACTCCGGCTCCGAACGGCAAATGCATTAGTTAGAGAAGTTTTACATAGCCTAATATTTAATAACCAGTAGCTCGCTGAGTTATGAGGTGAAACTGTTGTTTTTTTTTTAATTTCTTTTCTTCATGTGGGTCTGACCGGTGATCGAACTTCGGATCTCTAGTATGCTAGGCTATGCTAGTTAACGTTGTAGTGTTTATGAATTTGTACAATAATCAACTGCAAATTTCTTTATAAAACAGGCGTTCAATAAATGGAATTTGTTTTCTTCTTTGGAACCCAATTAGTCTTAAGCTTTTCATTGATAAAACTTTATAACATAATTTGAGGAAATTAACCTTCCTCTGGAGCAGAAAAGCTGGAAGTATACCTGTTTTTAACATTTTAGTAGCTTTCTAAAATTTTCATCTAATCGTTAGGTGTGAATAAGTAAATCGAAGTGTATTAAAATCCTTCAGTTTTAAGTATGTAAATATTTAAAACGATAGACCACATTATAACCTCAACATAATTTATTGCAAAGAAAAATTTATGATTTATATCTTAGTTTAAAATCTTTAAATTCTACAAAATTACTAAACAATATCAAAAACTATTAATCATTTTCAGATACCGCAACAATTAAATTTTGTGTAAAAAAAAAAACTATAAACTTTGCTGGCAATTAATAAAAACTTGATATTTGAATTGTCCACACATTAACACATCGTTAATGAATTTTAATGGGGAAAAATTTAACTTTCCAACACTTTCTAATTAATGACTTTATACAGGGAAAAGATTCGCTTTTGAGGAATATAAAATTTATGATGGAATTTTGCTAATGATGAGTCGGGTGCATTTGAGCTCACATTTATGGTGATGGTATTTAGTAGAAAATAGCTCAAATCAAAGGATGCTTCCTCTAGAGTGGGGTAGTAGTTGATGTTATAATAAACCACACAAAATTAATGACGACTAGTTGAATGGCATAAGCAGAGTCTAAAGAACTTTTTAAAAATTAATATTTTGAGTTTTAGGTCCTTTGATAGACAAAATACGTGTTCCTTTTTCCTTGTCATCATTATAAAAATGCAAATAATTATTTCATGATGATGAAGTGATGGTGGAATAATAAATATAAAAAGTTTTCACAGACGAAAAATCAGCAGCCAGCAACCACAGTCATTCCAAGAATTTAAAATCCCTAGTGATAAATGAATTTTTAAAAATTAAAATTATTAAACGTTATATTTTATTTTAATTACAAAAAATGAGCGTAAAATTTTTCATGAGTTTACAGTTTAAGGCGACAAATAATTGATACTTTTTTAGAATTAATTAACATAGTCATAGTCTAGTCATAGTCTAGTCATAGTCTAGTCATAGTCTAGTCATAGTCTAGTCATAGTCTAGTCATAGTCTAGTCATAGTCTAGTCATAGTCTAGTCATAGTCTAGTCATAGTCTAGTCATAGTCTAGTCATAGTCTAGTCATAGTCTAGTCATAGTCTAGTCATAGTCTAGTCATAGTCTAGTCATAGTCTAGTCATAGTCTAGTCATAGTCTAGTCATAGTCTAGTCATAGTCTAGTCATAGTCTAGTCATAGTCTAGTCATAGTCTAGTCATAGTCTAGTCATAGTCTAGTCATAGTCTAGTCATAGTCTAGTCATAGTCTAGTCATAGTCTAGTCATAGTCTAGTCATAGTCTAGTCATAGTCTAGTCATAGTCTAGTCATAGTCTAGTCATAGTCTAGTCATAGTCTAGTCATAGTCTAGTCATAGTCTAGTCATAGTCTAGTCATAGTCTAGTCATAGTCTAGTCATAGTCTAGTCATAGTCTAGTCATAGTCTAGTCATAGTCTAGTCATAGTCTAGTCATAGTCTAGTCATAGTCTAGTCATAGTCTAGTCATAGTCTAGTCATAGTCTAGTCATAGTCTAGTCATAGTCTAGTCATAGTCTAGTCATAGTCTAGTCATAGTCTAGTCATAGTCTAGTCATAGTCTAGTCATAGTCTAGTCATAGTCTAGTCATAGTCTAGTCATAGTCTAGTCATAGTCTAGTCATAGTCTAGTCATAGTCTAGTCATAGTCTAGTCATAGTCTAGTCATAGTCTAGTCATAGTCTAGTCATAGTCTAGTCATAGTCTAGTCATAGTCTAGTCATAGTCTAGTCATAGTCTAGTCATAGTCTAGTCATAGTCTAGTCATAGTCTAGTCATAGTCTAGTCATAGTCTAGTCATAGTCTAGTCATAGTCTAGTCATAGTCTAGTCATAGTCTAGTCATAGTCTAGTCATAGTCTAGTCATAGTCTAGTCATAGTCTAGTCATAGTCTAGTCATAGTCTAGTCATAGTCTAGTCATAGTCTAGTCATAGTCTAGTCATAGTCTAGTCATAGTCTAGTCATAGTCTAGTCATAGTCTAGTCATAGTCTAGTCATAGTCTAGTCATAGTCTAGTCATAGTCTAGTCATAGTCTAGTCATAGTCTAGTCATAGTCTAGTCATAGTCTAGTCATAGTCTAGTCATAGTCTAGTCATAGTCTAGTCATAGTCTAGTCATAGTCTAGTCATAGTCTAGTCATAGTCTAGTCATAGTCTAGTCATAGTCTAGTCATAGTCTAGTCATAGTCTAGTCATAGTCTAGTCATAGTCTAGTCATAGTCTAGTCATAGTCTAGTCATAGTCTAGTCATAGTCTAGTCATAGTCTAGTCATAGTCTAGTCATAGTCTAGTCATAGTCTAGTCATAGTCTAGTCATAGTCTAGTCATAGTCTAGTCATAGTCTAGTCATAGTCTAGTCATAGTCTAGTCATAGTCTAGTCATAGTCTAGTCATAGTCTAGTCATAGTCTAGTCATAGTCTAGTCATAGTCTAGTCATAGTCTAGTCATAGTCTAGTCATAGTCTAGTCATAGTCTAGTCATAGTCTAGTCATAGTCTAGTCATAGTCTAGTCATAGTCTAGTCATAGTCTAGTCATAGTCTAGTCATAGTCTAGTCATAGTCTAGTCATAGTCTAGTCATAGTCTAGTCATAGTCTAGTCATAGTCTAGTCATAGTCTAGTCATAGTCTAGTCATAGTCTAGTCATAGTCTAGTCATAGTCTAGTCATAGTCTAGTCATAGTCTAGTCATAGTCTAGTCATAGTCTAGTCATAGTCTAGTCATAGTCTAGTCATAGTCTAGTCATAGTCTAGTCATAGTCTAGTCATAGTCTAGTCATAGTCTAGTCATAGTCTAGTCATAGTCTAGTCATAGTCTAGTCATAGTCTAGTCATAGTCTAGTCATAGTCTAGTCATAGTCTAGTCATAGTCTAGTCATAGTCTAGTCATAGTCTAGTCATAGTCTAGTCATAGTCTAGTCATAGTCTAGTCATAGTCTAGTCATAGTCTAGTCATAGTCTAGTCATAGTCTAGTCATAGTCTAGTCATAGTCTAGTCATAGTCTAGTCATAGTCTAGTCATAGTCTAGTCATAGTCTAGTCATAGTCTAGTCATAGTCTAGTCATAGTCTAGTCATAGTCTAGTCATAGTCTAGTCATAGTCTAGTCATAGTCTAGTCATAGTCTAGTCATAGTCTAGTCATAGTCTAGTCATAGTCTAGTCATAGTCTAGTCATAGTCTAGTCATAGTCTAGTCATAGTCTAGTCATAGTCTAGTCATAGTCTAGTCATAGTCTAGTCATAGTCTAGTCATAGTCTAGTCATAGTCTAGTCATAGTCTAGTCATAGTCTAGTCATAGTCTAGTCATAGTCTAGTCATAGTCTAGTCATAGTCTAGTCATAGTCTAGTCATAGTCTAGTCATAGTCTAGTCATAGTCTAGTCATAGTCTAGTCATAGTCTAGTCATAGTCTAGTCATAGTCTAGTCATAGTCTAGTCATAGTCTAGTCATAGTCTAGTCATAGTCTAGTCATAGTCTAGTCATAGTCTAGTCATAGTCTAGTCATAGTCTAGTCATAGTCTAGTCATAGTCTAGTCATAGTCTAGTCATAGTCTAGTCATAGTCTAGTCATAGTCTAGTCATAGTCTAGTCATAGTCTAGTCATAGTCTAGTCATAGTCTAGTCATAGTCTAGTCATAGTCTAGTCATAGTCTAGTCATAGTCTAGTCATAGTCTAGTCATAGTCTAGTCATAGTCTAGTCATAGTCTAGTCATAGTCTAGTCATAGTCTAGTCATAGTCTAGTCATAGTCTAGTCATAGTCTAGTCATAGTCTAGTCATAGTCTAGTCATAGTCTAGTCATAGTCTAGTCATAGTCTAGTCATAGTCTAGTCATAGTCTAGTCATAGTCTAGTCATAGTCTAGTCATAGTCTAGTCATAGTCTAGTCATAGTCTAGTCATAGTCTAGTCATAGTCTAGTCATAGTCTAGTCATAGTCTAGTCATAGTCTAGTCATAGTCTAGTCATAGTCTAGTCATAGTCTAGTCATAGTCTAGTCATAGTCTAGTCATAGTCTAGTCATAGTCTAGTCATAGTCTAGTCATAGTCTAGTCATAGTCTAGTCATAGTCTAGTCATAGTCTAGTCATAGTCTAGTCATAGTCTAGTCATAGTCTAGTCATAGTCTAGTCATAGTCTAGTCATAGTCTAGTCATAGTCTAGTCATAGTCTAGTCATAGTCTAGTCATAGTCTAGTCATAGTCTAGTCATAGTCTAGTCATAGTCTAGTCATAGTCTAGTCATAGTCTAGTCATAGTCTAGTCATAGTCTAGTCATAGTCTAGTCATAGTCTAGTCATAGTCTAGTCATAGTCTAGTCATAGTCTAGTCATAGTCTAGTCATAGTCTAGTCATAGTCTAGTCATAGTCTAGTCATAGTCTAGTCATAGTCTAGTCATAGTCTAGTCATAGTCTAGTCATAGTCTAGTCATAGTCTAGTCATAGTCTAGTCATAGTCTAGTCATAGTCTAGTCATAGTCTAGTCATAGTCTAGTCATAGTCTAGTCATAGTCTAGTCATAGTCTAGTCATAGTCTAGTCATAGTCTAGTCATAGTCTAGTCATAGTCTAGTCATAGTCTAGTCATAGTCTAGTCATAGTCTAGTCATAGTCTAGTCATAGTCTAGTCATAGTCTAGTCATAGTCTAGTCATAGTCTAGTCATAGTCTAGTCATAGTCTAGTCATAGTCTAGTCATAGTCTAGTCATAGTCTAGTCATAGTCTAGTCATAGTCTAGTCATAGTCTAGTCATAGTCTAGTCATAGTCTAGTCATAGTCTAGTCATAGTCTAGTCATAGTCTAGTCATAGTCTAGTCATAGTCTAGTCATAGTCTAGTCATAGTCTAGTCATAGTCTAGTCATAGTCTAGTCATAGTCTAGTCATAGTCTAGTCATAGTCTAGTCATAGTCTAGTCATAGTCTAGTCATAGTCTAGTCATAGTCTAGTCATAGTCTAGTCATAGTCTAGTCATAGTCTAGTCATAGTCTAGTCATAGTCTAGTCATAGTCTAGTCATAGTCTAGTCATAGTCTAGTCATAGTCTAGTCATAGTCTAGTCATAGTCTAGTCATAGTCTAGTCATAGTCTAGTCATAGTCTAGTCATAGTCTAGTCATAGTCTAGTCATAGTCTAGTCATAGTCTAGTCATAGTCTAGTCATAGTCTAGTCATAGTCTAGTCATAGTCTAGTCATAGTCTAGTCATAGTCTAGTCATAGTCTAGTCATAGTCTAGTCATAGTCTAGTCATAGTCTAGTCATAGTCTAGTCATAGTCTAGTCATAGTCTAGTCATAGTCTAGTCATAGTCTAGTCATAGTCTAGTCATAGTCTAGTCATAGTCTAGTCATAGTCTAGTCATAGTCTAGTCATAGTCTAGTCATAGTCTAGTCATAGTCTAGTCATAGTCTAGTCATAGTCTAGTCATAGTCTAGTCATAGTCTAGTCATAGTCTAGTCATAGTCTAGTCATAGTCTAGTCATAGTCTAGTCATAGTCTAGTCATAGTCTAGTCATAGTCTAGTCATAGTCTAGTCATAGTCTAGTCATAGTCTAGTCATAGTCTAGTCATAGTCTAGTCATAGTCTAGTCATAGTCTAGTCATAGTCTAGTCATAGTCTAGTCATAGTCTAGTCATAGTCTAGTCATAGTCTAGTCATAGTCTAGTCATAGTCTAGTCATAGTCTAGTCATAGTCTAGTCATAGTCTAGTCATAGTCTAGTCATAGTCTAGTCATAGTCTAGTCATAGTCTAGTCATAGTCTAGTCATAGTCTAGTCATAGTCTAGTCATAGTCTAGTCATAGTCTAGTCATAGTCTAGTCATAGTCTAGTCATAGTCTAGTCATAGTCTAGTCATAGTCTAGTCATAGTCTAGTCATAGTCTAGTCATAGTCTAGTCATAGTCTAGTCATAGTCTAGTCATAGTCTAGTCATAGTCTAGTCATAGTCTAGTCATAGTCTAGTCATAGTCTAGTCATAGTCTAGTCATAGTCTAGTCATAGTCTAGTCATAGTCTAGTCATAGTCTAGTCATAGTCTAGTCATAGTCTAGTCATAGTCTAGTCATAGTCTAGTCATAGTCTAGTCATAGTCTAGTCATAGTCTAGTCATAGTCTAGTCATAGTCTAGTCATAGTCTAGTCATAGTCTAGTCATAGTCTAGTCATAGTCTAGTCATAGTCTAGTCATAGTCTAGTCATAGTCTAGTCATAGTCTAGTCATAGTCTAGTCATAGTCTAGTCATAGTCTAGTCATAGTCTAGTCATAGTCTAGTCATAGTCTAGTCATAGTCTAGTCATAGTCTAGTCATAGTCTAGTCATAGTCTAGTCATAGTCTAGTCATAGTCTAGTCATAGTCTAGTCATAGTCTAGTCATAGTCTAGTCATAGTCTAGTCATAGTCTAGTCATAGTCTAGTCATAGTCTAGTCATAGTCTAGTCATAGTCTAGTCATAGTCTAGTCATAGTCTAGTCATAGTCTAGTCATAGTCTAGTCATAGTCTAGTCATAGTCTAGTCATAGTCTAGTCATAGTCTAGTCATAGTCTAGTCATAGTCTAGTCATAGTCTAGTCATAGTCTAGTCATAGTCTAGTCATAGTCTAGTCATAGTCTAGTCATAGTCTAGTCATAGTCTAGTCATAGTCTAGTCATAGTCTAGTCATAGTCTAGTCATAGTCTAGTCATAGTCTAGTCATAGTCTAGTCATAGTCTAGTCATAGTCTAGTCATAGTCTAGTCATAGTCTAGTCATAGTCTAGTCATAGTCTAGTCATAGTCTAGTCATAGTCTAGTCATAGTCTAGTCATAGTCTAGTCATAGTCTAGTCATAGTCTAGTCATAGTCTAGTCATAGTCTAGTCATAGTCTAGTCATAGTCTAGTCATAGTCTAGTCATAGTCTAGTCATAGTCTAGTCATAGTCTAGTCATAGTCTAGTCATAGTCTAGTCATAGTCTAGTCATAGTCTAGTCATAGTCTAGTCATAGTCTAGTCATAGTCTAGTCATAGTCTAGTCATAGTCTAGTCATAGTCTAGTCATAGTCTAGTCATAGTCTAGTCATAGTCTAGTCATAGTCTAGTCATAGTCTAGTCATAGTCTAGTCATAGTCTAGTCATAGTCTAGTCATAGTCTAGTCATAGTCTAGTCATAGTCTAGTCATAGTCTAGTCATAGTCTAGTCATAGTCTAGTCATAGTCTAGTCATAGTCTAGTCATAGTCTAGTCATAGTCTAGTCATAGTCTAGTCATAGTCTAGTCATAGTCTAGTCATAGTCTAGTCATAGTCTAGTCATAGTCTAGTCATAGTCTAGTCATAGTCTAGTCATAGTCTAGTCATAGTCTAGTCATAGTCTAGTCATAGTCTAGTCATAGTCTAGTCATAGTCTAGTCATAGTCTAGTCATAGTCTAGTCATAGTCTAGTCATAGTCTAGTCATAGTCTAGTCATAGTCTAGTCATAGTCTAGTCATAGTCTAGTCATAGTCTAGTCATAGTCTAGTCATAGTCTAGTCATAGTCTAGTCATAGTCTAGTCATAGTCTAGTCATAGTCTAGTCATAGTCTAGTCATAGTCTAGTCATAGTCTAGTCATAGTCTAGTCATAGTCTAGTCATAGTCTAGTCATAGTCTAGTCATAGTCTAGTCATAGTCTAGTCATAGTCTAGTCATAGTCTAGTCATAGTCTAGTCATAGTCTAGTCATAGTCTAGTCATAGTCTAGTCATAGTCTAGTCATAGTCTAGTCATAGTCTAGTCATAGTCTAGTCATAGTCTAGTCATAGTCTAGTCATAGTCTAGTCATAGTCTAGTCATAGTCTAGTCATAGTCTAGTCATAGTCTAGTCATAGTCTAGTCATAGTCTAGTCATAGTCTAGTCATAGTCTAGTCATAGTCTAGTCATAGTCTAGTCATAGTCTAGTCATAGTCTAGTCATAGTCTAGTCATAGTCTAGTCATAGTCTAGTCATAGTCTAGTCATAGTCTAGTCATAGTCTAGTCATAGTCTAGTCATAGTCTAGTCATAGTCTAGTCATAGTCTAGTCATAGTCTAGTCATAGTCTAGTCATAGTCTAGTCATAGTCTAGTCATAGTCTAGTCATAGTCTAGTCATAGTCTAGTCATAGTCTAGTCATAGTCTAGTCATAGTCTAGTCATAGTCTAGTCATAGTCTAGTCATAGTCTAGTCATAGTCTAGTCATAGTCTAGTCATAGTCTAGTCATAGTCTAGTCATAGTCTAGTCATAGTCTAGTCATAGTCTAGTCATAGTCTAGTCATAGTCTAGTCATAGTCTAGTCATAGTCTAGTCATAGTCTAGTCATAGTCTAGTCATAGTCTAGTCATAGTCTAGTCATAGTCTAGTCATAGTCTAGTCATAGTCTAGTCATAGTCTAGTCATAGTCTAGTCATAGTCTAGTCATAGTCTAGTCATAGTCTAGTCATAGTCTAGTCATAGTCTAGTCATAGTCTAGTCATAGTCTAGTCATAGTCTAGTCATAGTCTAGTCATAGTCTAGTCATAGTCTAGTCATAGTCTAGTCATAGTCTAGTCATAGTCTAGTCATAGTCTAGTCATAGTCTAGTCATAGTCTAGTCATAGTCTAGTCATAGTCTAGTCATAGTCTAGTCATAGTCTAGTCATAGTCTAGTCATAGTCTAGTCATAGTCTAGTCATAGTCTAGTCATAGTCTAGTCATAGTCTAGTCATAGTCTAGTCATAGTCTAGTCATAGTCTAGTCATAGTCTAGTCATAGTCTAGTCATAGTCTAGTCATAGTCTAGTCATAGTCTAGTCATAGTCTCGTCATATTAAATATAAATAACATTTCACTATTAGATTTAGGTTGATTTCAATCACTGCTACAGCTGGTTGAAGGGGACCAAATGCAAATATATCAACAGATCTGACCCGATGCAAGCAGCTACATACAGTGTTGTTTCCATGTTTTTATTGTATTGTTAATTTTTTTATTGCACAGCCATTAATATATAATATCTTCACAATTTACACATACTCATAGTGATGTTTTTAATTATAATTTCGTATTCGCATTTTTAACAATTTGAAAAGCTATTAAACAAAAACCATCACAATTCAGTTTTATTTTGTTTTTACTTTTTTCTTGTGTTTTCTAGAATTAAATATTTTTTGCTGTATATTTTTTGTTGTAGAGATTTTTTGTTCACTAAAACATGCACTAATTGGCTTCATAGAAATAAATCCTTTATTTTGTTGTTTTTTTAGTTGTAAATTTTTTGTTATATTTTTGGTAAATAGTTATTGTTTTTGTATTAGTTTTGTTTTTGTTGAAAAAATCTTTGATTTTTTTGGGTGTGTTGGCATTTAATATCCGATATATATTTTTTCCGGAACAATTTATTAGTTTTATTAAATATTTCTAGTTGAATAAATTTTAAGGAATATTTTAAGTTTATGCAGGAATGTGTTTTTAGTTAAAGTTATTAATTTTTTTTTTAATATTTATACTTTCATCTGAATTTTGCTTAAAAGTGAAATATTATTCACACAAAATATTATAGCTTTTCACAGGTTTTGTTGTAATAATTTTATAAGAAACTTTTCTTGTATATGCCTATCAGATTTCTATAATTTTACTGCTTCTTTGAAATGAAAAGGTGAGCTTTTTTCCACTTTATGACCCCAATTATTTTTGTTGTTAACCTTTCCTGCTTTATCGCCACGAAAGAATTTTTCCCTTATTCTGGTTTATCTGATAACTTACGAAAACCCTTTTCACTTTAAGTGACAAAATCAGCAACAGCAAAATAACAAACAACTTCTAAACAAATAAAACATTCGAAAATATTCTCAGGTTAATTATGGCTACAAAACGAAATAATTTTCACAATCTTACCCAAAATCATCAGCAGCCGCCGCATTATCATTAAGAAAGGAAAATTAAACAAATGCAAAAGGAAGCAATAAAATATATTTAAACCCTTTAAACAAAAAAGTGCAAAACATTAAACATAAAAAAACAGAAAAACACAAAAACTTATACTTCAAAGCAACTTGCTCTAATCAGCTTAACATCTTATACATCAGCTCATCAGCAACGGAAGAAGAAGAAAGACGAAGAAGGGCAGCCATCACAAAGGATGGCCACTCAATATAAGTTGTTGAAGAGGATTATTTGCTACAGCCAAATGACTGAGTGACTTGGAGATGAATGGACAGACCGAAGGACTGACGGACGTACGTACGTAAAGGTTTATTTGACTTGGATGTAGTTTACGTTGCGTGTTGTTGTGGCAGTAATAATGAAATAACTGCTTGTTGGTTAGATCCTTGGTTGCTTGTCTTACTTAAGCCATTTGTTGTTGCTATTGGTTATAATTAAATTTTCGTCATGGCTTAAATTAAAAAATTTACAAGAAAAAAAAACACAGAAAATAAGAGAAAATTCGGAAAAGATGTACAAAATATGATTTGGTATTACTAGAATTAAGCAATAGAAATAGTAGGGTACAATTAGTAGACCAGAGCATGACAAAAAGTAGTTTTGAGTATTAAAAAAAAATATTATGAATTTATACAAAAAGTATCTACAGGAGACTTATGAACTTTAAGCTAAATATGTAAAGTATACTTGACAATATTTTCTTACAAGTCTGGGGCCAAATTACCGCATTCGTTATCGATCGAAATGTAATATATTTCAGAAACATTTGTGTAGCATACTTTAAGGATAATCTATATATGTAAGCCATATATTAAAAGAATTTCATTAAAACTAAATATTTTGCCAAATGAAGGGCTAGATTAAGATATCAATTTTTTGCAAAATAAATCATTTTGAAAATTCCTAAGGTATGTTACACAATATTTGCCTAAAAGCCTGAGGCTTAATTACCGCATTCGATATCAATGGAAAACTCAGGGCCCAAATTACCACATTCGATATCGATCGAAATCTTAGATATTTTCAAAACATTTGTATAGCATACTTTAAGGATAATCAAAATTATTTAAAAGATGCTCAGTTAACTTTATTTTTTTGTAGTTACTTGCCAAAAGATGACCAAAAGTAAAAGTGTTTTAATTAATATATATGTTTTTAAAAATGAATCAAAATGGATACAAAATTTCAATAAACTTTTTGCATAGAAGTAACTTTGAACATCCCTAAAGTATACTTCACAATATTTGCTTTGAAGTCTGAGTTTTCGATCGATATCGAATGCGGTAATTTGGCCCCAGACTTTTAAGAAAATATTGTCAAGTATACTTTAGGGATGTACAAAGTTACTTCGATGCAAAAAGTTTATTGAAATTTGGTATCCATTTTGATTTTTTTTAAAACATATAGTTAAAACTCTTTTACTATTGGTCACATTTTGGCAAATAACTACAAAAAAAAAAAAAATAAATTAAACTGAGCATCTTTTAAATAATTCTGATTATCCTTAAAGTATGCTATACAATCTAAGATTCCGATCGATATCGGATGCGTTAATTTGCCACCTAGGTTTTCTAATTATATCGAATGCAGCGATTTGGCGCCAGATATGAACAGATTTAAAAAAAAAATTGTAAAAAGACTACAATTTGTGAACAAACTCTCAATTCATGGAAGCGAGATAACAGATATATTAGACCGATTGCAAATTTGTATAAAATTTCATTAACTTGTCTTTAAAATTGCTACCTTAATTGTAATTAGAAGGTAACATGGATTTCCAACCAGAAGGACGGACATTGCTAAATCATTCTGAGTCGATTTTTAAACGTAAATGTTGGTCTCAGACCAATATTTTGGTACATTAAAGACATATATTAGGACTAACTTGTTTTGCCCTCTACTAATATAACTAGTAGTTATAGTTATATAAACATTTATTAAAAAAAAATATAGTTATGATAAGCTTATTATTAAAATTTTCTATACAAAATTCCTACTATAAGACTTCGATCATTTTTCCATACAAAATTCCTACTATAAGACTTCGATCATTTTTCCATACAAAATTCCTACTATAGGACTTTGATAATTTTATAATTTGTTTTTGAATTAAAGGGATAGTCTATAAATAAATAAAATACACAAAAAGATACGTTTTTACTACCCATATTTTGGTTTTCGTGAGTAAAAAAATAAACATGGGTTTTACTATTAAGCCTGAAGATATGCTGCGTTTTTGTTAAATGCTTCAGTAGTGGCAAAAATACTCAAAATTGTATTAAAACAAGTAAGACAGTGCTATAGTCGGTCAACCTACCATATACCTTCACCACTAAGGTCAAAGGTGTTCTTTTTTTGTTTATAAACACAAATATTTCTCAAATTTTGCCATCATACAAACATTTTTTCAAGACATTTATCTGTCCCTTGGTGCTAAAAGGTTAAATTATAGATTATCTGTTAAATTATAGATTATCTGAGTTGAATTATAGATTATCTGTTGGAGATAAATAAAAAAGGGTAAAGAAGGGGATCCAATACAATAGACATTGGCGCTTTTAGCACCAAGCCACTGATATTTAAGCTGTTTCCGTCATTTGGACTTATATGAGAGCTAGGGTCAAATGTGAATCGAGTATCTCGAAATGTATCAAATTGATTACAGTTTTAACAAAAATTTTGTATGCAAAATATAAACTTTAAATTATATTCGGATGCACGAGTGTTTTAATGATTTTTGTCTCATTTGTTGCGTTTTGAAAAAATAATTTAAATAAAAGCTACGGTCGAATATGTACCGATTTCAACGAAATTTGGTACAGTGATCTTGGTTAACATTGATATTTGTAGCAAAATGTCAAATCCGGGAAGTGGAACCTATGGTAGGTACCATAAATAATAAACTGATTTTGACGAATTTCAATAGCCGTAGTTAAACTATCAAATAAATAATCTACGCCAAATATTATTAAATTATCCTAAGAATTGAAGCCTGTACTTTGATTAAAAAGTTTACATGGGGGTCCAGCAAACCAGCCAGCCGCACTATGATATTTTTTCTGCAAAAAGACATTTTTTGACCACCATTTTTGAAAAATCTAATAATGCAATTCTATAGAGAAGAGTCTAGATATTAGGGATCAATTATTGTTGTCAAGAAAAAGTTACATTATGTGTTAAAATAACGGCATTGAAATGTGCTTAATGTTCTAAAACGAAAAGTGATGAAAATTTTTATAAAACTCAGTAGCTCATGCATCGAATATAGTTTCTGAGCTATAATCTTTATAACTATTGAATTAAGACACAGAATCTTAGTTTTAGTCTGAAGAAGGAAAGTACTTAATTCCGTATAAAGCTCTTTCTTGAATTAATTAATAATGTTTAGAATTGCGATTTGTACATTAAGAAGCAGGTACCGTAGAAGTCAGCGGCTTTCAATTTTTTTTTAATTATTCTTATTTATAAAAAACTGAACAAGTATGCAGAATTTTATAGCTGTAGGATCACTCCTTCTACTTTTTGCACTTCTATACATGTGACAGCGCATAGAAAAAGGAACTTAAGGGTATTTTGCGTGTATAGAGAAAGGGACCAAGATATCGAAAATATTTTTGTAAAATTTTGTCGGTTTTATTGTTAAGACGCTATCGTGCTTTTGTATTTTTGTGTTTCTGTAAGCCTTTTTGTATGGGAGCTATGGTTAAATGGTGACCGATTGTAAGAATTTGGCACCCTGACTGGTATTCAGATAAGGCTTTCTTGTGCAAAATATATTGTTCATAGCTATTACAGTTTATCATGTATTGACAGTTAAGTGTATTAAGGTTGGAATTTAGGCAGTTTCAGTAAGTGTTTTGTATGGGGGCTATGGTTAAATGTAAACCGATTTCGATGTAATTTTTTATGCTACCAGTGCTTATGTAAAACTTTTACATTCTAAATTTTATCATCATATCTGTTATAATTTGTCATTTATTAGCAAATAAGCGATTAGCCGAGACGAGATTGTACTGGAGCTATGACCAAATGTGAGTCAATTTTCCAGAAATGAAGAATATCTTTGCCAAGTTTCAGTGACCTATTTCCTCGGTTAGGCGTAATCGTGCTTTGAACAGGTGGACAGACAGACGGACAGACGGACAGATAGAAAGACAGACAGATAGAAAGACAGACAGATAGACAGACAGACAGACAGACAGACAGACAGACAGACAGACAGACAGACAGACAGACAGACAGACAGACAGACAGACAGACAGACAGACTGACAGACTGACTGACTGACTGACTGACTGACTGACTGACTGACTGACTGACTGACTGACTGACTGAATGAATGACTGACTGACTGACTGACTGACTGACTGACTGACTGACTGACTGACTGAATGACTGACTGACTGACTGACTGACTGACTGACTGACTGACTGACTGACTGACTGACTGACTGACTGACTGACTGACTGACTGACTGACAGACAGACGGACAGACAGACGGATATCGCTCAATCATCTTAGAATTTCATAAGGATTCAGAATATATATCCCTCTTGGTTTTTGAGCCATTCCATTTGATGATGGGTATAAACAGACTAGATAAACAATCATAACAGAAAAAGGCTAGGACTATTAAAGGAAATGGAATTGAAGTTCAATAGAAACTAAATAATGATCAACTTAACCAATTGCCATTCAAAATATTTTTTTTTTCTGAGCCATCCTAACAAAAAAGTAAAACTTATAAAACAAAAACAAAAGGATTTAATTGTGGCCAATATATTTTTGTGTGTTCTTTTTTTTTTTGTTTATTCTTCATCTTGTTGGAAATTTGTTCGTTAATTATTAAAGCAAAAATTATTTTAGAACAAATTGCTCAAAGCAGATTACTTGATGGACTTAAGAAAGCTTAAACATAAAATAGTTTTTTTTTGTTTTCCAATTATAAGCAGAATATGAAAATAACCAAAACAAGTAATGAATTAATAAAAACCCTAAAGTTATATAAAATTTAGTATAAAACATATATATTTACATATAAAATCTTAAATTCATATATATAACACATTTTTGGAAAATTATTAGCTTTAAAGCCATGTAAAGATAAGATTAAAGTAAATAAGGAAAGGTACAAATTTCATATGCCAAATACACCTCTTTTCCCTTATACAAAAACAATATTCAAGAATTTTTCATCGAACAAATTTTTAATAAGAAAATTCCCAAAAATAAAAATAATCAGTTTTTTTGTCTTCTTCTCATCAACAGTATTATTGTTTTATTTTCTCATTAACTAAAGTCGGCTTCTTTTCATCTTCTTCATTTATTCTCTACTCCACACTATTCATGCCAAGTAATTAAGTACTGACCGATATATCGCCCCCCTCCTTATCCTTATCTTCTGTATTACAAAAAAATCTTGATTTTCTCTAATTTCTTCCTTCTCTAGTTTTTATTTTTATCTTTCTTAATACCAAGTCTACTTAATTAGATTTTTTCTTTGCGAATACTTTTGAAAAAAATTAAATCTTCAACAAACTAAAACAGAACATGATGAACTTTTTTTTTCATATCTTTATAGAATTATTTAATAGAGGCAATATATACACCATTTAAGTTGTTTCATTAAAAACTTAAGGCAAAAAATTAAAAAAAAGGAAAGAAAAAAATTTTCTCGAAGAAGAAAAACAAACTAGAAAATAAATTGCTGCTTGAGAAAAACTGCAAAAAATCTATAGCTAAAGATAAAAATGTCAAGTTCTTTTTTTTTGCTTTATATGTTTTTTGCTCCTTTTCAAGGATGAAAGCTTTAGTGGAAAAAAATATTAATATGAAAAGACATTGTTCTTGACAGTTATATTTAGTAGAAAAGTGATTAACGTTGCTTTCCTACTCGTTTTTTTTTTTATAAATGTACGGCCTTTTTGAGTTTCTTTTCATTTGGTCGTGTTTTTGAGGGGCAATGAATTTTTTTCTTACTTTGTATATGCTTATAAATTAACTCATTTTCCTGTTTAATGTTGAGATGAAAATTAAGAGATAATTTTTAATATAATTTCTTTTGTTTTTTCCGGTGGTAAGAAGGTTTCACTTGGAAGGGGATTATAGAACAAGTTAAGGAAATTTAAATTAAAGACAGGAAACGGTTCTTTACAATTAGTAAAAATGTGACAAAGATTAAAGCCAGGGTCTACAATGGTATTATGAAATAATAGATGACTGAAGCTTTACTAGGACTGTAAAAAGAATTAACTTTAAAGTTAAAGAAGTAACAACTAGATCATATTTTTTGTCTTTATCTGAACTAAAAATTGTATTATGTACTTGATTTTTGTTTGTAAGAACATATGACGAATTTATAGTACGTATGAGTAATAAAATGATAATGATATTTAGCATCAGCCTGAAGATATGCAAAATTTTATATTAAAAACATTTAATAAAGTAAACTAAAAGTAACTAAAGACAAACTATAGAACGATAATTGAAGACAACCTTGAATAAGTAAAGAAACAACAATTGAGGACACCATAAAGCTAGATTAAAGACCATGTTTACAGACAAACTGAATCTGGATAGAAAATGAAAATGATTGAGGACATACATGAATTAAATAAGGGATCCCGATAGAAGATATGATAGAACTAGAAAACGGCTATTTATAGACAAACAAAAACTATCAAAGGGATCATGTTTGGGGACAAAGTAGATAAAGAATCTAAAGACAAACTAGAACAAGTAAATGGACTGCGATGGGGACAATTAAAACTAGAGAAAGGAGCATTAATGAAAACACATAATAATCCGTAAAGGGACCACGATTAATAAAAAAAACTAAAACAAGTAAGAAAATCTATTGTCGGTCAAGCCCAACTTAGGTAAAAAATGAACTAACTACATTACGTATACTATGTGCTTTTTTTAATTTCGAGATTTAAGTAGATTTATATCATTTCCGGCTAAGCACCTGATTTGAGAGCTAGGTTAAATTGTAGATCGGTTGTTACCAAATTTCGCTCATTGGCTAAAATTTACAAAATGTTTATCTGAGCGAAGTTTTAGCACTAAATTGCATTGATCTTTAGACTTATAAGCTTTTTTGTACTTCTATGCGTATTAAACTACTTTTGAGAATGTATATTGTAAAAGAAGCATGGCCAAATATTGGCCGATTCCTACAAAATTGGGCACATATAAGTAGTATTTGTGACGAATATTACAAAAATACAACAAAATCTGTTGCCGCAAATTGTCAAAAACTCTTTTCCGGGATGGCATCCCTATTATGGGCACCCGAAATAGTAATCCGTTTTTGCTCAAAAACTTTAGGGAAAAAAGGACAAACTAAAACTAGAACAACGATTGGGGACAAACGAAGATAATTAGGGACAAGTATTGATTTCAAACAAAAACTGGTTAGAGAGCCAACATCACCAAACTAGACGAAGTAAAATAACAACGATTGATGACACATTCGAACTATTTAAGGGACTACGATTGAAGTAGGTAAAAGACAAACAAACTAGGGCTAGATAAAATATCACAATTGCAAAATGTCTTAGTCTATGTCTTAGTCTATGTCTTAGTCTATGTCTTAGTCTATGTCTTAGTCTATGTCTTAGTCTATGTCTTAGTCTATGTCTTAGTCTATGTCTTAGTCTATGTCTTAGTCTATGTCTTAGTCTATGTCTTAGTCTATGTCTTAGTCTAAGTCTTAGTCTATGTCTTAGTCTATGTCTTAGTCTATGTCTTAGTCTATGTCTTAGTCTATGTCTTAGTCTATGTCTTAGTCTATGTCTTAGTCTATGTCTTAGTCTATGTCTTAGTCTATGTCTTAGTCTATGTCTTAGTCTATGTCTTAGTCTATGTCTTAGTCTATGTCTTAGTCTATGTCTTAGTCTATGTCTTAGTCTATGTCTTAGTCTATGTCTTAGTCTATGTCTTAGTCTATGTCTTAGTCTATGTCTTAGTCTATGTCTTAGTCTATGTCTTAGTCTATGTCTTAGTCTATGTCTTAGTCTATGTCTTAGTCTATGTCTTAGTCTATGTCTTAGTCTATGTCTTAGTCTATGTCTTAGTCTATGTCTTAGTCTATGTCTTAGTCTATGTCTTAGTCTATGTCTTAGTCTATGTCTTAGTCTATGTCTTAGTCTATGTCTTAGTCTATGTCTTAGTCTATGTCTTAGTCTATGTCTTAGTCTATGTCTTAGTCTATGTCTTAGTCTATGTCTTAGTCTATGTCTTAGTCTATGTCTTAGTCTATGTCTTAGTCTATGTCTTAGTCTATGTCTTAGTCTATGTCTTAGTCTATGTCTTAGTCTATCTCTTAGTCTATGTCTTAGTCTATGTCTTAGTCTATGTCTTAGTCTATGTCTTAGTCTATGTCTTAGTCTATGTCTTAGTCTATGTCTTAGTCTATGTCTTAGTCTATGTCTTAGTCTATGTCTTAGTCTATGTCTTAGTCTATGTCTTAGTCTATGTCTTAGTCTATGTCTTAGTCTATGTCTTAGTCTATGTCTTAGTCTATGTCTTAGTCTATGTCTTAGTCTATGTCTTAGTCTATGTCTTAGTCTATGTCTTAGTCTATGTCTTAGTCTATGTCTTAGTCTATGTCTTAGTCTATGTCTTAGTCTATGTCTTAGTCTATGTCTTAGTCTATGTCTTAGTCTATGTCTTAGTCTATCTCTTAGTCTATGTCTTAGTCTATGTCTTGGTCTATGTCTTAGTCTATGTTTAAGTCTATGCCTTAGTCTATGTCTTAGTCTATATCTTAATCTATGTCTTAGTCTATGTCTTAGTCTATGTCTTATTCTATGTCTTAGTCTATGTCTTAGTCTATGTCTTAGTCTATGTCTTAGTCTATGTCTTAGTCAATGTCTTAGTCTATGTCTCAGTCTATGTCTTAGTCTATATCTTAGTCTACGTCTTAGTCTATGTCGTAGTCTATGTCTTAGTTTATATCTTTGTCTATGCCTTAGTCTATGTCTTTGTCTGTGTCTTAGTCTATGTCTTAGTCTATGTCTTAGTCTATGTCTTAGTCTATGTCTTAATCTATGTCTTAGTCTATGTCTTAGTCTATGTCTTAGTCTATGTCTTAGTCTATGTCTTAGTCTATGTCTTAGTTTATGTCTTAGTCTATGTCTTAGTCTATGTCTTAGTCTATGTCTTAGTCTATGTCTTACTCTATGTCTTAGTCTATGTCTTAGTCTATGTCTAAGTCTCTGTCTTAGTCTATTTGTTTGTCTATATCTTAGTCTATGTCTTATCCTATGTCTTTGTCTATATCTTAGTCTCTGTTTTAGTCTATGTCTTAGTCTATGTCTCAGTCTATGTCTTAGTCTATGTTTTAGTCTATGACAATGTCTCAGTCTTTATTTTAATCCATGTTTTAGTCCTTATATTATTCTATGCTTAGTCTATATCGTAGTCAATAATGAATTCTATTTAGTAGTCTTGCCTTAGTCTTGTGTATACTTTAGTCTATGTCTTGGGCGATATGAGGTATATTATTTCATTTTTAGGAAAATTTTGTCAAAACTGTTTTCGTACAACAATTTAAAAGTTTTTATTTGAAATAATTTTTGAATAATTTTTTGGCATTTTTAATAAGAAATTTAGATTCTTTCTTAATTTAGAAAATCCACTCTATCTTTCAGGTGTTTGTTTTCTTACTGCTCTACTACAATTCAAGTAAATATTTGCTTAAAGAAAATATTTTTCATACTTTCTTCTAATGTTACAGAAACTTTTTTCCTTCAATTTTCTGCTGAAACAACAAGTGTTTAAAACTGTTACATTTTTTTTACTCATATTTTGTCATATTTAAGTCGTGTATGTTAAGTGGCACTTTTGTAAGAATATTTTTTGTGTTATAGAAAAATGGAAACAAGAATGATGTATCTGCTGATGAAAAAGGAAGACAAATTCAAGAGAACTTTGGTACTAAAATATAGATAAGGGCGAATATAATTGTTGATAAGAAATATTCGGCAGGACCCTAAATCGAAAACGACTATTTTTAAACTTAACCCTTCGTCATGCGCATGTATCTGGCCAGATCATATAAGAATTTAACAGTGATTTATTTTTATTGTTAGCTATCGTTTTATGAAAAAAAGATTATAAAGAAAACAAGAAAAACAATTTGTGTGGGGTTTTCATCAATAGATCACATACGTAGCGCATGTATCTGTCCAGATACGCTTATAGTTTGTATGAAGAATTATGTATTTTATTTGCATTTTTTAATGTTTTTTGTGTTTGTTTACTCAAATCAATTGAAACTGCACAATGAATTATAATAGCTTAGTATAAATTATATGTCAAATGATGACTTTACCTAAGATATCGCAAATTATTTGGTTATATAACCAACCAATTTGATAGTGACAGTTATGCTGCGAAGATCCTTTCCATAGCAAAGATGGCACTTTATGGTATAAAAATGAGCCAAATATTGAAACTCGTATACGTCAACACATTTTATGCATAAAACATTTGTTATACATAATTTATGAAACGAATCGCTATGAAAAATCAGCAGTCGAGAGCTGGAACGTAGCTTATCGAATTAGAATTGGATGCATTCATCGGTACCCTTTTGGCAGCTGGTTATTCCCAAAATAATATAATATATATAACTACTAATTTTTGAATCGAAATCAATCGAAACATACTTAAAAACAATAATTTTTTTTTTAATAAAACAGAAAATTTAATTTTTCTTGTTTTATTTGTCATTAGTTTTTTTCCTGGGTAATTGTGTTGGTATGTACTAAGTACATGTAGTAAGAAAAAATTGCAAATATTTATTTGTCTGGCTTGCTAACAATATAACAATATAATATTATCAAAAAAATATATATACATTTTTTTTACATTAATGTATTGAAATACATAGTGTATCTGGCCAGATACATGCGCTACGTTTGTGACTATTGAAACATGTACATGACGCAGCAAAAACTATAAATAATTTATCACTAGTTTTTGATTTTACATATATTTGTTTAGAAAATTTTGTGACTTATTCCTTTTATTCTGCAAAATACAGAATGATTTCAGGGGCCAAATTAACGCATTCGATATCGATTGAAATCTTAGACTTTTAAGCGAATATTGTGAAGTATACTTTAGGGATGTTCAAAGTTGTTTCGATGCAAAAAGCTTACTGAAATTTTGTATCCATTTTGATTCGTTTTTGAAAATATGTAGTTCAAAAAAAACTCTTTTACTATTGTTCATCTTTTCGGAAATAACTTAAAAAAAAAATGAAGTAAACAGTGCATCTTTTAAATAATTTTGATTATCCTTAAAGTATGCTAAACAAATGTTTTAAAAATATCTAAGATTTCGATCGATATCGAATACCGTAATTGTTCCCAGATTTATTCCAAATTAGGTTATTTGAAAAGTTTTGAAATTTAAACCTACCTTAACTTCTACAACAATGTTGCTCCTTTAACAATTTATCCACAAAAAAGGAAAAATAATGATAACATGAAGTACCCAAAAGAATTCGCGTTTTGTTGCAACAATACAAAAACACTTTGTTAAAAATTCAAGAATTTTAGTTTTTCACTCTTTGATGACATCAACGATGACATATAGTTTATATACAAATCTAGCAATTTTCCATGCTTCAGTCTCTCTATTTATTTTAGCTAGAGAGTCCTTAAGGAATTAATGTCAACAAAAATATTTTTCTTCAGCTAAAATAAACGACAACAGAAAAAAGATGAAATGTCTAATAAAACATACAAAAAGTATCAAATAAAGAAAAAAAAGAAAGAAAAACTATTACAAAATAGGAATATGTATATGACTGCCAACAAATGGGCTTTAGAGTTCTGTAGCATAGATGCTGAAACACTTGACTTTAAGTACCAGGACACACAAGTCCTTGCACTTATGTCACATATGAATGAATACAAAAAAAAAAGTCTGGCCCCAGAGCTTAAGCTTTTTTTTGTTCATACATTTTAAATGTCTCTTTGTTAGAGCAAAAATGTTGCTGTTGTATTATTATAAATGTTGACATTGTTGCCAGTGCAAGATGAAGAAAAGAAACTAAAAGCAAAAAATGAAACTTTAAGAATTCAAATAAAAGTGCGATTTGAACAAAGGCGGCTTACGGGAGTTGCCATATTTGTCTTTCTTTAATGCCGTACATTAAAGGAAGACACACTTACATACATAGATTCAACAAATTTGGAAAAAAGTTTTTTTATTTACCCCACTTGTGCATATTATTTTTCCTTTTATCTCCTTAAACACTTCAATTGTTAGACTATTATTGAAAGTTCCTTTTTTTGGGTTCTTTTGTGTTGAGGAGCATGTGTTCGTTTTTTTAAGTTTCTTATTGTTAGTATTTTTTGCATTTTAAGGTTTTAAGTTTTTTCCATTGTTAACAACATTTATGGTAAATTGTTAAGCAAATACAAATATTTTTATGTCTTTAGTTTAAATACTTACCAGAAATAAGTTTTATTAAGTGAAAATGGTGGTTTACACACACAGGCTGGTTTACGTTTCCTAGTATTGCAAACATCACAAAACTGTAGCATACCTTTAGGATAAATAGAAAAAAATATTAACGGATGTAATGGTAATCGTAGGTTTGAAAGTAGTCTGCTATGCCAAAAAAGTCAAAAAACTAAATCGAATTAAGTATATACATATTTCTTAAGACTGATGACTGAAGATGAGCCACAGATATGATATAAGTTACTGATTTCTGTTTCAGGTCACTATAATTAATGTAAGATTTTAGTAGTATTTTAGGTCCATATATAAACAATGCTTTTATAGATTTGTGAATTAAGAGGTTTAGCTCTGCCGATTTGTGCATTGTTGAAAGATATACATATATGTGTAATATCTTGCAAGATTTCATTTGTGTTGAAAAACCCTATATGTTGAAATCGTTCGATTTCTGATATCTTTTTGAGATAATTTTAGGTTATTTTTCCAAGAAAAACGAAAATTTGGGCTTTAATTCTTTTGACTGATATCGTATCATTCATTCGGTTTAATTTTTTTGGCGGAAATAATGATAATTATCTCAAAAATATATCTGAAATCGATCGATTTAAAAACGATCAATTTCCATCACATACCGGTAAAAGTCAGAAAACCTCAAAATTTGCATATTAGAAAAAAAAACCTGCTAAAGAATTTTTCTCTATATGAAAAAGTTTCTATTGAATATTTTTCTATATGACAAAGTTTCTATAGAAATTCTTATATAAATTGTTTCTATATAAAAAGTTTCTATAGAAATTTTTTTTATATGAAAAAGTTTCTATAGGAATTTTTTCTATATGAAAAAGTTTCTATAGAAATTTTTTCTATATGAAAAAGTTTCTATAGAAAGTTTTTCTATGTAAAAAAGTTTCTGCAGAAATTTTTTCTATATGAAAAAGTTTCTATATAAATTTTTTCTACATGAAAAAGTTTCTATAGAAATTTTTTTTATATGAAAAAGTTTCTATAGAAATTGTTTCTATATGAAAAAGTGTCTATAGAAATTTTTACTATATCAAAAAGTTTCTACAGAAATTTTTTCTATATGAAAACGTTTATATAGAAATTTTTTCTATATGAAAAAGTTTCTATAGAAATTTTTTCTATATGAAAAAGTTTCTATAGAAATTTTTTTCTATATGAAAAAGTTTCTATAGAAATTTTTTCTATATGAAAAAGTTTTTATAGAAATTTTTCTTTATGAAAAAGTTTCTATGGAAATTTTTTTCTATATGAAAAAGTTTCTATAGAAATTTTTTCTATATGAAAAAGTTTCTATAAAAATTTTTTCTATATTAAAAAATTTCTATAGAAATTTTTTCTATATAAAAAAGTTTCTATAGAAATTTGTTCTATATGATTTTTTCAAATAGGCAGTCCACAATAGTTAGACCACAAGTGGTCGCTTAGTACATGCTACTCGCATTTGCCAATGACATTGATATCACGGGAAGCTCATTGCGCGAAGTGACAGTAGCCTTTTCAATTATCGAGAATCAACATGATAAAATGGTTATACAGGGTGGCCCAAAAGTCGCGAACGGATTTGAAAAATTAATAACTTCTCTAATTTAATTATTATTATTATTTTTCTTTTAAGGACTTGTAAAATCAATCTGGGAGATTAATTATGAAAGGTTACCACGTTATCCAGCGAACCAAAATCATAGAACTTTATTTTGAACATCATCAACGATCAATAGTTCAAACTCAACGAGCCTATCGTCGTCATTTTAATGTGCGGAATTCACCATCCGAAACAATGAATCGACGCTTAGTGACACGTTTTCAGGAACAAGGCTCAGTGAGGAATCTTCCACGAAGCGGAAGCAAATATTCAACGCGTTCTGGAGAGTATTGAGGAGAATCCTGAAAAATCAACTCGAAGGCGCTCTGCTGAGCTCGGCGGTTTTTACGCAAAATATTAAAGGGAATTTTACATCTTTTCACATACAAGGTGCAGTTAGTGCAAGAACTAAAGCCATGGGATTCCCAAGAACGATTAATTTATGCAGTTTGCTTTCCCCCCTTCGGCCTTTTTGGGCCACCCTGTAGTTGCCAATGAATCAAAAACAAAACTGATGGGTTCTACAAGCAGACAGTCCACATGACCTGGACCACATATGATCATTGCGAGCTATAGCTTCGAGGCTGTAAAACAATTTGTTTACCTTGGTAATGCTATCGACATATATAGCGAAATCAAACGTAGAATTATACTTGTCAACAGAAATTAAAAGTTCTTCATAATTTTTTATTTCGCTTTGGTTCAGATGTTTTGACGGCTCAAAGTTTTTTTCTATATTTTTACGGCTGTTAAATCTTATGAAACTAGGTTCATATTTATATCCTGTAGTTTCACATTCTTAATTAAAATTTTGTATAATGTTTTCTAGAATTAGGGAAATCAATTATGTCCTTGACTCAAGGATATCTTCATTTCCGCTGTAATAATAGTCCAATTTCATAAAAATCTAATAATCTTATTAAAAGTAATAGGTATATAAAATATCTATGTTTTAAAAAAAATATTGAAAAAACATATACAATACAAATATGTTAAGTAAATTTAGAGTTTCTGCTAATAACACAAATTATTTTTAAATTTAATCTTAACTAAAAATTCAAATTTATATTAAAAATTTTCTCAAATGTAAAATGTGTAATACATACCACAATTTATACTCGTATTTAATTTTTTAGCTACAAAACCCTGCAGATCCATTAAAAAACTTAATAAATTAGTCACCTGTTTTCTCCATTATTTAAATCTCATTTGATTGATTTTCAAATTAAATGAACACCAAAAAATACAAAAATAATTTATATATTCATACACATATATATATATTTCCATATCACTCCCATTCCCTGTCAGTTATATTATTTTATAGGATATCACATAAAAGACAAGGCTCATGGAAATTTTTATTTAAATTAAGTTTTTAAAGAAAATCCATAAAAACTATATTTTCCACTAAAAAAGAGTCCCTAAGGTATAAAAAGTTTTAAATTACATTGTTTTCATAAAATTTTCTTTTCGCAAGAATTTTTTCCCCTTCGCTGCTGTTTTTTGTTTTATTCTTCTTTTTTGTTCCATTATTTAGCATAAAAATGAGATGAGTTTTTTTTTTGTTTTATTTGTTTCTGTTTTTATTTTATTTTAGTAACAATATAAAAAATGGGTTGGTAAATTTTTTTGGAAGATGAAAAAAATGTAAATAGGAAAAAAGAAACTCTTTAAATTATATGCCACAAAAAGTAACACAAAAAAACTTTTTGTAGTTTATTTTAAATTATTATTTTTTTGAATTTTATGTAAATATTTGGAAGTTTCTTTTTTAAGGGTTTCTTATATATACGAATGTGTTTATTTGTTTCTTGCAAAACTTTGTTTTCCTTTTATCTGATACTACCGATAGATAAACAGGTATTACTTTATATTTGTATTTTTGTTTATACATTATTAGGCTTAATTTAATCTAGAAGCCAAAATTCGGTAAGTCAAGATTATTTTTGTGCATACAATTTTTCAATTTTATATAAAAACAAGTAAGAAAGTGCTAAAAAGAGTGTTCTAAAAAAATATGCATTTACTATTTTAGACAAAATTTATCCATAGTGCAAGAAATAATTTATTTTTTTGATCAAGTTAGTTTCTATAGATATGTCAGATACTATTATTTTAGAAATTATTAATTTTCAATAGTTATTTCAATCAAAATGGACTGCGAAAAAAAAGTTCGTGAAAATATAATTAAAACATTTTCAAAAAAATCCGTCATGGACTTTTAAAAAAATAGCTAAAAATTTGAAAGTTGACCCTCGAACGGTTTCTAATGCCATCAGACGGTATAAGGAAAACCTGAGCATTGAAAGAAAACCTGGATCAGGGAGGAAACAAGGTCCTACAGATATTGGTAAGGCAAAAGAATTCGAGCGACTCTTTCGAAGAGCGCCTAACACTTCTTTAAGAAAAGCAGCTCGTGAGGTGAAATGTTCTACGAATTTTGCACATAGAGTCAAAGCTTATGCTGGACTGAAGACATACAAAGTCCAAAAGGTTCCAGATCGCAATGCTATTAAGAACTTAGAAGCAAAAAAACGAGCGAAAAAATTGAAGTCTGATTTTATAAAAAAAATACACCTGTTGTGTGATGGATGATGAAACATACGTACTGGCAGACTTTTCACAACTTCCTGGTCAAGATTTTTATGTTGCTGATAAACGGGGCAATGTTCGGCAAGAGTTTCGCACAAAAAAACAAACAAAAATCCCTAAGAAGTTTCTCGTGTGGCAAGCTATTTGCAGTTGTGGCAAAAGAAGTAAAGTATTTGTGGCATCTGGCACAATAAACACTGAAATTTATATAAAGGAGTGCCTACAAAAACGGTTGTTACTCTTTTTAAGAGAGCACAGAGTGACTACATTTTTTTGGCCCGATTTGGCATCATGTCATTATGGAAAAAAGGCACTTGAGTGGTACTTAAAGAATAATGTCATTCTTGTACCACGAGAGGCAAATCCACCTAACTGTCCAGAACTTTGGCCTGTAGAAAGGTATTGGGCTCTGGTAAAAAAGGAATTGAAGAACACAGGAAAGATTTCCAAGAGCATGTCCGATTTTAAGCGCAGGTGCAACACATGCTCCAAAAAAGTATCAGAAGCAACTGTAAAATCTTTAATGGGAGGGTTTCCGAAAAAAGTCGATAATTTTGCAAAACCCGAGTACTAAGTAAACATTTTAATGCTAAATGATTTTGTATAATATGTCATTATATTTGCGTATTTTGTAGAGTCTTTATATTAAAAGGTTTGATTTTTATTTAAGAAAATCCAACTACAAATTTTATTTAGAGCACTCTTTAGTTGTTCAAGCCCGAGCATAAGATACCCTTCACCACTAAGGTCAAAGATGTAATTTTTTCGGTCAAAGGTGTAAATTTTGTCATCATGCAAACATTTTCTCAAAACTTATATATTTAAGCTGTTTCCGTTATTTGGACTTATATGGGAGCTAGGATCAAATGTAGACCGATTATGTCGAAATTTAGCAAATTGATTACAATTGTTACAAAAATTATGTGTGCAAAAAATAAGCTTGAAGTTCTCATTATCTTTAGATTTACGAGCGTTTTAGTGATTTTTGTCTCATTTAGTGCGTTTTTAAAGAAAAGTTTGTATAGGTGCTATGGTCAAATGTGTACCGATTTCAACGAAATTTGCTACAGTGATTTAAGTTTACATAAGCAGTATTTGTTTAAAATTTCATAAAAAAATTTATATATTTATGGCCAGTATATTAATTCCAGGAAGTGGGACCTATGGGAGGCATGAAATAAATATTAAAGGAAGTGCCACTTCAAAATTTTTGACTATAAAGAATATCTTTGAAGTTTGTATATTTTGTCAATATTACACAGATCGTTGCCACACTCGTAGATTATTTTATGGAAATTTGTAAACTAAAATGTGTAGTTTGAAAAAAAAAACGCTAAAAATATATAAATATTAGTAATTTTATATTTTCAATAAATAGTCTAATAAAATTGGTAGTTTGTAGCTTTGTAGATGCTAAAACACATAAGATCTCAATTATATCATTAAATTAAAAAATATTTCGTGTGTTTTACTAAATAACGAATTACGGGCAAACTGCTGAGACGTTTGAGATAATATTCACAGCTTGTGTTCCTAAAAGTTGAGGGAAGAACTTTGAAGACTTTGATAGACTTTGAAAACGTGACATGAAAGCACCCACTAGGAGCAATTTTGTGGATCTCAGTTCAAAATCTTTACTTACTTAGTTTCCCCAAACTCTACAAGTGAAATAGGGGAATTTTTTTACTTAATTGCTGTAAAATATGGCTTTGGCGACATACGACAACCATGTTTTCCTAAAATTTTGTAAATTTTCCTAAATTCTAGTTCATTTTGTTTCTGAGTGTAAATGGGATTTTTTTTTTTGAAGGTAATGTAGCCTCATTTTTTGAGTAAACTTCAGATATTCTTTCTTGTCAATTGGTTAATGTTTACAAAATAAAAAGAAAGTGGCACTTCCTTTAATATTTATTTCATGATGGGAGGTGCCATAAATACTAGACCTATTTTAACGAATTTCAACAAATTATCTTTAGAATTGCAATCTGTAGTTTGATCACAGGGTTTACATGGGCGTCCATCTAACCGTCCAGCCAGCCAGACGGACGGACGAACGGACATCGCTAAATCGACTCAGAAAGTGAGTCATAGCCTATAGGTGGGTCTAAGACAAATATTTCTATGCGTTACATAAAATAGCACAATCTTATAATACCCTTTCCACCTATGGTGGTGAAGGGTATAATGACATAAACAAACATAGAAATAGGGTAAGACTAAGAAGTAGATAAACCTTTGAATAAGTTAACATAAGGACATACATATAGAAAAGTATAGAATATGCTAAGGCACAGACTAAGACATGAATAAACAAAGAAACAGGTTAAGATATAGACTAAGATATAAACTAAGACATAGATTAAGACATAGACTAAGACTAAGACATAGATTAAGACATAGACTAAGACATAGACTAAGACATAGACTAAGAAATAGACTAAGACATAGACTAAGACATAGACTAAGACATAGACTAAGACATAGACTAAGACATAGACTTAGACATAGACTAAGACATAGACTAAGACATAGACTAAGACATAGACTAAGACATAGACTAAGACATAGACTAAGACATAGACTAAGACATAGACTAAGACATAGACTAAGACATAGACTAAGACATAGACTAAGACATAGACTAAGACATAGACTAAGACATAGACTAAGACATAGACTAAGACATAGACTAAGACATTGACTAAGACATTGACTAAGACATAGACTAAGACATAGACTAAGACATAGACTAAGACATAGACTAAGACATAGACTAAGACATAGACTAAGACATAGACTAAGACATAGACTAAGACATAGACTAAGACATAGACTAAGACATAGACTAAGACATAGACTAAGACATAGACTAAGACATAGACTAAGACATAGACTAAGACATAGACTAAGACATAGACTAAGACATAGACTAAGATATAGACTAAGACATAGACTAAGACATAGACTAAGACATAGACTAAGACATAGACTAAGACATAGACTAAGACATAGACTAAGACATAGACTAAGACATAGACTAAGACATAGACTAAGACATAGACTAAGACATAGACTAAGATATAGACTAAGATATACACTAAGACATAGACTAAGACATAGACTAAGACATAGACTAAGACATAGACTAAGACATAGATTAAGACATAGACTAAGACATAGACTAAGACATAGACTAAGACATAGACTAAGACATAGACTAAGACATAGACTAAGACATAGACTAAGACATATACTAATACGTACATTTTTTGTTACAGTCATTAATTGCATTGTGAACCGCCGTGGTATAGCAGGTTAGTTATCTGCCTAGCATACAAGAGGTCCCAAGTTCGACCCCCGGCCAGACCCACTTCAAAAAAAATAAATTGTCAAAAAAGCGGCTTTTCACTCAGTTAGCCACTGGTTATTGAGTATTAGGCTATGTAAAACTTCTTTAACTAATGCATTTGCCGTTCAGAGCCGGCTTTAAAACATAGGTCCTTTTCAATGAGTCTAAAAATAGAATCGGATGCAGCTCATTGTCTGAGATAATTCAACTGGAATGTTACCCTATCTAAATCTTTGCATGCTTATTATGAATTTTTGTAGTTAAATTCCTAAACAGAAAAAAAAAATTAATTCAAACACTTAAGAAATTGTGAAAAACATATCAATGTAATTTTCATTTATGTTACTTTAATTGTGGTTTACAAATGACAACACAATCTGGGACCTAATAACTACAAAAACAAATATTTAACTACACTAAAACAAAGCGGTTGCGATAGCAGTAGGACCGCCTTATATGCAAAGATTGCCCAAAGAGAAAAATATAGGAACTGCCTCTTTACGCCTTTTAAAATGCAATTATATTTCTTACGAAAATATTTATTGCATATGATAATATTCTGTTATACATATTCGAGTTAAAAATATCTTCGAAAATCTATACAATTTGTCCCTCAAAACTCTATAATAGAAGGCTTTCATAAATATTTTTTTATGACTTTTTATAAAACACAGTTTCCAATTTAACTAGGTACTAGAGGAGTTTCCTTAAATTTTAACATCTCTGAATTTGATATTATATCTCATAAACTCATCTATATCTCGCTGGGTCTATTCATGTACTGGCAATCACAAAAATATTCTTGCATATATTGGAGTACTTATGTATGTCCATGCTTTCACATGCAAAGGCAACTTAATATGTAACTAAACTAAAATTAAGGACCTTTTTAACAAAAGCATGTAAATATATTTGTATTCCCTGTTTTGTTTGTCCTTATTAATTCAACATTATATGGTCATGTTGTTACTACAATTTTGTTGTTATCGTTTAACAGTTAGTGGTTTGACTGCTGGCACCGTTATTTGAGAGTATGTAGTTATGTAACTGTTTAAGTTGTTTGTTAATAATTTATGTATGTTTGTAGGGACGTGTACATGTAGGTGTTTAATATTGGCCAATGTCTGCACAATTAACATGTTAGTATTTTTAATCAGTGGATATGCTATTGCTATTTTAATAAGATTTTTTGTATGTATTTGTTTGCATGGGTAATTACACTCATTCATTAAAAATTATTGTTTTCTTTTTTGTTAAAGAGCTTGCTTTAATTTTCGCATGGTTATTGTGTAGGCAGTCAATAGTTTTGGGGTTTATCTACGAAACTTATTTTGTGGTTTGAAATCAATTAATTACGAATATTTGTGTATTTCGTAATATGGTTGTTAGGCAAACAAATTGAAAATAAAGATTCGGATTTAGACTTATTTATAAAGCAAAGAATAAGACATCAACCGAGATATACATATATATGTTTATATATATCAAGGTGTTGATATAAAATAAACAGAGATATAAATTAACGCCTATATCTTTAATGACTTAGTCAATGTCTTTGACTTAGGGTATGTCTATGTTTATGTCTTAGTCGATGTTCTAGTCTATGTCTTAGTTCATGTCTTAGTCGATGTTTTAGTCTATGTTTCAGCCTATGTTTCAGTCTATGTCTTAGTCTATGTCTTAGTCTATGTCTTTGTCTATGTCTTAGTCTATGTCTTAGTCTATGTCTTAGTCTATGCCTTAGTCTATGTCTTAGTCTATGTATTAGTCTATGTCTTAGTCTATGTCTTAGTCTATGTCTTAGTCTATGTCTTAGTCTATATCTTAGTCTATGTCTTAGTCTATGTCTTAGTCTATGTCTTAGTCTATGTCTTAGTCTATGTCTTAGTATATGTCTTAGTCGATGTTTTAGTCTATGTTTCAGCCTATGTTTCAGTCTATGTCTTAGTCTATATATTAGTCTATGTCTTTGTCTATGTCTTAGTCTATGTCTTAGTCTATGTCTTAGTCTATGTCTTAGTCTATGTCTTAGTCTATGTCTTAGTCTATGTCTTAGTCTACGTCTTAGTCTATGTCTTAGTCTATGTCTTAGTCTATGTGTTAGTCTATGTCTTAGTCTATGTGTTAGTCTATGTCTTAGTCGATGTTTTAGTCTATGTTTCAGCCTATGTTTCAGTCTATGTCTTAGTCTATATCTTAGTCTATGTCTTAGTCTATGTCTTAGTCTATGTCTTAGTCTATGTCTTAGTCTATGTCTTAGTCTACGTCTTAGTCTATGTCTTAGTCTATGTCTTAGTCTATGTGTTAGTCTATGTCTTAGTCTATGTGTTAGTCTATGTCTTAGTCTATGTCTTAGTCTATGTCTTAGTCTATGTCTTAGTCTATGTCTTAGTCTATGTCTTAGTCTATGTCTTAGTCTATGTCTTAGTCTATGTCTTAGTCTATGTCTTAGTCTATGTCTTAGTCTATGTCTTAGTCTATGTCTTAGTCTATGTCTTAGTCTATGTCTTAGTCTATGTCTTAGTCTATGTCTTAGTCTATGTCTTAGTCTATGTCTTAGTCTATGTCTTAGTCTATGTCTTAGTCTATGTCTTAGTCTATGTCTTAGTCTATGTCTTAGTCTATGTCTTAGTCTATGTCTTAGTCTATGTCTTAGTCTATGTCTTAGTCTATGTCTTAGTCTATGTCTTAGTCTATGTCTTAGTCTATGTCTTAGTCTATGTCTTAGTCTATGTCTTAGTCTATGTCTTAGTCTATGTCTTAGTCTATGTCTTAGTCTATGTCTTAGTCTATGTCTTAGTCTATGTCTTAGTCTATGTCTTAGTCTATGTCTTAGTCTATGTCTTAGTCTATGTCTTAGTCTATGTCTTAGTCTATGTCTTAGTCTATGTCTTAGTCTATGTCTTAGTCTATGTCTTAGTCTATGTCTTAGTCTATGTCTTAGTTTATGTCTTAGTCTATATCTTAGTCTATGTCTTAGTCTATGTCTTAGTCTATGTCTTAGTCTATGTCTTAGTCTATGTCTTAGTCTATGTCTTAGTCTATGTCTTAGTCTATGTCTTAGTCTATGTCTTAGTCTATGTCTTAGTCTATGTCTTAGTCTATGTCTTAGTCTATGTCTTAGTCTATGTCTTAGTCTATGTCTTAGTCTATGTCTTAGTCTATGTCTTAGTCTGTGTCTTAGTCTATGTCTTAGTCTATGTCTTAGTCTATGTCTTAGTCTATGTCTTAGTCTATGTCTTAGTCTATGTCTTAGTCTATGTCTTAGTCTATGTCTTAGTCTATGTCTTAGTCTATGTCTTAGTCTATGTCTTAGTCTATGTCTTAGTCTATGTCTTAGTCTATGTCTTAGTCTATGTCTTAGTCTATGTCTTAGTCTATGTCTTAGTCTATGTCTTAGTCTATGTCTTAGTCTATGTCTTAGTCTATGTCTTAGTCTATGTCTTAGTCTATGTCTTAGTCTATGTCTTAGTCTATGTCTTAGTCTATGTCTTAGTCTATGTCTTAGTCTATGTTTTAGTCTATGTCTTAGTCTATGTCTTAGTCTATGTCTTAGTCTATGTCTTAGTCTATGTTTTAGTCTATGTCTTAGTCTATGTCTTAGTCTATGTCTTAGTCTATGTCTTAGTCTATGTCTTAGTCTATGTCTTAGTCTATGTCTTAGTCTATGTCTTAGTCTATGTCTTAGTCTATGTCTTAGTCTATGTCTTAGTCTATGTCCTAGTCTATGTCTTAGTCTATGTCTTAGTCTATGTCTTAGTCTATGTCTTAGTCTATGTCTTAGTCTTTATCTTAGTCTATTTCTTAGTCTATTTCTTAGTTTATGTCTTAGTCTATGTCTTAGTCTAAGTCTTAGCCTATGTCTTAATCTTTGTTGAATTGAATTTCAAATTGTACACCCACTCCCTTTTTAAATTTTTAGTGTCCTGACAAAGTCAATAGTTTAATTTTTTTTAGTCCCTTTTGATAGATATTTCGCTTGTTTTTTGTATAGAACTTTTTTTTTCTTTACGAAGTCTCTTCATGCTTGGGTTACATCAAGGTTTGGCCATTTGGTTATGCTGTGGTTTGTATAGTTTGTCTGTGAGCGGGTTCGGTTATGGGCTTGTTTGTTCAGTTGTTGAGTTTTGTGTGCGGTTTTTTGTACATCGGATTGGCTCTACTGCTCCTGAATCATCTGTTCTCACGCAATGTCATGTCCAAACTGCTGACAGAGTAGGAAATGGAAATGTGCAAATGTTTAAGTTAGTGTCAAGTGAAGAAAGGCATTGGTTAACAGTAGTTGAGTTTTGAATGAGTATTGGAATGACGTTTTCACTTTTTTTAAAAGGTTAAAGTCTTTAATATTGCTTTTGTATATTGTTTATGTTTAAAATGTACAACAAAGTCATTGAATGATATACCCAATAAAAGAACGTTTAGCTTTAAAAAACAAAGTGAGATTTTTTTTATATTTTTAAGCAAAATTTTTGTATTACTTACATAGCTTTTGTTTTAAATTTTCTAGTAGAAATCATTTTAATTAACAAGGTCTCTAAAGCAACTTTTGAATAGATTTGCCTAATTAAATAAAATATCGTCTTTTTTGAGCTTCTATAACTAATTATGTCTCGTTTAAATTAATACTTTCTGACCATGTTCTTGTTATGTATTTTTTTATTTGGTCTGTCGTCTTTTCACTTAATTTTGGGCAGTAGAATTTTTTAGCCTAGACTTCCACTTATAACTATAAAATATCGCGTAGCATTTTATGCATTAAGTACAATGTCCTTCCGGTATATCAAACTGACAGCTCACGTACAATATTATTAACACCAACACGAACTCTAACGAATGAAACAACATCTACATACAAATTAACCCAACGGTTCCAAAAATAAATGACCTAAGACTCCAGAATTAGTGAAGTATAGTAATCTTAACACGTGATATGAAATTAAGGCCCTTTGAGGATAACTTTCTAGTATATGAAAATTGTGTCCAGTATTCACATTATAAGATTTTGAAGTCAATTTAGAACTTCTGGGAAACAAAGACTTCTCTTGACACATTTTTCATAAGGACTTCAATGGAAAACAGATATATTTTTTCCATTTTCATTTTACAACACAAATTTTCTACAAATACCAATAATGTAATAAAAATGCTTAAACAGACATTGCATGTAAAAGGAAAAAACTGACAACCAAACTCAAGGGGTTTCTTTTTCTTTTCTGAATAAACAAAAAACGTGATAAGTTTTTGTGTGGGTGTCAAAGGAAGTAAGGGTTCTTGATAGACATTCTATTAAATGATTTCATGAACAAATTACAAGTTTTAGTAGAAATTTTTTAATTATTGATAGGAAATATTTTTGTGTGTTGTTAAATTGAATTAAATTCAATTTTCTTAAAATTTCCCTAAAAAATATTTTTTTTTTTTTTAAATTTCCTGTAAATAGTTAATTTTTGAAAAAGTTTTTAAAAATAGTAAATTTTTAAAAAACTTCCTATAAAAATAGTAAATTTTTAAAAAATTTCCTATAAAAGTAGTAATTTAAAAAAAAATAGTAAATTTTTAAAAAATTTTACATAAGAATAGGAAATTTTTGAAAAATTTCGTATAAAGATAGGAAATTTTTGAAAAATTTCCTATGAAGATATAAAATTTTTGAAAAATTTCCTATAAGGATAGGAATTTTTGAAAAATTTCCTATAAAGATAGGAAATTTTTGAAAAATGTTCTCACAAAAATTGGAAATTTTTAAAAAATTTCCTATAAAAGTAGGCAAATTGTGAAAAATTTCCTAGAAAAGTAGGAAACTTTTGAAAAATTTCCTATAAAAGTAGGAAATTTTTGAAAATTTTCCTATAAAAATAGGAAATTTTTGAAAAATTCCCTATAAAAATAGGAAATTTTTGAAAAATTTCCTATAAAAATAGGAAATTTTCGAAAAATTTCCTGTAAAAATAGGAAATTTTTGAAAAAATTCCTATAAAAATTAGGAAATTTTTGAAAATTTTCCTATAAAAATAGGAAATTTTTGAAAAATTTACTATAAGGATAGGAATTTTTGAAAAATTTCCTATAAAGATAGAAAATCTTTGAAAAATTTCCTATAAAGATAGGAAATTTTTGAAAAATAGAAAATTTTTAAAAAATTTTCTATATTTAAAAGTAGGCAAATTGTGAAAAATTTCCTATAAATGTAGGAAACTTTTTTTAAAATATCCTAGAAAAAATAGGAATTTTAGAATAATTTACTAAAAATAGGAATTTTTTGAAAAATTTCCTACAAAAATAGAAATTTTTTGAAAAATTTCCTGTACAAATAGAAAATTTTGGAAAAATTTCCTGTAAAAATAGCAAATATTTTTAAAATGTCCTAGGAAATTGGAAATTTTCTTATAAAAAATAACTTTTTGGAAATTCCCTATAAAAATATCAAATTTTTTAAAAATTTCCTATAGAAATAGGAAATTTTTTAAAAATTTTCTATAAAAATAGGAAATTTTTCAAAATTTTCCTATAAAATTAGTACACTTTTGAAAAAATTTCCTATAAAAAAAAAAATTTTGTAAAAATGGTAAATTTTTAAAAAATTTCCTTTAAATAGTAAATTTTTAAAAAATTTCCTTTAAATAGTAAATTTTTAAAAAATTTCCTTTAAATAGTAAATTTTTAAAAAATTTCCTTTAAATAGTAAATTTTCTAAAAATTTCCTATATATAGAAAATTTTTGAAAAAAACTTTCTTTAAATAATAAATTTTTGAAAAAATTCCCTATAAATAGTACATTTTTTAAAAATTTCCTATAAATAGTAAATTTTTGAAAAATTTAATATAAATAGGAAATTTTTGAAAAATCTCCTACAAATACTAATTTTTTTAAAAATTTGCTATTAAAAGTAAATTTTTGAAAAATTTTCTTAATGAGTTAATTTTTGAAAAATTTCCATAAAAAGTAAATTTTTTAAAAACTTTCTATAAAAATTAAATTTTTTAAAAATTTCTTATAAAAATTAGATATTTTCAAAATTTTCAATTCAGACAATTATCTGAAAAATTTCCAATAAAAAGTAAATTTTTGAAAAATTTCCTATTAATAGTAAATTTTTGAAAAATTTCGTATATAGAGTAAATTTTTGAAAAATTTCCTAAAAATATTAGATTTTTAAAAAATTTCCTATGAATAGTAAGTTTTTGAAAAATTTCGTATCAATAGTAAAATTGTTAAATATTTCCTGTAAAAAGTAAAGTTTTGAAAAATTTCCTATAAATAGTAAATTTTTGAAAAATGTTCTATAAATCGTAAATTTTTGAAAAATTTCCTATAAATAGTAAGTTTTTGAAAAACTTCCTATAAATAGTAAATTTTTGAAAAACTTTCTATGAAAAGTAAAGTTCTGAAAAATTTTCTATTAAAAGTAAATTTTTGAGAAATTTCTAAAAAAGTAAATTTTTGAAAAATATCCTATAAATAGTAGATTTTTAAAAAATTTCCTATAAAAAGTAAATTTTTTAAAAAATTTGTTATAAATAGTAAATTTTCAAAAAATTTCCTAAAATTAGCAAAATCAATATTATATGCAAAAATCCCTTAAAGTATACTATAAAAAATCAAAAGTATCTTGTTTTGCGTTTACTCAAACCGAACAAAATTCCAAAAAATATTAAATTTAAAATCTCATCTTGTTTTCATTTAGCAATTACAATTTGACTGATTGTAGTGGTGTCTAGGTTTAGTTTTTTGTTATACAATCATGATGTTGAGAACAAAACAATAGTCAAAGTTAATCTTTAACAAGTCATGATTTATTTAAATACCACAGAATTATAAATTTTTTATTATATTCCATATAATTCCAACTTAATACCAAAAAATGAAATAACAAAAACAAAAAAATCCATAAACACAGAAAAACAGCTGTCAACAAGATTTGTTTGACAAACAACTACAATCTACGAAACTGGAAGAGGAAATGGCAGACAAACTTAAAATATTCATGAAATAGCTTAAAAAACATGATGTCAATTGTTGTTTTTTATTTAACCATCACCATTGATGTTGCTGCTACTGCTGCTTCTGTTTCTGCTGCTGTTCTTTTACTTTTTGCTCATTTATACTTTTAAAAGTTATTTTAATTTTAATGTATTAAAAACTTTCTTCAAATTTTGTCTTGTTGGCTGGGAAATGTCCAAAAAATATTCTAAAGAAGCAAACTTCAATATTAATAGCTAAAAGGACTAAGAGCCAAAGGGGAGGGGGAGCAACAAAATATAAGTACAAGCTAAAACATAAACATATATACATAGCGAATATCTTAAGGTTTATCAAAAAAGAACAATACTCTTTATACTAATAGTATTGTACTATTGACATGGACGGAGTTAGACCAGGGATCAAATCGCCGCATTTGATATCAGACTTTTAGCCAAATATAGTCTAATATATCTTACGAATTTTCAAAATAATGAAGAAAATTTTATATGTAAATATATCCGTTTTTTTGTCAAAACATTTAGTTTAAATGAAATTCGTTTACATCTGGGAACTTTTGACGGATAAATAACAATGTATTGAATCTAGTATGCAAATCTATGTGCTTCAAATAATCTTCTTCTCCTCTCAAGCTCCCAGTTTGCCTACAACAAAGCCAAATTTGTTGAGATTGCATTTCACTCATTAGTTAGTCATATTAAAAAATCTCTTGAGTTCGGTGAATTTACACTTGACGCCTTCTTAGACATAGAGAGCGCCTTTTTACAACATAAAATCAGAGTCGGTTATATCGGTAATTTCACTCATTAGTTAGTCATATTAAAAAATCTCTTGAGTTCGGTGAATTTACACTTGACGCCTTCTTAGACATAGAGAGCGCCTTTTTACAACATAAAATCAGAGTCGGTTATATCGGTAATGAAGGACTTACTGGTCCATAAATCTATTTTCTCGTTTGTAGATAAGCTACTCACCTACTGAGTCATTAGCTCAATCATGGGCACTGCTACAAGGTAGCATGTCGAGAGACCCCCCAAGGAGGTGTACTATCCCCTCTCCTGTGGATCCATGCCAACTGCTCACTGAACTAGATAGATTACTTTTACACATTTTTTTTAATCTTGTGGTCATTTTGGGCTCAATACTGTCAGCCAATACTGGAGCCTAAATACCCAATTCTGAGTGTTCAAAGCATACATTGCACTCTACCCATGTAGAGGGACCATAGGCAAAACCTACAGACCTAATCCAACAAACACTGCCTGGCTCTTTAACATGGTTGTCAAGCCAACACTTATGCGCTGGTTTGGTGGCCTGCACCCGTCAAGGCAAACCAGTAGGATTTTTTCACTAAACTTTTAAGATCGTCCGCTATAATGATTTCTGGTGCTTAAGAACTACACGATCTAAGGCGTCATGTTTAATTGGCTCCGAGTCTAACTAATGGCACAACAAATTGCCCTTAACTCGGCTGTCTGACTAAGACCTGGCTGGCTTGATGGTCTGGAATAAATTACTCCGTGTTTTTCTCTTCCAGTCTATCCCTCGGGACCGCTTCTAGGACCCAAGTGACGCTGACTTATCATCGACTGCCTGCGTTACCTAACTTTATCTAGAATCTTGTATGTTATATGTTATTAAGATTATCCTAAAAGTATGCTACATATGTAAATGTTTCTGAAATATCTTACATTTCGATCGATATCGAATGCATCGAAGTGCTAAAAAAGAAGGAATGATTCTACAACGATGCATGCCTGTTCAGCCTCATATAGATTAGTTAAATTCAAAAAAAAAATTGGAAATATATCGACTCCTTGGGGTACCTGCCTTATACCCTCATTTTTTCCACCTATTTTTCTTCTCAGTGTACACGTCGCAATTCTAAACAGAATTTGATTAAATTCAACACTCGTCTATAGATTAATTCAAAAAAGAGTCCTACTAATTTTGGTAGAAATTATTCGCCTCCTTGTGGTACCTTCCTGGAACTCAATTTTTCATTTGTTTTTCTTCTTAATGTACAATTCGCAATTCTCAACAGAATTTGGTGAAATTTGGCACACGTCTATAAATTGATCTAAAAAAGAGGGCTATTAATTTTGGTTGAAATCCGTTGACTACATTGGTGCCTTCCTTGCACCCGCATTTTTCATTTTTTTATATATAAGCCGCAATTCTCATCAGGAATTATAAAAATCGATACAAGTCTATTAATTGATCCACAAAAGTGTTATACTTGTTTTGGTTGAGATCCCTTGACTCTTCGAAGTACCTGCCGTGGACAACCCATTTGTCACTTATTATTGTTTTAAATGTTTAAGTCGGAATTATCAACAGAATTTAAACAAATTTAGCTCACATCTATTAGTTTATCGAGCAAAAAACTCAACAAATTTTTGCTAAAATTCGTCCACTCCTTGGGGTACTTGCTTTGCACCTCCATTTTTTCACTTATTTTTCTTCTCAATATAAAAGTCGCAAATCTCAACAGAATTTGACGCAATTCGGCACAAGCCTATTAAAAAATTTAGAAAAGAGCTCTACTCATTTTGGTTGAAATTCTTGGACTCCTAAGGGTACCTGCTTTGTTCTAACACTTAAAGGCAATTTGATTAAAAAGTTAAGCCTAAACGACTGCAACATTTTTTGCTTAAATTAGACGTAACAATTTATATGACTTATTTCAGAAAATTTTGAACTTTGTTCTACAATCGGTAAATTTTGGTGAACTTTTTTCACTCAATCGAAAGAAAAGACTTTTGCCCTTCAAGTGGTTGTGGTAGGAGCACTGAGAAAAACCGAGTCAACTTAGTTTTTGTTCAAAGAAAAACAGTGAATTTTGTAGAGGTATTTTGATTTTCTGATATCTTCTAAACTATATACGAGATTAAGTTATTTTCTTCTGCAAACTGAGATTAAGGTTCTGTGTCTTTACTAAATTGACATCTAGATTAGAGCTGTAAAAGTATAATCAATTGCATCTCTTTGCGTTTTGCATTATTAGATTTTTAAAAGCGTCAGTTTGAAATGGCTTTTTTGGAGCTGAAATATGGTACAGCGGCAAAATAAAAATCAGGGGCCAATTTGTATTTTATAACTTCTAATGAAAATGAAAAAACATATACAAAATTGTAGGAAATTCGAATTTAATTATTAAAATTTTAGGAATTTCGCCTAACCCAGAAATTTATCCCTGCTCCGCCTTTGAATTCTAAAGGCATTTAAATCAACAAACAGTTGTTAGTGAATGATATTGCAAATCCCTTTTTGGCTACAGTTTCAGCTTCTTCTGATTATTGTTTTAGCATTTATGTCTAGGGTGTTGATGAACAACGTCTTTCGTTTTTGTTTTTTTTTTTGTTGTCCTTTTCTCTGTTGATTATTGAAATTCTAAGTAAACTTAAATCAGCTTAAATTGTTTTTGTAATAAGAAAAGAGCGAAGGATATTTAACTAAAACTTACTGTCAGACAGATAAATTTTCTTCAACAAATGCAAAAAGTTTTTAAACATTGTAGGGTTTGAGCTGATGGTGAAGGTTTTCGTTTTCTGTTTTATTTAGGGTAAAATGTTATAACAAAAAACAAAAAAAAAACTTTAAAATAAATATATTTTATTGATGCTTAGCTAAGGAAAATGGTAGCTTATACTGCAATATCATCTAAAAGTATTTATTTTGTATTTTGCTAAAGATAGTTCCTTATCTCGTATTTGTTTTCTATTTTTTTGGATAAGATTTATGTAACAGATAGGGTTTTAGAGCTCAACAAAAAATGTTTCAAAAAAATGGCAAAACAAATGTTACCCAGCAAAACTTTGGTAATGGCAAGTACTCTGATAACTGGTTACCTTGTAACTACTACAACATATCATCCGAATAAATAATAAGTTATTACAGAAGTACTTATTTGTAATTAAGATGGTAATTTAAACTGAATGGCCAAGGTTCAAATCCCACCAAGGGCATCAATTTTTTTTAGTTTTTTTTTTTTTTTATTAAAAGAGTCTTTTTAAATGATTTTTGAATTTTAAGAACTTAAATATATTATCTTCTGTAAAAAAAAATTGTAAAACTAACTCACGTTAATGAAAAAATACTATCATGAGTCAATTTTGATTATGTGGGGGATGTTGAATACCAAACACGATTCTAATTGGTCTTAACTTGGTAAGCCCAACTTATCTGGGTCATCCTTCATCTCAACTGTGGACACACACCTCCTCATGGTATAACCCGGGGAGATAGTTTAACACCCATTAATATTGTGAGTTAACATGTTCCGAGAGTTGTCCCATAAGATCGATAAAAATGGGTTAGAATTACGGGTTAGTAACCCTATCTTGAAAAAAAATACAATGAAGAGGATAAAATTAGAATTGAAATGTCCCACTACCTAATGTTAGAGAAGGATGTCCGAAACTTCGATAGAAAGACCAAGTAGAGGAACATTTTTCAAAGCTAGGCCTATAAAATTGGAGAATATTCGCACAAGATCGAAATCCATGGAATTCTAAAATATGCTCGGACTTTGACCTTAACAGGTTGTTACATTTAAGTAAGTAAGAGTCAATCTTATGTAAAAACTTATACAAAAAAGAAGATTTAAATTGTTTAAGTTTTAAAATAATTTAAAAAAAGTTTTAAAATAATTACAAAAAATCGTATAAAAATATTTTTCCAAAAATTACAACAAAGCAAAAAAAAGCAGGGAAAAACAAAGTTATTTTCACATGATTTTGGATCTAAAAATAAAAATTGTTTATATTAATTATAAGCTGCTAAGTTTTCAACATATGAAGTAGCTCAGTGGAAGAGTCTCTGCCTAGCAGTCGGAGGGTCAGGGTTCGATCCCCAATCGATCATAAAAAAAATTTTGTATTTCGTTTAAAAATATATGTTTTTAATAAAACAACAACAAAAAAGTTGTTGCTGTTGTTGTTGTTGCTTTCAAACTGCTTATCTAAGTCATTACTTTTCTGCAATTGGTAAGTACTTGCCTCCAATGACATCCCCATGTTAATGTAATGTTTTAAACAGCGAATGAGTAAGTAGTTAGTGTTCAATAGTTTAACTGTTTAACTCATTATTTGGTAATGAAAAGTTTTACTGGGGATATAAACTAAATTTAAAATTTTCTTTAATTTAAAGAAATAAAAACTAATTTTGTACTTTTGCCTTACTGACTTTTTAAGTGACATTTACTACAATAGCCTCTTTCACACATATCTTTCCCCATTGTGCCACTTGCAGTTGCTCGCTTCTATTTATTTGTTTATTTTTTTTTTTATTATTCAAAATTCTTTTGTTTAATTTATTTCTACGAGTAGTAGAATATTTGTTTACAACTAAACTTTGTTATAAATTACAAACAACATTTTTTTTCTTGTTTTTTTTTTTTTTTTTGTTTTACTTGCTGTTAACTAAGTATTGTTCTATTTGGCTTATATTGGCTTAAAATAATACTCAAAATTTTTTTGTTCTCAACATGTTGTTTAATTTTACTTCAACAATAATCTCTTCTTTTGCTGCTGCTGCAATAGAATGTTTGTATAATAAATATACATATTTTTTGTATTTTCAGCTTCAAGCTATTCATCAAGACCACGTCTCGGATAGGGGCTAGAAAATTTTAGCTAAATAAATGAATTTTTGGACCAAAACTTGAAAGAAAGGAAAAAAATATGGTCATGGGCGTCGTTAAGAAATGTTTTGGGGTAACCGAAAACCACTAAAAAATTTATGTAAACTAATCTATTAACAACCCACAATAAGACAACATTATTTTTGGCGGTTTTGAAGTTTTCTTGTAAGACGTTGTAAGATGTCAAAAAAATCTTTAAGATTATAACTTGTTTTTTTATTCTTTCTCGGATTTTTCTATATTATTGGCAGTTTGGTCATTTTGGACCACCAACAAGAGTGTCACGAAAAAAGTCTGTATTTTTAATGCGTATACACTCAGAATATTATGCAAGTAAAATTAACTTAAAATGTAATTTGAAATGAATGAATATTCATTTAAAAACCGGTCAACTGATTTTTTATTCAAATTCAATAAATATTTTATTTAAATTTAACTGGCAAATATTTAAACTACATTTTCAGTTTTAAAAACGGAATATTCAGTTGTTTTCAAAAAAATTACTGACAAAAATTTAAACTACATTTTTAGTATAAAAAACGGAAATTTTCATTTATTTAAAAAAAAATTGAATGGTAAAAAACTATGTAAAATTTCCATAAAACGGACAATTTTTTTGTAATAAACGTAATATAAAAGACGAAAACATAAAGAGGTTATATCCTTTAAGGCATCAAAAAACCAAACAGACAAAACAAAGTTTGTTGTTTGCTTAGGCCATACCCCGTGATAGGCGGCCAGTATTACAAAAAGTTTCTTCAGTAAGCAAACCAAAGATACTTGAAGAAAAACAATAATTAAACAAATACGAATTATATTTGATACAATTATTGAAAAAATATATAAAAACTAAACAACTGATATTCTCAAATGTTACGGATTTTCAGTATTTTTTTGTAGGTTGTTTTTTAAACAAATGTATAAATATATTAAAAATCAATTTCCATGTAAATTTAAATGAATATTCATTTGAAAACAACATAACCGAAAACTTCCTAAACAACATACAATCAGTTACTGTAATAATTTCCTGAGTGTACCCTTACTTTTTTTTCAAAATGTCTTTAAGCCACTCTAACAAAATTTTGAAATACTTAGGATTACCGGAACTATAGCTGGCTTCATCACATATAGCCATAGACCCCATAGGGAAAAATTGGGAGTTGTTTTGGATTTAAGGAAATTTTAAACAATAAGGTTTTATTCTTACCGAAAAATATTATAGAATCTGAAACAGAACTGAAGAAACTTTTCTAGAAGTTATAGAAAGAACAAGTAAGAGTGTTATATTCGGCTGTGCCGAACCCTCGTATATCTACAAGGGTGCAGCTAATTCAAAAAGTGAATCTAATTCGAGAATAGTTGTTAATCTAGCTGGTATTGTTGGTAAAATATTTGGACTAAATTCGGTTGCAGGAGCTTTATAGTTCAACATTAAAAAGTATATATTTAAGTGGTGTCCCTAGTATTTACTTTCAACAAAATTCGGTATCGTAACCTAGGGCCAAATTGCGGCATTCGATATCGATCGAAATCTTAGATATTTTCCAAACATTTGTATAGCATACTTTAAGGATAATCAAAAATTTTTAAAAGATGCTCAGTTTACTTTATTTTTTGTAGTTATTGTATTTGTAGTTATTTGCCAAAAGTTGACCAAAAGTAAAAGAGTTTTAATTGAACTATATGTTTTTAAAAACGAACCAAAATGGATACCAAATTTCAATTAACTTTTAGCATCAAAGTAACTTTGAACATCCCTAAAGTATACTTCACAATATTCGCTTAAAGTCTGAGTTTTCGATCGATATCGAATGCGGTAATTTGGGCCCTGGGCCAAATTCAGCATTAGATATCGATCGAAATCTTAGATATTTTCAAAAAATTTTTATAGCATACTTTAAGGATAATCATAATTATTTAAAAGGTGCGCTGTTTACTATATTTTCTTGAATTTATTTGCAAAAGATGAACAATAGTAAAATGAATTAATTAAACAATACATATTTTTAAAAACGAATCAAAATGAATACCAAATGTCAATAAACTTTTAGCATGGAAGTAACTTTGAACATCCCTAAGGTATACTTCACAATATTCGCTTAAAGGTCTGGGGCTAAATTACGGCATTCGATATCGATCGAAGTCTTAGATATTTTCAAAAAATTTGCATAGCATACTTTGAGGATAATCAAAATTATTTAAAAGGTGCACAGTTTACTATATTTTTTTGAATTTATTTGCAATAGATGAACAATAGAAAAAGAGTTTTAATTGAACAATATATATATTTAAAAACGAATCAAAATGGATAAAAAAGTCAATAAACTTTTAGCATCGAAGCAACTTTGAACATCCCTAAAGTATACTTCACAATATTCGCTTAAAAGTCTGAGATTTCAATCGATATCGAATGCGGTAATTTGGCTCCTGGGGCCAAACTACCGCAACAAGTAAGAAAGTGCTATAGTCGGTCAAGCCCGACCATACGATACTCTTCACCACTAAGGTAAAAGGTGTTCTTTTTCCTGTATAAAGACAAATATTTGCTAAATTTTGTCATTATACATATTCTCAAAACTTATACATTTAGGCTGTTTCCGCCATTTGGACTTATATGAGAGCTAGAGTCAAATGTGGACCGATTATTATGCAAATTAATTGTAGTTGCTAAAAAAATTATGTATGCAAAAAATAAACTTAAAATGTTCCTTATCTTCGGATCTACGAGCGTTTTAGTGAATTTTTTCTCATTTAGTGCGTTTTGAGAAAAAAAAAAAATTGTATGGGAGCTATGGTCAAATGTGGACCGATTTCACCGAAATTTGGCACAATGATTTAGTAAAACATACGCAGTATTTGTTTGAAATTTCATGAAAAAATATTGATTTTTGTGGCCAATATATCAATTCCGGGAAGTGGGACCTATAGGAGGTACCATAAATAATGAACCGATTTTGACGAATTTCAATAGCCATAGTCCTACTGTTCAAAAAAATGATCTGTGCCAAATTTCATCAGATTATCTTTAGAATTGCGACCTGAAGTTTGATTACAAGTTTTATATGGGGGTCCAGCCAGCCAGCCGGCCAGACAGACGGACGGACGGACATAGCTAAATCGACTCAGAAAGTGATTCTAAGCCTATTGGTATACTAAGACAAATATTTCTATGCGTTACATAAATCAGCACAAACTTATAATACCCTTTCCACCTATGGTGGTGAAGAGTATAAAAACTGCTTATGTAAACCATAATCATGGTACCAAATTTCGTTATAATCGGTCCACATTTGACCATAGCACCCATACAAACTCTTTTATCAAAACGCACTAAAAAATCACTAAACGCTCGTAAAAATTTTAATGGGAATTTTAAATCATTTTTTACCTATATAATTTTTGTAGCAACTGTAATCAATTTGCCAAATTGCGAGATAATCGTACCACATTTGATCCTAGCTCTCATTTAATTCCAAATGACGGAAATAGCTTAAATATACAAGTTTTTAGAAAATGTTTGCATGATAGCAAAATTTAGCAAATATTTGTCTTTATACAGGAAAATGAACACCTTTAATCTTAGTGGTGAAGGGTATCGTATGATCGGGCTTGACCGACTACTAACTTTCTTACTTGTTTTTTTATATTTTTAAGAAAAAACATATAGCAAAAAAACACTTATTTCTGAATTTTGTTCATACGATTTGTCATGTACTCAATAAGGCCTACAACCCAGGCTGGTCGTTTCCCGATTTTTTTAGTGTATAATAATAATACTTAAACTAAGGGGTTTCAAAAAAAATATAAATTTAGAAAATATGGATTTACCCTACCCCTCCCTAACCCTACTCCGCCCATGACTACAGCATAAAAACTTTATATTAGTTGAAAAATTTCGTAGTTTTTTATAGTTTTTCTATTTAAAATCAACTAAGACATGAAGAGTTTTGCTCTGTTGTAAGTTTTTCTTTTGTGGTATTTGTTTTTAATTGTTTTCCTAATTTATGAGGATTTCAAAGTATTTGAGTTGCAGTTTTTTTTTTTTTTTTTTAAGTTTTTAGTTTAGTTTTATGAGGAATAAGGAATCTAATGAAAAAATAAACAAACAAGTTTTTTTTTTTTAAGCAAAAAAGCAAAATAGTTTTGATGTAAATATTACTCAAATAATAAAAAAAATATCTAAAAATAGGTAATACCCAGTAAAACTTTTCATTACCAAATAATGAGTTAAACAGTTAAACTATTGAACACGAACTACTTACTCATTCGCTGTTTAAGTCATTACATTAACATGGGGATGTCATTGGAGGCAAGTACTTACCAATTGCAGAAAAGTAATGACTTGGGTAAGCAATTTGAAAGCAACAACAACAACATCAACAACTTTTTTGTTGTTGTTTTATTAAAAACATATATTTTTAAACGAAATACAAAATTTTTTTATGATCGCATGGGGGCTCGAACCCAGACCCTCCGACTGCTAGGCAGAGGCTCTTCCACTGAGCTACTTCATATGTTGAAAACTTAGCAGCTTATAATTAATATAAACAATTTTTATTTTTAGATGCAAAATCATGTGAAAATAACTTTGTTTTTCCCTGCTTTTTTTGCTTTGTTGTAATTTTTGGAAAAATATTTTTATACGATTTTTTTTAATTATTTTAAAACTTTTTTTAAATTATTTTAAAACTTAAACAATTTAAATCTTCTTTTTTGTATAAGTTTTTACATAAGATTGACTCTTACTTACTTAAATGTTACAACCCGTTAAGGTCAAAGTCCGAGCATATTTTAGAATTCCATGGATTTCGATCTTGTGCGAATATTCTCCAATTTTATAGGCCAATCTTTGAAAAATGTTCCTCTACTTGGTCTTTCTATCGAAGTTTCGGACATCCTCCTCTAACATTAGGTAGTGGGACATTTCAATTCTAATTTTATCCTCTTCATTGTATTTTTTTTCAAGAGAGGGTTACTAGCCCGTAATCCTAACCCATTTTTATCGATCTTATGGGACAACTCTCGGAACATGTTAACTCACAATATTAATGGGTGTTAAACTAGCTTCCCGGGTGATACCATGAGGAGGTGTGTGTCTACAGTTGAGATGAAGGATGACCCAGATAAGTTGGGCTTACCAAGTTAAGACCAATTAGAATCGTGTTTGGTATTCAACATCCCCTACATTATCAAAATTGACTCATGATGGTATTTTTTCATTAACGTGAGTTAGTTTTACAAATTTTTTTTACAAAAGATAATATTTAAGTTCTTAAAATTCAAAAATCATTTAAAAAGACTCTTTTAATAAAAAAAAAAAAACTAAAAAAATTGTTGCCCTTGGTGGGATTTGAACCGGGGCCATTCAGTTTAAATTACTATCTTAATTACAAATAAGTACTTCTGTAATAACTTATTTTTTATTCGGATGGTATGTTGTAGTCGTTACAAGGTAACCAGTTGTCAGAGTACTTGCCATTACCAAAGTTTTGGTAAAAAAAAACTCAATTTTTTGTATACCCTTCACCACCATAGGTGAATTTGATCTATCTGCTTAGAACCTTGTCTCTATCTATGCAAACAAAAACGTACGTCTACTTTATTTTCATAAAACTTTTGCATTGTAAGAGTTATGTATATTGGACTTGATACCATGTAAAATAAGGCTAAACCTGCAATTTTGCTTTTTTTAATTTATTATTTCTCACTCGTCCACTAAAATACAAAAAAAAAAATAATAATATACATTTGTGAATCACATGTGATGCACAACCATATGAAAATAACTGTGCATTATATGTGATGTACGGGATAGGGAAAGGATTGAAATTTATTCCAATATTTGCAAATTCCACTGTACAGTGTCAATATGTCCCGGCTTCCATGTCGATTCTTGCATAGATTCACAGCTAGCCAATATTACCTGAACTTGACAATCTTAAAAATACCAGCCATCAAAAACGATATTAATTAAAAAGTAACTTTGTAATTAAATATTAAATTTAAAACTAAAAAGCAACACAATTGCAGATTTAAAACCTCACAATTTCATTCAACATAAAATAACCACTAAAAAAATAAAAATTAAGAAAAATATTCCTTTTAATCCTTCAGGACAATAAATTGTTAAATGCTGTGATTGACAAATGAGCATTTATTTAATATAAAAAAGCAATAAAAAAAGTACCCAACTACAATAACTACTGCTGTTTTACAAGTGTTTAACTCCCTTTATTATAATAAGGACCTTTGTTGCAATCAACCGCAATTTAACATTTGTGGTTTCATTAAACATGCAAAATTCCCAGATTACTTATTTTTTTATGGAAAATTTTGCACCCGAAAACAATCAGTGCTTCCCGTTTTTTGACGCTGCTGTCATTCTTTTGTGAAACCATAACATAAGATAATTAAAGAGTAATAAAATTAGTAATTTAATAAAGAAAAACTATATGTGTATAAAAATAAAGATAGTTATGAGCAAACATTTTATTTTAATATTATAAAACAAAAAAAATTTATGGTTGAGTTCATCGCAGAGCATACTAACGGTAGCTTCATAATCCATCATCACTTGAAGAGCTTTTTAAGGTCAAAGCTTAAGTATATAAGGTAAGTCTACTTCCGTTTAAAAAGACGTTCAAAACTTCGATGGAGAGACTAAGTTAAAGACCAAATTTCAAAGCTTGGTCTACGAAAATAAAGAACACGAAAAAAACGTTTTAAAAATTTCTTATTTTTCTAGGAAACCTTTAAAAAAAATTCTTATTTTTATAGGAAATTTAAAAAAATCGTATTTAAAACTAAAATTTTTTAAAAGTTTTCATCTTCATAGAAAAATTGTCTTATTTTTATAGAAAAATGTTTAAATAAAAATAAAAAATTTTTGAAAAATTTCATATAAAAGTAAAACAAAATTTAAAAAATTCTTTATCAAAATATGAAATAATTAAAAAATTTCTAATATAATAAGAAATTTTTTTAAAATTAAAAAAAAAATCCAACATAAAAAATTTTTGAAAATAAGAAATTTTTGAAAAATTTCCTATAAAAATAAGAAATTTTTGAAAAATTTCCTATAAAAATAAGAAATTTTTGAAAAATTTCCTATAAAAATAAGAAATTTTTGAAAAATTTCCTATAAAAATAAGAAATTTTTGAAAAATTTCCTATAAAAATAAGAAATTTTTGAAAAATTTCCTATAAAAATAAGAAATTTTTCAAAAATTTGCTATAAACATAAGAAATTTTTTTAAAATTTCCTATCAAAATAAGAAATTTTTGAAAATTTTCCTATAAAAATAAGAAATTTTTGAAAATTTTCCTATAAAAATAAGAAATTTTTTAAAAGTTTCCTATAAAAATAAGAAATTTTTGAAAAATTTGCTATAAAAATAAAAAAGTTTTGAAAAATTTCCTATAAAAATACGAAATTTCTGAAAAATTTCCTGTAAAAATAAGAAATTTTTGAAAAATTTTCTATAAAAATTGGAAATTTAAAAAAAAAAATTTTGAAAAATATCGTGTAAAAATAAAAAAGTTTTAAAAAATTTCCCATAAAAATAAGAATGTTTTTAAAAAATTTCCTGTAAAATTAGGAAAATTTTGAAAGATTTTCTTATAAAAATAAGACATTTTTGGAAAATTTCCTATAAAAATAAGAAATTTTTAAAAAATTTCTTATAAAAATAAGAAACTTTTGAAAAGTTTACTATAAAAATAAGAAATTTCTGAAAAATTTCCTATAAAAATAAGAAATTTTTGAAAAATTTCTTATTTTTATAAAAAAAAATTTAAAAACTTCTAATTTTTCCAAAATTTCTTATTTTTAATAGGAGTTTTTTTAAAGTTTTAATATTTTTAAAATAGATTTTTCAAAAATTTAATATTTTTTTAAGAGACTTTTCAAAAATTTCTTATTTTTGTAGACAAATTTTCAAAAATTTCTTATTTTTATAGGAAATTTTAAAAAAAAATTCTTATTTTTATAGAAAATTTTAAAAAAATTTCTTATTTTTACAGGAAAATTATCAAAAATTTCTTATTTTTATAGATAGTTAAAAAAAATTTCTTATTTTGATAGAAAATTTTTCAAAAATGTCTTATTTTCATAGGAAATTTTTCAATAATTTATTATTTCCACAGGAAATTTTTCAAAAATTTGTTATTTTTATAGGAATTTTGTAAAAAAAATTCTCTTTTAGGAAAATTTTAAAAAATTTCTAATTTTTAGAGGATGTATTTTAAAAATTACTTATTTTGGCATGAAATTATTGAAAAATTTCTTTTTTTTTTAAATAATTTTTTCAATTTTTTTCTAAATTTCTTATTTTTTTAAGAAATTTTTAAATAACTTTTTATTTTTATAGGATATTTTTTAAAAGTTTCTTATTTTATAGAAATTTTTTCAAAAATTTCTTACTTTTATAGGAAATTTTTCAAAAATTTGATTTTATTTTTATTTTATAGAAATTTTTTAAAAATTTCCTTTTTGTTAGAAATTTTTTTAAAAATTTCTTAACTCTAAAGAAACATTTTCAAAGATTTCTTATTTTTTTAGAAAATTTTTCAAAATTTTTAATGCTTATAGAAAAATTTTCAAAAATTTCTTATTTTTATAGAAAATTTTTCAAAATTTTTTCAAAAATTTTAAAATAATTTTTTCAAAAATTTCTTATCTTTGTATAAAGTTTTTATAATATTTCTTATTTTTTATAAGAAATTTTTCAAAAATTTTTTATTTTTATAGGAAATTTTTAAAAATTCCTTATTTTTATAGGAAAATTTTTAAAATTTTCGTATTTTTATAGGGAGTTTTTCAAAAATTTGTTTTTTTTTAAAGAAAATTTTTAAAAATAGAAATTAAAAAAAATATTAAAAAATTTCTTATTTTATAGAAAAATATTCAAAAATTTGTTATTTTTATAACATTAAAAATTTTTTTAAAAAATTTCCTATAAAAATAAGAAATTTTTGATCGTTTTTCATTAAAACTAAGAACATTGTAAATAATTTTTTATAAAAATAAAAATAAATTGTAAAAATTTAATATAAAAATAAGAAATTTTTTATAAAAATCAGAAATTTTTGCAAAATTTTCTTATTTTTATAGGAATTTTTTAAAAACAATTTTTAACGTTATTTAGAATTATTAATTTTTGATTTTGTTTATTCGACATTTTCAATTGTTAAATTTCAAGAAATTAGTAAAACGAGACCTCGAGCTCATTTTACTAATTTCTTAAATTTAGTTATTTAAAATTTTTATTTTCAAATTTATCATTTTATTTAAAAGTTTTAGCTTCGAATAAAAAGCATTTCTGTGAAGTGGTTTCAAATATTTACTAACCAAAATCAATAAAATTTCTAATATAAATAAAAAACATTTAAAGGCAGACAAAATAAATTTAACCATTCAAATGCGAAGTTCTTTAAAATAATTTTTATCTACCCTAAATCTCTACGTATAAAATAATTCTAAAAAAAGTATGTATAAAATAAAATAAATATTCAACTATTTAAACAACTTGAGTTAAGCGAAATGTGCAAATAAATGCACTTTGGAAAAAATATATATTACGAGTATAACTACAAGGATTTTTGCCCTCCATTAAAATGTTTTAACAACCCATTTTTTAGCATTTATTACTTGGGTTTGGTGTTTTTTTATTACGATATTATTTTCACAAGCTGTTGCAAAGTAATTTTGAACATGCTAAAATAGTAGATATGTATCTATGTGAGATAAAGTGCATAAAATATATATGTATATTATACTATACTATATTGTTGTAGATTTAATATATAGAATTGTTACATAGTATGTGTCTGCAGTTAAGTGTGAAGGGATAATAAACTAAGATTTTCTCATATATTTTCGAGAGAATTTTCCCCGAACTGCGAATAACAAACTGTGAAACTGAAATAAAACAATGATCATTTTTTCTTATTCCTTATAACACCCTCTAGTATATAAATATATAAAATGCTGTTCTGCTTTCGTTTTATATATTATATAGATTTGTTTTCTTTTTTTTTTTGGGAAAAACATTTGCAATAATTTTATTCTGTTAAATTTTGCAGTTTATTTGTTCTACGGATATGATGAATAATTTATGGCTAACACCACTAACCAAAACACCCCGAAAAAGTTGCTTTTTTACAAAAATAAAAAAAAAAATAAAGAAAAACTAAAAAATTGCAACTTTCAAAATATGTATAAAAAACCGTCGAAAAGAAATAAACAACGCAAATAGTTGCAGAAAAATACCGCACCAAGTACAGAAGCAGCATAAAAAGAAAGCCAAGCAGGAGCCTTAGTCTTAGCCAGAGCTGCAGCAGCAGGCAACATAAACAGCATGCAATTTTGTGGCCAACCACTTTTCAGAGAAATGTATAGAATTCAAAAAAATACTAGCAGGAAAAAGAAACTACTACAGTAACAGAATGAAAAAACGGGGCGAACTACTTCCGGAATTCAATTTTTTTTTCTTTTTGCGAGTTTTTGTTTGCTCTGCATTATAGTAATAACACATTTTGAGGCGTTTGTAAAACCAACATTTAAAGCAATTGCTAAAGTCTAGATAAAAATGTAAAAGAAATCAAGTTAACTGCCAAAAGTGTAGAGACCACAAAAACAGGGAAGACGCTGTGATTGAAGGGAAGTTATACCTAGAAGAAACAATGAAATATATAAATTGTCCATCTTTCTGAGAAAAAAAATAAAAATAAAATAATTGTGCGAGAAGTGAACAGAATGAAAACAAAATAAGAACAAGTAAGAAAGGGCTATAGTCGGTTAAGTCCGACCATACTATACCCTTTACCACTAAGGTCAAAGGTGTTCTTTTTCCTGTATAAAGACAAATATTTGCTAAATTTTGTTATCGTTCAAATATTTCCTCAAAACTTATATATTTAAGTTATTTCCGTCATTTAGATTAATATGAAAGCTAGGGTCAAATGTTAAGCGATTATTTCGAAATTTGGCAAATTGATTACAGTTGTTACAAAAATTATATATGAAAAAAATAAACTAAAATTCTCATTATCTTCGGATTTACGAGCTTTTTTTGATTTTTGCTTTATTTAGTGCTTGTTTAAAAGACGAGTTTGTATGGGAGCTATGGTCAAATGTGGACCGATTTCAACGAATTTTTTTACAGTCATTTTGGTTTCATGCAAAAACATTAATATTTGTCGCCAAAATATCAATTCCCGGAAAGTAGGACCTATGGGAGTTATCATAAATAATGCACCGATTTTTGCAAATTTAAATATCCATGGTTCCACTATCAAAAAAAAATTATCTGTACCAAATTTCGTCAAACTATCTTAAGATTTGCGACCTGTACCTTGATTACATGTTTTACATGGGGGTCCAGCCAGACAGACGGACTGACATGGCTAAATCGACTCAGAAAGTGATTCTAAACCTATTGGTATACTAAAAGGTGGGTCTAAGATAATTATCTTTATGCGTTACATACATCAGCATATACTTATACATAAAATTTTATTGTAATATAAAAAAAAACAGCATTCATAAAAATTAGTGCCTACTTTTAGGCTTAATTTTTCTCATGTTGTGAATTACAGCAACCAAAAAAGAATATAGGAAAAATTAAATAATTTTGAAACTTTTGGGAGATGGAAATGGTCAATTTTGATGTAACTTTTAAATTTTCTTAACTAAGTTAATAGAAGCATATGAACCAAATTTGAATGTTCTATGAGCTCTCCTTATATTTTTTGTCAAGAAATGTACGAAGAAGACCCACTGTGAGACGTGGAAGTAGCTGTTTCGGATAAATTACTAAATACCATGCCACTATATTTGGAAGTCACTCTTGCTGTACTAACCAACCTTAGGGTTTCCAATGGATTAAGCATTTATCCTGTAAAAACAAAATTTGTACTATTCTCCTGGAAGAGATATAAAAGATCACTCTTCCAAAGTTAGACGTGGTTGAACATGTGATAACACATCAAGCAAAATATCCTTAGATAATTTTTTGGAGCCTAAGTAACAATTGGAGCCTAAGTAATAATTTAGGTTGTCTAAAGTAGCTATTGCACTCTATTCGTATACAAGAGCCTTAAATAATATATAAATTCTCTCCTCTTTCCAAACTGCCGGAGTCTACGAGATGATTGTCAAGCCTATATAGATATATGGAGTGAAGGCCTTTTGTAAAAATCTTTTTATATATATTCAGTCCTTTAATTCCTGGTAGAACGTAGGGCCTCAACAAATGTTTTCCATGCCAGTTTATCGGTAGTCATCACTTTCATCTCGTTAAATAATACACCGAACTCCCTCAGCTCGTTCTCAGTTTGAAGTCTCCATGTGTTTGCGGGTCTACCAGATCTCCTGGAAACTTGAGGATTACATTCAATAGCTTGACGATTTATATCAGTGGCCACTTTTCTCAATGTCTGTCCTAGCCAGCCATATTTTCTAGTGCATACGCTTATTTGTAGCGGGTCCTGAGCGGTGCGGAACCATAGGTTTTCATTAGTGATTGTGACGTCTTAAGCACCGATTATCAAAAGCTTAAAGAAATTCTTTTTATACTCTGCTCTAAATATAACTGGTGGCATTAGGACTACGCCTTCCAATGCGCTCTTTACTATTTCGGTTATGTTAAAGATAAAGTCTGGTCTTCTTTAACAATAGTCCCCTCAAAAACTCTGGATAACCTAATCACTGTCCCCAACATCATTGACTTAATCATTCCCACCTCAACTCTTCTACCGATTCTTTTCAATGAACATTTCTGAAACTTTCAATTATTCTATAGATGGGCTAATGCAGATATACATAGAATATACAAAAGAGATATTTGTTTCGGTATGGAGATCGTGAATGATGGTAATCCCTCAATAAGATGGCCAGATATTCTGATATAGAACACTTCTGGGTACGTAAAAATGACAACTTATAGCTAACACTATTGTGGATAATTAAGCAAAGACTGGTGCTCTGCTCAGTCAGGAGAACCTTGACCAGTGTATAAATAAACTGCTAACTAAGCAACTTCTTTATAAGTTCACGGAAACCAACTAGACAACAGAAACGTCTTGCAGAAACAACAACAGATTGGGTTGCTGTCGTTACTGCACCATCTATCTTAGTTAATATTAATTAATATTAATTAATATTTGCAAAATTAGACTAATTTATTGTAGCAATAAACCGCCGTGATATAGCAGTTAAGTCATCCGCATAGCATACTAGAGGTCCCAATTTCGATCCCCGACCAGACCCACTTGAAAAAATAAAAGTTAAAAAAAAACGGCTATGTAAAACTTCTCTAACTAGTGCATTTACCGTTAGGATTCGAAGTTAATATGTAGGTCCCTTTCAATAAGTCTGAAAATAGAATCTGATGCAGCTGTCCATTCAATAGCTGTAACAAGTTAGACTGATTTATGGTAGCATGAAAAGTATATACATTTTTATACCCTTCACCGCCATAGGTGGAAAGGGTATATTGGGTTTGTGCTGATGTTTGTAACGCATAGAAATATTGGTCTGGGACCCAACTTTTAGTATACTAATCGACTTCAGAATCACTCCCTGAGTTGTTTTAACGATGTTCGTCCGGCTGGTTGGCTGGCCGGTTATCCATGTAAGCTTTTTATATTTCTACAGGTCGTAGTTTTAAAGATAATTTGATCAAATTTGGCACAGGCTCATATTTTGGTCTAAGGATCCCTATTCTTTTTGGATGAAATCGAATTACTATTTCGGGTACCTTCCATAGGGATGCCTTCCTGGAATAGAGTTTTTGGTCCTTTACAGCCAAAAATTTAGTTGAATTTTAATAATATTCGGCACAAATATCATAACCTTAATCAGTGTTCCTAATTTTGTAGAAATCGGCCCATATTTGACCATACCTCGCATACAAGACACATTCTCAAAATAAGTTTATATACACATAAAAGTATAAAAACATTAAAAATTCTAAAGATAAATGCATTTGATTACTTAAGCTTTGCACAGATAAATATTTTATAAATATGAACCAATAACCAAAATTTGGTAATAATCGGTCAGCAATTGACCCTAGTTTCCATATCAGGCCCTTAGTCGGAAATCATATAAATCTCGAAATTTTTAAAAAATAGCACATAGTATAAGTATGTATATGAAAACTTGTTTAATTGTTGGTCCATATTTGACCTCAGTAGTGAAAGATGTGATGATGGGCTTGACCGACTATAGCTTTTCTTACTTTTTAATGGTTCATTAGTAGAATTATATGTAAGATCTCTCACAATCGATTCATTGAACTTTTCGAAATTCCTCGACAAAGAATTTGGCTTAAATAGCTTTTTTACCTCTCGTAAGAACTATAGTATCAAACAAACGGAAAATCTGAGACAAAATAATATATTCACAAGCTCGGCCTTTTTGATCTATTATGTTTTGTTATAAATTTGAATTCGTGTTAATTTTAATAGGACAAGCTTCCACGGGAAGTGAATTCCTCATACGAACTGTACGACTTAAAAACGAATTTTCTCCATAGTGGGTTGTTATATATAGTGGCCAACCGACTGGAGGGGATGAGCTCTAGTTTCGGGAACGAGTTTCTTGATTCTGTTAGAGCGCATTCCAAGATGTAATGATATAATAGTGTTATACATTGTACATTGAGATTAATAGAGTTGATTATTCTACTGTCACTAATGAGCATTTTTGCCGTCTACTTCACTTTATGCAGAAGCTCCAAAATAAACTGAAGCTCCGACCCATATATGAGAGTTAGAAAGTGTAAGGTTTAATACATATGCAATTTTCATGCCAAAAAATTGGCTACAATGCAGGTTCTGCACACACTTTATGGTGTTGACGATATCATTGTTCGCTATGTAATTGGACAATATTTTCGCTTTACGGTAGATATCAGGATATTTAATCTCCGTATTTCTTCAGAAAAGTCTACATGACTTAGGATAGAGATTCTTCCCTTTATATTTGTGGTTAAAAAAAAGCATAGCCATTTGCTTATTAAAGTAAAAATACTTTAAATAAAACCAACAGCAACCTCATTATTTACAATATAACTACATTTCTGGACTATTATAGACTATTTTTACATTTTATCCTTTACCTATTTCCATTTCCCAAGAGTAGACCAATCGGACGGACCAACTTATTGAAAATACAAGAATTTCCTTTGTCTCGCCATGCAAAAAATGTTCGAGCTTAAAAAGAAATTTCACAAAAACTAAAACGAACATCAAACGAATAAAAGAACTTAGCAGCGGGAAATGAAATTTCGAAAAAAAAAACCGTTAAGCACTCAACAAAGTCTTAAAGTCAAGGCGAATGGATGCAAAGAATGTAAAATAAAGAAATAAAATATAACAAAGTCAGAAAAAAATCAAAACAGTGGGGAGGCAAATGTGAGAAAAATAAAACATTTTTGATGACCTTAAAAAATATAGCCGCCAAACCGCACAATAGAGGTGTTTCTGCTTTGCATTTGCGGTTAGTTTGATGTTGAGATGAGAGTTTATATTTTCACTTTATATCCTTTTCTTATTTATGTCCTGGTTTTATTTCTTGTATGAAATTTAAATAGCCTGTTTTTATTTTCATTGGTGAGGAAGTAGCTTTTAAAGTCATGAAGTCAAAAATGAACAAAAGTATGGATTTAATGACTAAAGGTTATGAAATAAAATATTCAAGCTCTTGAAAAGAAAGAAAGGTATTAATTTTTTTTTATATATTATAAACATAATATAAATTTAGGCGAAAAAAAATATATAGTCAAGTTTTCTGTACAAAATTATAGCGATAGTCAACTATTCTATAGAAAAATATGACGATCGATATCTTTTCTAAAGAAAAATATGGCCATCGCCAAATTTTTAAAAAATTATGTCGATCGCCAATTCTTCTATAGAAAATTATGGCGATCGCCAATTTTTCTATAGAAAATTATGGCTATCGCCAATTTTTCTATAGAAAATTATGGCGATCGCCAATTTTTCTATAGAAAATTATGGCGATCGCCAATTTTTCTATAGAAAATTATGGCGATCGCCAATTTTTCTATAGAAAATTATGGCGATCGCCAATATTTCTATAGAAAATTATGGCAATCGCCAATTTTTCTATAGAAAATTATGGCGATCGCCAATTTTTCTATAGAAAATTATGGCGATCGCCAATTTTTCTATAGAAAATTATGGCGATCGCCAATTTTTCTATAGAAAATTATGGCGATCGCCAATTTTTCTATAGAAAATTATGGCGATCGCCAATTTTTCTATAGAAAATTATGGCGATCGCCAATTTTTCTATAGAAAATAATGGCGATCGCCAATTTTGCTATAGAAAATTATGGCGATCGCCAATTTTTCTATAGAAAATTATGGCGATCGCCAATTTTTCTATAGAAAATTATGGCGATCGCCAATTTTTCTATAGAAAATTATGGCGATCGCCAATTTTTCTATAGAAAATTATGGCGATCGCCAATTTTTCTATAGAAAATTATGGCGATCGCCAATTTTTCTATAGAAAATTATGGCGATCGCCAATTTTTCTATAGAAAATTATGGCGATCGCCAATTTTTCTATAGAAAATTATGGCGATCGCCAATTTTTCTATAGAAAATTATGGCGATCGCCAATTTTTCTATAGAAAATTATGGCGATCGCCAATTTTTCTATAGAAAATTATGGCGATTGCCAATTTTTCTATAGAAAATTATGGCGATCGCCAATTTTTCCATAGAAAATTATGGCGATCGCCAATTTTTCTATAGAAAATTATGGCGATCGCCAACTTTTCTATAGAAAACTATAGCGATCGCTTACTTTTCTATAGAAAACTAAAGCGATCGCTTACTTTTCTATAGAAACCTATAGCGATCGCTTACTTTTCTATAGAAAACTATAGCGATCGCTTACTTTTCTATAGAAAACTATATCGATCGCTTTTTTTTCTATAGGATACTATAGCGATCGCTTACTTTTCTATAGAAAACTATATCGATCGCTTACTTTTCTTTAGAAAACTTAAGCGATCGCTTGCTTTTAAACTATGACGTTTTATATAGATAAGTAAAGCGATCGCTTTCTTTTCTGTAGAAATCTACAACGATCGCTTTTGTTTCTATAGAAAACAAAAGCGATCGCTTTAATTTCTATAGAAAACTAAACCGAACGCTTTTTATTTATATAAAACTAAAGCGATCTTTTTCTTTTCTATAGAAAACTAGAGCTAGGTCCTCACTTTTAAAAAGAAAGCTGTAATGATATTTTAGCAATTTTAAAGCGACCTTGAAAATTTCGTAGAAAGCTCCAGCCACTACTTTCTTTTTTATAACAATAGTTTTAATGAACTATTGTTGTCCTTCAGACAGCCCTGAGCTCCTTTTGACTACCTTGAAAAACCCATTAAACAAATTTTAACGTCTTTAGCTAATTTGCTAATTTGTAACCATTTTCTTTACAGTCCTCAACTTTGCTATCATTATTTTGCAGAAGATCTTAGAATGTAATTTATTTTTATCGTTATTTCCAAACCACCCACTGGTATCTCTAACTTCCCCACCTTTTCATAGACACTTTAAGCCACAGACTTTTCAAAGCCATCAAACCGACTACCCAACCAACAAGTAACCGCTGTAACTAAATGGTTAATTAAATTTATTTAAATGTCATGCTTTCAAACTTAATTTACCGAGTTAATAATTATTCAGGACAACCAATAGAAAATACATAGAAGAAATAAATTTTAAATGGAAATAGAGAAAAACTCAAAACAAAGAGGATTTATTTTAGTCGATTTGTCTCCTCCTTAACATAAGAGTTATTTTGAGGTCTGCCATTGTTTATCCATGTTATTTTTCTAAAAGGATGCGTACATTTAGTGCTTATAATGATATCGATGTTGATGATGGTAATGATGATTCTACTGGTATTCCAATAGAATTTATATGTAGTGAGTGAGGGATAGAGACAGAGAGGAAGAATAAAGAGATAGAAGGATATACAGGAAATCACTTAAATCAAGCAGCTACTATAACAATTGGTTTCCGTTCGAAAATGTCTGAATGCAATTGCCGGTAATCAAACATTGTCTAGTAGCCCCAGCAATTTGCTTATAAAACGTGAATGTAGATAAGAAAACTATTTAATGGATGTATATATTTTTTCATTGTGTGCACAATAGATTGGCCTAAAAGAGTCTTATTGATTGATTGATTTTTATAAATTTTGAGGTACGATTGCGAAAAGTTCAAAAACATTCAAAAGAGTTGTTTAAAATCGATGGTAATTAATTATCAGATTGTGACAAAACAAAATATTTTCATTTGTATTATAAGAGGATCGAACCGGTCTAATGTCCATATAAAAGAATACATATATAAAAATATATGTACAATGTACATATCTTTTAGTGGTAAATGTCAGCAATTTATTCAACACGTTTCTAGTACATAATAGAAAAGTGGATCGAGTTAGTTAAATTTTCAATTTAATAAAACGAAGAAAAATCTTTTCGAAATAAGAAACAATTTCTTGCAAACACTTTTTCTTGCTAATGAACTAATTTTAAACTTTTATTTAATGAAGCTGCAGGAAATAAGGTAAAATATTAAAAAAAGGGAAGAGTTCAAGAATCGTTAACAATAAAATGATCAAGATAATGGTATTGATTTAAACAAGACACTTTTTTGATCGGTCTTATAGCCCTATAATGCTGTAATCCCTGGTAGCGACTATCAATAACAACTGAAATGTCTGAACAATATATAGGAAATTATCAACTGTCCAACAGACTTTAAATTAAGAAAAACGATAGTAAAAAATCGTTGCAATATTGGAAAAAATAATATTTGGAGGTGGAACATCTTTAAAACCATAAGATATAGGATATGCATGTAGCAATGTTTTTTTGTAGATCTTGACCTATGTATTTGTTATATTCTTTAAATTGATAAAAAATTGTCTATACAAAATTTTTTGATAAAAAATTTTCTATAGGAAAATTTTGATAAAAAATTTTCTATAAAGAAATTTTTGATAACAAATTTTCTATAGAGAAATTTTTGATAAAAAATGTTCTATAGAGAAATTTTTTATAAAAAATTTTCCAAAAAGAAGAGTATTCGCATTTGATCCCAAATCTGTTACAATTATTTATTAATGTAACAGACCAATTTATTAATAAAAACCAAAAAAATGTTTGCGGAGAAACCAAATTAATCGACGCGTTTCGATGTTTGGTTAAGCCATCTCTTCAGGAGGATTATTCCCAATTTAGACAGATCGAAAACCTCGCATTATTACTAATTTTACAAACAAAACTTTTAAGAATTATGTTCATAAACCATAAGTAAAAGCGTAGATTATCGACTGAACAAAAACAAACATTTTTTAGTTTTCATCTACCTTCATTTCCCACATTCTTGCTGCAGCCGTCGGCTACTATATGCAGATGGCTTTGGAATTTGGTTTCTCCGTAAACATTTTTTGGCTTTTTTATCAATAAATTGGTCTGTTACATTAATAAATAATTGTAACAGATTTGGGATCAAATGCGAATACTCTTCTTTTTGAATAATATTTACATCCCGACTATTTTGTTATTTTTTGATAAAAAATTTTCTATAGAAAACTTTTTGATAAAAAGTCTTCTATAGAAAGATTGTTGATACAAAATTTTCTATAAAAAAATTTTTTCATTGAAAAAAAAAAATCCTGTAGAAAATTTTTGATAAAAAAAATGTCTATAGAAAAATTTTTGATAAAAAAATTTTCTATAGAAAAATTTTTAATAAAAAATTTTCTATAGAAAAATTTTTAATAAAAAAAATTTTCTATAGAAAAATTGTTGATAAAAAAATTTTTCAAAAGAATGAATATTCGCATTTGATCCCAAATCTGTTACACTTATTTATTAATGTAACAGACCAATTTATTGATAAAAAGCCAAAAATTGTTTGCGGAGCATTCTACATATAGTCCCAGTTTACATTGTACAATCTTTCTTTTCTTTCTTTAAAATTGCATTTGCGTTTAAATTGTACGATTTTTGTCGCCGATATTTTTTATTGACGTATGCATAGGTACATAATTTTTGACATTTTCTTTTTTAAGTATATTCGTGTGGTAAAAAAAAAACAAAACATTTGCGCTCAAACAAGTATTTTTCGTGTAAAAGAAATTGTTTTTCGAAATGGATATTGATAAATACCAGTTACAAATTACAATTTACAAATATTTTTAATTTTATATTTAATTCAATTGAAAATAAAGCCACTTGAACGTGAGCACTCATGAATAAGAAAATAAAACAAGTGTCAAAATATACTTGCAGCTAACTTCACGATTAAAATTCCGAATTGGGGAATAAACGAATTGCAAGAGTACATGCACATGTGTACTACTTTTAGTTTCTCTCTTCCCCTAGTATTTTTACTCCCCCTATTTTCCCACAAACTAAGAATTGCAACGACAAAAGTTGTACAATGTAAACTGGGACATAAATAGTAGCCGACGGCTGCAGCAAGAATGTGGAAAGTGAAGGAAGATGAAAACTGAAAATTGTTTGTGTTTTGTTCAGTCGACGATCTACGCTTTTGCTTATGGTTTATGAACATATTTCTGAAAGGTTTTGTTTGTAAACTAAGTAATAATGCGAGGTTTTCGATCTGTCTAAATTGGAAATAATCCTCCTGAAGAGATGGCCTAACCAACCATCGAAACGCGTCGAGGAATTTTGGTTTCTCCGCAAACAATTTTTGGCTTTTTATCAATAAATTGTTCTGTTACATTAATAAATAAATGTAACAGATTTGGGATCAAATGCGAATAGTCATTCTTTTTGAATAATATTTACATCCCGACGATTTTGTTATTTTTTGATAAAATATTTTCTATAGAAAAATTTGTTATAGAAAAACTTTTGATTAAAATACTTTTCAAAAAATGGAAATAAAAACTTTTTTTGAAAACATCATAATTTTTTTTCGAAAAATTTTCGGTAAACATTTTATATAGAAAAATTTTTAACAAAAAAATTTTTTATAGGAAAATTTTTAATAATAAAAATTTTCTATGAAAAATTTTTGATAAAAATTTCCTATAGAAAAATTTTGATAAAACATTTTTATAGAAAAATTTTTAATAAAAAAATTTTCTATAGAAAAATTTTTGATAAAAAAATTTTCTATAGAAAAATTTTTGATAAAAAAATTTTCTGTACAAAAATTTTTGATCAAAAATTTTCTATGGAAAATTTTTGATAAAACATTTTCTGTAGAAAATTTTTTGATAAAAAAATTTTCTATAGAAAAATTTTTGATAAAAAAATTTTCTATATAAAAAATTTTTAACAAAAAAAATTTTTTATAGAAATTTTTTTATAGAAAAATTTTTAATAATAAAAATTTTCTATGAAAAATTTTGATAAAAAATTTCCTATAGAAAAATTTTGATAAAACATTTTTATAGAAAAATTTTTAATAAAAAAATTGTCTAGAAAAATTTTTGATAAAAAATTTTCTATTGAAAAATTTTGATAAAACATTTTCTGTAGAAAAATTCTTGATAAAAAATTTTTGATAAAAAAAATTTTCTATAGAAAAATTTTTAATAACAAAATTTTCTATGGAAAAACTTTCTATAGAAAAATTTTTAATAAAAAATGTTTCTATGGAAAAAAATTTTTGATTAAAAAAATTTTCTAGAGAAAATTTTTGATTAAAATGTTTTTCAAAAATGGAAAATAAAACCTGTTTTTGAAACATCAGAATTTTTTATCGAAAAATTTTCGGTAAAATTTTCTATAGAAATAATTTTTAATAAAAAACCTTTCTATCGAAAAATTTTTGATGAAGTACTTCTGTAATAACAAATTAGTTATTCGGAGAGCATGTTGTAGTCATTACAAGGTAACCAGTTACCAGAGCACTTGCCATTTCCAAAGTTTTGCTGGGTATAGCTAACTCCTTTCAATTAATATTATTCTGAGTATTCAATTAAAAAACATCATATTTTCCATAATAAATATAGGAATGAGGAATTTGAACTCATGTTTTCATATCTCGTAGACATTAAAAGTAGCGGATAAGTGATTATTAGAAAAGCAGAAGAGATTTTTATTGTGACATACATGACCAAATAGAAAATGATACCCCGATATGGAAAGTATACAATAACGAGGCACTGTAAAGACGACAAAATCTCAGGTCAAAAAAAAATTTAGTCTTTTTGTGAAAAAATTCATTTTTATATGAAAAATTTTAGTAATCTCAAAATTTCGTTAGAAATCCATTTAAAAGCATAACAGAAAAGTTACAGCCATTTACAATTTTTTTTAAATTCTATTTAATATGAAAAATTTTGATTTTATATGAAAAATTTTACTGATTCCAAAATTGCGTTAGATTTCCATTTAAACGCTTAATAAAACGTTACAGCCATTTAGTTTTTTTTTGTTAAAAATTTTAATTTTATGCGAAAAATTTTAATTTAATATGAAAAAATTAAGTTATCCCAAAATTTCGTTAGATTTCCATTTAATCACATAATACAAAAGTTACAGCCATTTAAAGTTTTTTGTTTAAAATTTCAATTTTATATTAAAAATTACAGTTTTATATGAAAAATTTTGATTATATATAAAAACCTTTGATTTTATATGAAAAATTTTATAGATCCCAAAATTTCGTTAGATTTCCATTAAAATTTCAATTTGGCGTCACAATGAAGTAGATAGAAATTTCTGGCGTTCTATTTTACTTCACTACAATTTTAAGTTGAATTTTAAATTATAAAATATTAAAAAATAGACCTTAAAATGTTTTACTGTAAATTTTAAATTGATCTAAATTAAAGTCAGGATTTCCTTATTCGATATAATCTCAATTGTTCTTCTTTAAGTTTAACCTTAAATTAATCTTCGTAACCTATTTTAAAGCATAACAATAGTCTTTACAAATATCTTAAAGGAAATACTATTGTACAATAAACCTTTTCCAATTGAAATTGTTTGGCATTAAACCATTATTTAAATTTAACAAACACTAAAAGTACGTGGCCATTAATGCACTGATTTATACAACAAAATAAAAAGGTTACGCCTTCGTACTCAGACGTGAATAAATGGCAAATGTTTACGTGTTTTCCGAGAGTAGAAAAATTCAATTGAAAATAAACGAAAGGGTAAAGAAAAATGTGAGTGGGTTTAATTTAAGTGAATTTATTAAGAAAACAAAAATAAGTTTTAATGCCATAACAAAACTTGTATTTGATTTTTTTAAGAGATTTTTTAAATTGTTAAAATTTCTTTTAAATATTTTCTAAACATTTTTAATATTTAAGATTTTATTTGTTACATTTTTCTAAATTACCCTTTTAATAGAATTGCTTATTATGGACATTGAAAACCACAACCATTACTGACATTAAAACTTCCTTTTCTAAAACTTAGTTGGGGCTTTTAGTAGCTGAAATAATGATGATGATTGCAAATGTTGATTAAACCACTACTACTACAGCTTTTATTACTACTACGTTCTCATGATGATGATAAAAATGTTGGAAAGTAGGACATTGTTTGTGTACAAACAGCCAGATATTATTTATTTCGAAACTGCAAAAAATAGCAAAGCTCTTATTTCTGCTATGTAATTTTAAGTTTTTGTTTTATTTTTTTTTTTTGAAAAAGTTTTTGTTAAAATTAAAGTTTGCTTATTCTTGTCATTAGAAAAATAAAATCAAAACAAAAATAAAATAAAATAAAAAATATATTAACCCTTAACAGACATGACCCTCAAATGACTAAAAATTGTAATACATTAAAAATATTATAAGAACAAAAATTTGGGTCATTTTAGTCTCCATGTCTGTTAAGGGTTAATATATGAAATATATATATATTAATATATTTTTGCATTTTACACAAAATTTGGTAATAAATTTTTAATATTTCGTCATTTTCCTATAGCAAATGAAAAAAAAAACTCCAAATTCTGAACTTTGACCCCGGGTTAAAAAGAGTCAGAATTTTCCATTTAAAAAAACAATGCCGTGTACATTCTTTATAGCTTGAAGGAAAATATTTACCGTCACTTTTGTTAATGGTAAACACTAGTACAATTTAAAAAGCACACAAATTCTTACAAACAATTCACATTTTCGCAAAATTCTACGATTTCAAATCGCAAGTACGACAAAACGGTTAAAGATATCGACCTCGGTTTTCTAGTATTTTATTTTCCCATTTGTTGGTTTTTAATACTGAAAAACAAATTTATTATTTGTAATATTTGTTAAACAAAATTTTAAAAAAATAATTTTTGAATCCGGCCAGCCTAAGAAAAAGTATAATTTTCTATGAAAAAGAAATAAGTAAATTCGGTTATATTTCAACAAAACTCATCCAGTTGGTACTTACATGGAATTGTCAATCATGTCTTACTTTGCAATATATTTATCATAAAGTAAATTTTTTTGTTGCATATCCTAAGGCGTGTCATTTAGGCCAAGAATTTTCGTGGAAAAATTGTAATAACTCAGAAACTACTTTATGCATTTTTAATTTTGATGACTTTTAAAAAAGCCACTTTAGGTTTCTTTAATGTTCCGTTAAATTTTTTAAATAATTTAATTCTTAGTGAAAAAAATTTAGGCAAAACCAAAAATACTCCGATTTTTTACAGAAAAGTTTACAACTTTGTTGGCAGAAGCGACAAGTATTCTCCTTATGCAATTTTGAAAAAATTGCGCAGCATATTTTTATGTTACGTAAAAGAATTTCGCACTTTCGTACAATAAGTTGCACCCATATGTATACCCTTCGCTACTATAGGTGGAAAGTGTTTTATAAGTTTGTGTTAATATATGTAACGCATTGAATTATTGGTCTTAGACTCACTTTTAGGAATACCAATAGACCTACAACAAATTCCTAAGTCGACTTAACAATGCACAATGGTTTGAAACATATATACAGCTTTATATATTTTTTTCTAGAAAATTTTTTTTACCAAAAATTTTTCTATAGAAAATTTGTTTATCAAAAATGTTCCTATAGAAAATTTGTTTATTAAAAATTTGTCTATAGAAAATTTTTTTATCAAAAATTTTTCTATAAAAAATTTTGTTATCAAAAATTTTTCTATAAAAATTTTTTTCTATAGAAATTTTTTTATCAAAAAATTTTTTATAGAGAATGTTTTTAAAAATTTATGAAAAATTTTCTAGAGAATTTTTTTTTTTTATCAAAAATTTTTTTATAGAGAATTTTTTATCAACAATTTTTCTATAGAGAATTTTTTTATCAAGAATTTTTCTATTAAAAATTTCTTATCAAAAATTTTGCTATAGAAATTCTTTTTATCAATAATTTTTCTATAGAAAATTTTTTTATCAAAAATTTTTCTATAGACATTTTTTTTATCAAAAATTTTTCTATAGAAAATTTTTTTATCAAAAATGTTTCTATTGAAAATTTTTTTATCAAAGATTTTTCTATAGAAAATTTTTTTATCAAAGATTTTTCTATAGAAAATTTGTTTATCAAAATTTTTTCTATAGAAAATTTCCCTATAGAAATTTTTTTATCAAACATTTCTCTATATTTTTTTTTTGTCAAACATTTTGTTATACAAAATTTTTTCAATTCTATAATTTTTTTATCAAAAATTTTTCTATAAAAAATTTTCTTACATAATTTTTTCTATAGTAATTTTTTTATCAAAAAATTTTGCTATAGAAATTTTTTTGTTTAGAAAATTTTCTTATCAAAAACTTTTCTATAGAAAATTTTCTTACATAAATTTTTCTATAGAAAATTTTTTGATCAAAAACATTTCTAAAGAAAATTTTGTTATCAAAATTTTTCAATAGAAAATTTTATTATCAAATATTTTCTATAGAAAATTTTCTAACATAAATTTTTCTATAGAAAATTTTTTTATCAAAAAATTTTCTATAAAATTTTTTTTCTATAGAAAATTTTTTTATCAAAAATTTTTCTATAAATAATTTTTCTATAGAAAATATTCATACATAAATTTTTCTATAGAAAATTTTTTTATCAAAAATTCTTCTATAGAAATTTTTTTTTTATCAATAATTCTTCTATAGAAATTTTTTTTTATCAAAAATTTTTCTATAAGGAAAACTTTTTTATCAAAATTTTTTCTATAGAAACATTTTTTAACAAAAATTTTTCTATAGAAAATTTTTTTATCAAAATTTTTCTATTGAAAATTTTTTTATCAAAAATTTTTCTATAGAAAATTTTTTTATTAAAAATTTTTCTATTGAAAATTTTTTTGTCAACGATTTTTCTATAGAAAATTTGTTTATCAAAATTTTTTCTATAGAAAATTTCCCTATAGAAATTTTTTATCAAACATTTTTCTGTATTTTTTTTATCAAAAATTTTTCCATAAAAAATTTTTTCTATTCTATAATTTTTTTATCAAAAGTTTTTCTAAAGAAAATTTTCATAAAAAATAACAAAATAGTCGGGATGTAAATATTATTTAAAAAGAAGAGTACTCGCACTTGATCCCAAATCTGTTACGTTTATTTATTAATGTAACAGACCAATTTATTGATAAAAAGCCAAAAAATGTTTGCGGAGAAACCAAATTCCTCGATGCATTTAGATCTGTCTAAATTGGATTATCCCCAATCCTGAAGAGATGGCTTAACCAACCATCGAAACGCGTCGAGGAATTTGGTTTCTCCGCAAACATTTTTTGGCTTTTTATCAATAAATTGGTCTGTTATATTAATAAATAAATTCAACAGATTTGGGATCAAATCCGAATACTCTTCTTTTTGAAGAAAATTTTCTTAAATAAATTTTTCTATAGAAATTTTTTTATTATCAAACATTTTTCCATCAATTTTTTTATGTAGAAAATTTTTTTATCAAAAACTTTTCTATAGAAAATTTTCTTATATAAATTTTTCTATAGAAAATTTTCTTACATACATTTTTGTATAGAAAATTTTGTTATCAAAATTTTTTCTATAGAAAATTTTTTTATCAAACATTTTTTTCTATAGAAAATTTTTGATGAAAAAATTTTTCTATAGAAAATTTTTTTATCAAAAATTTTCTATAGAAAATTTTCTTACATAAATTTTTCTATAGAAAATTTTTTTATCAATAAATTTTCTATAAAATTTTTTTTCTATAGAAAAATTTTTTATCAAAAATTTTTCTATAAAAAATGTTTCTATAGAAAATATTCATACATAAATTTTTCTATAGAAAATTTCTTATATCAAAAATTTTTCTATAGAAATTTTTTGTTGTCAATAATTCTTCTATAGAAAATTTTTTTTATCAAAAATTTTTCTATAGAAAAACTTTTCTGTAAAATTTTTTCATAAAAAACTTTTCTATAGAAAATGTTTTGCATAAATTTTTATATAGAAAATCTTTTTATTAAATATTTTTCTACAGAAATTTTTTTTACATAAATTTTTCTATAGAAAATTTTTTTGAAAGAAATTAATTTTAGTTGAACCAGAATTTATGTTGATGGTCGTGGGTTCGAGTCGGGCTCAGGTTCATGTCATAAATTATTATTTTTTTTTTTTTTAATTTATGATTTTTAAATTAGATTAATAAATTTTAGGAATACTGAAAAAAAACTATGTGACACTTAGCAGTGTGGAATGCTGCATTTTCTGTCCCGCTACGGACTTTAGCTGGTAATGAAGACAAAGATTTTGTTTTGACAAGTTTTGTTTTATTCTTTTTCGTTAATGCAAATTTTGAAAACTTGTCAAAACAAAATCTTTGTCTTCATTACCAGCTGACAGTTGGTTAAAGTACAAAGTAAATGTAGATTAATAAAGGATAGGGATACAAAAACATAAAGGAAAAAACTATGGTGGATAAGTTCGTCTAACTGAATCGATCATATGGTCATAGGTGAAATAGAAATGAGTAGTGTTAACATAATTTCAATTTCGCTTAAGAATTCAGTTAAATAGATGATTTTAACTACTGGCATCTAACAGTTGGTGACACAGTGTGCTGATGAAGTCCGTAGCGGGACAGAAAATGCAGCATTCCACACTGCTAAGTGTCACATAGTTTTTTCAGTATTCCTAAAATTTATTCATCTAATTTAAAAATCATAAATTAAAAAAAAAAGAAAATTTTTTTATAAAAATTTTTCTATATTTTTTTTGTCAAAAATTTTTCTATATTTTTTTTTATCAAAAATTTTTATAAAAAAATTTTTATATAGAAAATTTTTTTATTAAAAATTATCTTACATAAATTTTCTATAGAAAATTTTTTATCCAAAATTTTTCTATGTAAAATTTTTTATCAAATTTTTTGGATCGAAAATATCTAAAAAATATAAAAATGTAAAATTGTTTAATACAAGATTTATTTTTTATTTTGAAAAATTTTTTATCAAAAATTTTTCTATAAAAAATTTTTCTATAGAAAATATTCATACATAAATTTTTCTATTGAAAATTTTTTTATTCCAAAATTTTTTTTTATCCAAAATTTTTCTATGGAAAACTTTTTATCAAAGATTTTTCTATAGAAAATTTTTTGGATCGAAAACATCTAAAAAATATAATGTAAAATTTTTTAAAATTAATTTTTTTTTATTTTGAAAAATATTCCCAATATTTACAAAAATATTCCCAATGTTTATAAAAATAGTAGTGTCGTGGCAACAATGTTCGAGATTATATTTATTTGTTCTCACGAACCATGTATTTTGTTGCTATAAATAGGATTTTGGTTTGTTTCTGGCCCATTTTGTTTTTGTCTTTTCTTTAACAAAGCGGTACCAACCAACTCTGTTAACATCCAAATTCCAACTGTATGATTTTATACTCATTTTCACGAATTTTATTAATGATCGTGATATTTACGAAAATTATAAAAGTTTACCGGCTGCTGGTAGTATGGGCTGCCTACTCCTATTTATAGCTGAAAAAAAAATTGCATGTTGTAGAGTTTTTGGGAATTTAAAGTTACTTACAGTTTACAAAATACAGATTTATAACCACTTTTTTTAAACCACTGTGCAATGGCTGGCTTGATTCCCATGTAAACCTTGTAATCAAAAATCACAATTCTAAAGTTAATTTGATAAAATTTGGCACATACAGTTTTTTTTGAAGAAGTTGAAGACAATATTTATAAAATAAACACGAAAAAAAAGATTTTTTACATCAATGGCGTAGGGTATCGTATGGCCCGGCTTGACAAACTATAGCACTTTCTTACTTTTTTTTCTTTTATATTTTAATATCTTCAAGTTCATTTTAATAATTTCTGACATAATCGTCACCACCTTAATACATCAGACAAAGAAATGGAATATTTTACATTCTTATTTTCGTTAATGTCATGAACATGCAATGAGCAAATAAATTTCTTAGAATTTTAGAATTTTTATTTGTTCAATTTTAATAAAAAAAAGAAAAATTGCTTATTTTCTTCCTATTTTTCAATTCCTTTTCACTTCATTTCTTGAAGGCATTTGAAAAGAATATTTTATATAACTAGTAATTTTAGAGAAAGAGCCATAATTTAAGGTGTGCCAAGCATAGAAATTCCTTAAGTATATGTGAACATTTTAAAGGAAATTAAAAGAAACTCATACCAGAGTTACAAACACACATTAGCAAGGGTATGTGTGTGTTTGAGACTGTTGGCAGTAGACAGGAAATAATTTACATAACAAAACTATTAAGGAAGTAATAGGTGAATTAAAATCAAAAAAAAGAACTTAAAAAAATATTTAAATGAAAAGAAACCATTAAAATTTTTGAATAAGTTTTAAGAAATTTTTTAGTTTATATTAAATTTAAAATAGAAAAAAATCAACGAATTTGGCTTGTTAAACTTTTTAAAAATTATTTCAAAAGCAAGATTTCTTGTATATAAATTTATCTTTGCCTAAAAATCTCTTAAAAATTTAATCTATTTCAAAGAAAAAAATTCTCTTTTTATCCTTTACCTTTGAAATTCCTTGACTACTCTAAAATTAATTTCTAATTTTCCTCAAATGTCCTTGAGTGTTCTGAAAAAAAAGAAACAAATTTGCAAAAAAAAACTTAAATCAATTAAATTGATGAATCGGTAAAGTAACTGATATCAATCTTTCTCTAATGCATGATATGCAAATAATTTCAAAATTTATATTGAATACTTACCATCATTAAGCCAACACATACATCATGTGTATGTCATACATATACATCCTTTATCTATTTACAAAGTCCTTTGGTGTTATGTGAATGTGTTTTTTTGCACATACCAATATTGGATATTTCATCAAAAGTACTTTGAGGGGATTTTTCTAAATCACTTTGATTTGAAAAAAAAAGAATATTAAGCAAAATCTAAAAAGAGAGAAAAAGTAAAATACTTTTGGTTATGTAAGAAATATTGATGTATGTGTGTATGTACTTTATATGTACGTGATAACGTATGCGTGTGTTTTTGTTGAGACTGATAAAATGATGATGCCAAAGCTGAGTTGCTTAAAAATTACAGCTAAATAGTTTACACCGATTATATATACCATTCAACATCAGGTTATGCTTTGAAATTTTAGCATTTCTATGATTTTGGAAAAGAAATTTACATTTAAACTACAAGTTCTTTCCTTTACATTTTATAGAAAAATTTTTGATAAAAAAATTTTACTATAGAAATATTTTCGGTAAAAATATTTTTGTATGGAAAAGTTTTCGATAAAATTATTTTTCTTTAAAAAAATGTTCGATAAAAATATTTCTCTAAAAAAACAAATTTTGAAAAAAATATTTTTCTATAGAAAAAGTTTTGATAAAAATATTTTTCTATAGAAAAGTTTTTGATAAAAATATTTTTCTATAGAAAAATTGTTGATAAAAATATTTTTCTATAGAAAAATTTTTGATAAAAATATTTTTCTTTAGAAAAATTTTTGATAAAAATATTTTTCTATAGAAAAATTTTTGATAAAAATATTTTTCTATAGAAAAATTTTTGATAAAAATATTTTTCTATAGAAAAATTTTTGATAAAAATATTTTTCAATAGAAAAATTTTTGATAAAAATATTTTTCTATAGAAAAATTGTTGATAAAAATATTTTTCAATAGAAAAATTTTTGATAAAAATATTTTTCTATAGAAAAATTTTTGATAAAAATATTTTTCTATAGAAAAATTTTTGATAAAAATATTTTTCTATAGAAAAATTTTTGATAAAAATATTTTTCTATAGAAAAATTTTTGATAAAAATATTTTTCTATAGAAAAATTTTTGATAAAAATATTTTTCTATAGAAAAATTTTTGATAAAAATATTTTTCTATAGAAAAATTTTTGATAAAAATATTTTTCTATAGAAAAATTTTTGATAAAAATATTTTTCTATAGAAAAATTTTTGATAAAAATATTTTTTTATAGAAAAATTTTTGACAAAAAAATTTTTTATAGAAAAATTTTCGATAAACTTTTGAGAAAAATATATTTCTATAGAAAAATATTTTTCTATAGAAAATTTTTCGATAAAAATATTTTTCTATAGAAATTTTTTCGATAAAAATATTTTTCTATAGAAAAATTTTAGATACAAATATTTTTTTATAGAAAAAATTTTGATAAGATAATTTTTCTCTAGAAAAATTTTAGATAAAAAAAAATTTTCTAACATTTTTTAGATAAGAAAAATTTTTCTATGTAAAAAATTTTGATAAAAAAATCTTTTAAGAAAAATTTTAGATTAAAAAATTTTCTATAGAAAAATTTTTGATAAACTATTTTTTTTAAATATCTTTTTATAGAAAAATTTTTGATAAGAATATTTTTCTATAAAAAAATTTTTGATAAAAATATTTTTCTATAGAAAAATTTTTGAGAAAAATATTTTTCTATAGAAAAATTTTTGAGAAAAATATTTTTCTATAGAAAAATTTTTGATAAAAATATTTTTCTATAGAAAAATTTTTTGTTTATATTTCGGTCGCCTGACTTGCATTTTCGACTTTATCGATAACAAACTATAAGGTTTCCAACTGAGCGGTTCCTAATAAACTACCATATCATTTCTCACTCCAATTCGCTAAAGAAATATATAAATATTTTCTCATTATCTGCCTGGCAAATTTTTCAATATATTGATAAGTTTTGTCTAGGTAGAAACACCAATATCATTTCAACTTCCATATAAATGAAAGAGCATTGTAATATTACTTGTCTGCTTGTAAATACAAATGAATTGACATCAACATCAATATAACACGTAAAGCTGTTGATATAATTTGGGGGTTTCCTTATATACCCATACAAACATATATATAAGTATGAATGTGGGTGTATGTATGTGAACAGCACATGTATTTTGACAGTAAGTGTAAATAAAGACGACAATGATGAAGTTGCAAAAAATGAGAATAACAACTAAGATAAATTATATGTGCTAGTATAGCAACAGTTGCCAAGATGATTGGAAAGAAATTGTGGGTATAAAGTAATGGATCATGCTAAAACTACTGGTAATATGCGAGTACCTAAGCTAATAAGGAAACTAAGAGAGCTTAGCAAAAACGAAATATCAAAAAAAAGAGCTTATTCACGTTTAGGTAATCAATGTAGAAACACGCAAAGTTCAATGTGATGTAAAAAATACAAAAAAAGTGCTACTCTAAGTAATACCAGTGATGATACCAACAATGACATAAGATTTCTCGATAGATGCTTGGATGGAGGAATTTGTGATTAAGAAAATTTAGTTAAATTTTTACCTTTAAAAGCAATATCTATTCATTTTGAAAAATTTTAAACTTATAAAAATTTTAAAATTTAACTTTTCATCACTTTTCCATGTTTTTTTAAATTAAAATTTTTTTCTATCACATGTATGTTGCTACACTTGTATGAGCCATCTTATGGTTAGATACTTGCTTTTTTACTAGATACAAAACTTTCCATAACATGTTGCCAAATCATCATTGTCATTCTCTAGTGGATGGGGAATTAGAGGGGAAAGAAAATATTTACTTTACAATTGAAAATTGTATGAAAATGCTAAATTGCAAAATCAAGATGAAATCAAACCACAACATGCACAAACTGGTGAATTGTGGTAAATATTAATGGAGGCAACCAGATGAAATGATACAAAAATTTTACAATATCATGATCAAATTTTGGATGTGGAAAAGTTTTGTGTAAATGTTGAAACTGTGAAATCTGTTTAATGTGTAAGTTAGTCAAAAAAAGCATTCGAAAGTTTAGTTGAATTTTGCCCAACCTGATGATTAAGCAGACTAGATATAAATCCTTGATTTGGGGATTTAAGATAATTAGCATTTCAAATTTAAAATTTTAAAAATTTTGTTTAAAAATAGGAAATTTTTGAAAAATTTCTTATAAAAATAGGAAAATTTTGAAAAATTTCCTATAAAAATAGGAAAATTTTGAAAAATTTCGTATAAAAATAGGAAATTTTTGAAAAATTTCGTATAAAAATAGGAAAATTTTGAAAAATTTCGAATAAAAATAGGAAATTTTTGAAAAATTTCCTATAAAAATAGGAAATTTTTGAAAAATTTCGTATAAAAATAGGAAATTTTTGAAAAATTTCCTATAAAAATAGAAAATTTTTGAAAAATTTCCTATACAAATTGGAAATTTTTGAAAAATTTCCTATAAAAATAGGAAATTTTTGAAAAATTTTCTATAAAAATAGGAAATTTTTGAAAAATTTCCTATAAAAATAGGAAATTTTTGAAAAATTTCCTATAAAAATAGGAAATTTTTGAAAAATTTCCTATAAAAATAGGAAATTTTTGAAAAATTTCCTATAAAAATAGGAAATTTTTGAAAAATTTCCTATAAAAATAGGAAATTTTTGAAAAATTTCCTATAAAAATAGGAAATTTTTGAAAAATTTCCTATAAAAATAGGAAATTTTTGAAAAATTTCCTATAAAAATAGGAAATTTTTGAAAAATTTCCTATAAAAATAGGAAATTTTTGAAAAATTTCCTATAAAAATAGGAAATTTTTGAAAAATTTCCTATAAAAATAGGAAATTTTTGAAAAATTTCCTATAAAAATAGGAAATTTTTGAAAAATTTCCTATAAAAATAGGAAATTTTTGAAAAATTTCCTATAAAAATAGGAAATTTTTGAAAAATTTCCTATAAAAATAGAAAATTTTTGAAAAATTTCCTATAAAAATAGGAAATTTTTGAAAAATTTCCTATAAAAATAGAAAATTTTTGAAAAATTTCCTATAAAAATAGGAAATTTTTGAAAAATTTCCTATAAAAATAGGAAATTTTTGAAAAATTTCCTATAAAAATAGGAAATTTTTGAAAAATTTCCTATAAGAATAGGAAATTTTTGAAAAATTTCCTATAAAAATAGGAAATTTTTGAAAAATTTCCTATAAAAATAGGAAATTTTTGAAAAATTTCCTATAAAAATAGGAAATTTTTGAAAAATTTCCTATAAAAATAGGAAATTTTTGAAAAATTTCCTATAAAAATAGGAAATTTTTGAAAAATTTCCTATAAAAATAGGAAATTTTTGAAAAATTTCCTATAAAAATAGGAAATTTTTGAAAAATTTCCTATAAAAATAGGAAATTTTTGAAAAATTTCCTATAAAAATAGGAAATTTTTGAAAAATTTCCTATAAAAATAGGAAATTTTTGAAAAATTTCCTATAAAAATAGGAAATTTTTGAAAAATTTCCTATAAAAATAGGAAATTTTTGAAAAATTTCCTATAAAAATAGGAAATTTTTGGAAAATTTCCTGTAAAAATAGGAAATTTTTGAAAAATTTCCTATAAAAATAGGAAATTTTTGAAAAATTTCCTATAAAAATAGGAAATTTTTGAAAAATTTCCTATAAAAATAGGAAATTTTTGAAAAATTTCCTATAAAAATAGGAAATTTTTGAAAAATTTCCTATAAAAATAGGAAATTTTTGAAAAATTTCCTATAATAATAGGAAATTTTTGGAAAATTTTCTTATAAAAATAGGAAATTTTTGAAAAATTTCCTATAAAAATAGGAAATTTTTGAAAAATTTCCTATAAAAATAGGAAATTTTTGAAAAATTTCCTATAAAAATAGGAAATTTTTGAAAAATTTCCTATAAAAATAGGAAATTTTTGAAAAATTTTCTATAAAAATAGGAAATTTTTGAAAAATTTCCTATAAAAATAGGAAATTTTTGAAAAATTTCCTATAAAAATAGGAAATTTTTGAAAAATTTCCTATAAAAATAGGAAATTTTTGAAAAATTTCCTATAAAAATAGGAAATTTTTGAAAAATTTCCTATAAAAATAGGAAATTTTTGAAAAATTTCCTATAAAAATAGGAAATTTTTGAAAAATTTCCTATAAAAATAGGAAATTTTTGAAAAATTTCCTATAAAAATAGGAAATTTTTGAAAAATTTCCTATAAAAATAGGAAATTTTTGAAAAATTTCCTATAAAAATAGGAAATTTTTGAAAAATTTCCTATAAAAATAGGAAATTTTTGAAAAATTTCCTATAAAAATAGGAAATTTTTGAAAAATTTCCTATAAAAATAGGAAATTTTTGAAAAATTTCCTATAAAAATAGGAAATTTTTGAAAAATTTCCTATAAAAATAGGAAATTTTTGAAAAATTTCCTATAAAAATAGGAAATTTTTGAAAAATTTCCTATAAAAATAGGAAATTTTTGAAAAATTTCCTATAAAAATAGGAAATTTTTGAAAAATTTCCTATAAAAATAGGAAATTTTTGAAAAATTTCCTATAAAAATAGGAAATTTTTGAAAAATTTTATATAAAAATAGGAAATTTTTGAAAAATTTCCTATAAAAATAGGAAATTTTTGAAAAATTTCCTATAAAAATAGGAAATTTTTGAAAAATTTCCTATAAAAATAGGAAATTTTTGAAAAATTTCCTATAAAAATAGGAAATTTTTGAAAAATTTCCTATAAAAATAGGAAATTTTTGAAAAATTTCCTATAAAAATAGGAAATTTTTGAAAAATTTCCTATAAAAATAGGAAATTTTTGAAAAATTTCCTATAAAAATAGGAAATTTTTGAAAAATTTCCTATAAAAATAGGAAATTTTTGAAAAATTTCCTATAAAAATAGGAAATTTTTGAAAAATTTCCTATAAAAATAGGAAATTTTTGAAAAATTTCCTATAAAAATAGGAAATTTTTGGAAAAATTTCCTATAAAAATAGGAAATTTTTGAAAAATTTCCTATTAAAATAGGAAATTTTTGAAAAACTTCCTATAAAAATAGGAAATTTTTGAAAAATTTCCTATAAAAATAGGAAATTTTTGAAAAATTTCCTATAAAAATAGGAAATTTTTGAAAAATTTCCTATAAAAATAGGAAATTTTTGAAAAATTTCCTATATAAATAGGAAATTTTTAAAAAATTTCCTGTAAATATAGGAATTTTTTGAAAAATTTCCTGTAAATATAGGAATTTTTTGAAAAATATCCTATAAATATAGGAAATTTTTCAAAAATTTTCTATAAATATAAGAAATTTTTGAAAAATTTCCTATAAATATAAGAAATTTTTGAAAAATTTCCTATCAAAGTTGAAAATTTTTGACAAATTTCTCTGCTTAGTTTTTTTCGGTGTCTAAAAATTCTAAAATTTATTTGTCTCAGAATTTGTTTTTCATTTTAGACTTTATTTCCCAAATACGTTTTAATTTGACAAAAATTGTATTATATAGAAAAGTAGTAACATGTCGTTTGTTTCAGCGACAATGAATGGAATGAACGAATGAATGAATGACACATTCAATTTCATTCAAATGCCCAAATCAATATACAACAAAATCTTTTATGTTCCTAAATGATACATGGAAAAAATATTCAAAAGATACATAGAAATATCCACCAAAATCATGTTGCAAGTCAAAATAAATTTTAAAATTTTTTTGTTCCATTAAAAAAGAAAACAAGAATAAAGGCTTTTAAAACATGGCCACATTGAATAGAATATGGCATTGAGCAAAATTGAAAACTATGAACAAGAAAAACATGAATCGAATTGAAAAGGTACCCTAAGCATATTTGAACTTGAACATAGATTTTTACAAAACATTCGTTTGTAGTACAAACTTTGTACGATTTGTAGATACATCGACAGTAGATACAAAACCTAAATATAGTGATAGAGAAATGTATCCTTTTAACTGACTTGTTTATGTACTTTGTTAGTCGATGGCAACATGTTGAGTTTCAGTTTGAATTGAATGAATTGAATTTTTTTGTTAACATTTCTAACATTATGTGACAGCTATCACAGGAGCATTTCCATTGTTTTGTAGTTGATTTAAAGGGAATTTGTTTTACGGATTTTTTTTTATGTGTCTTCTATTTGATGACAGTTTTTTTCAGGGTATCGAATATGTACACATATTAATCATATTTTTTTTGTATATATGGAATCATAGTAAATTTATAAAAACTTATATAGAGTTTTGTAAGTTTATAAACATATTAAAATGAATTTCTAATATCTCAAAATCGTCTCCTTAATAAAATTTTTTGTCTAAACATTTTTTAATTGAATATTTTTTTACAAAAAAATATTTCTACCTAAAATTTTTCTACAAAAAAATATTTCTGTCGAAAATTTTCTATTTAAAAGTTTTCTATTGAAATATTTTTTATTGAAAATTTTTCTATAGAAAAAATTTTTTATTGAAAATTTTTCTTTACAAAAATTTTTTTATTGAACATTTTCTTTATTGAAAATTTTTCCAAAGAAAAATTTTTTTATTGAAAATTTTTCTCAAGAAAAATTTTTTTATTGAAAATTTTTGAAAATTTTTCTACAGAAAAATTTTTTTATTGAAAATTTTTCTATAGAAATTTTTTTTATCGAAAATTTTTTTATCAAAAATTTTTCTATGGAAAATTTTTTTATCAAAAATTTTTTTATAGTCTAATACTTTTATCAAAAATTTTTCTATAGAAAACTTTTTTTATCGAATTTTTTTTTATAGAAAAATTTTTTTATCGAAAATTTTTCAATAGAAAAATTTTTTATCGAAAATTTTTCAATAGAAAAATTTTTTATCGAAAATTTTTCTATAGAAAATTTTTTTTATCCAAAATTTTTTAATAAAAAAATTTTTTTATCGAAATGTTTTCTATAGAAAAAATTTTTTATCGAAAAGTTTTCTATAGAAAAAATTTTTTGGAAATTTGGAAATTTTTCTATAGAAAAATTTTTTTATTGAAAATTTTTCTATGGAAAAATTTTTTTATTGAAAATTTTTTTATAGAAAATTTTTTTATAGAAACATTTTTTCAATTAAAAAATTTTGCAATAAAAAATTTTTTAAAAAGTTTTACTGTAGTGTATTGCACTAAGAATCCCAATTTATTACAATTATTTATTATTGTAATAAATAGTTTTTTGATAAAACCAAAAAATGTTGGTGGGGAAACCTTTCCTCGACGCGTTTCGATGGTTGGTTAGACCATCTCATCAGGAGGATTATCCCTAATTCTAGACGGAGCGAAAATCTCACATTATGTATAATTTGAGGGACTGAATAAATACGAATTATTATTATTGTGTCCAACAAATATCAACATAAAGCGCAGATTATCATCCGAACAGAAACACACAAACATTTTTCAGTTTTATCATTTCTTTATTTCCCACACTTTTGTTGTTGCTTTGTGTGAATCAGGGATAATCCTCCTGATGAGATGGTCTAACCAACCATCGAAACGCGTCGAGGAAAGGTTTCCCCACCAACATTTTTTGGTTTTATCAAAAAACTATTAATTACAATAATAAATAATTGTAATAAATTGGGATTCTTAGTGCAATACACTACAGTAAAACTTTTTAATTAAATGTTTGATGTCCCAAATTTTGATAAACCTTTTTAAAAAATTTTTTTTTAGAAAAAAATTTTTCAATTAAGTATTTTTTTCCTTCAATATTTTTTAGTTTAAATTTTTTCTGTAGAAATATGTTTATTGAAACATTATTTTATCGAAAATTTTTCTATACAAAATATATTTTATCGAAAATTTTTCTATAGAAAATTTTTTATTGAAAATTTTTCTGTAGAAATTTTTTTATCAAAAATTTTTCTATAGAAAATTTTTTATTAAAAATTTTTCTATAGACAAATCTTGTTATCAAAAATTTTTCTATAGAAAAGTTTTCTTATCGAATTTTTTTTATAGAAAATTTTTCTATAGAAAAATTTTTTGATCGAAAATTTTTCTACAGAAAAATTTTTTGATCGAAAATTTTTCTATAGGAAAATTTTTTGATCGAAAATTTTTCTATAGAAACATTTTATCGAAAATTTTTCTATAGAAACATTTTATCGAAAATTTTTCTATAGAAACATTTTTTTATCGAAAATTTTTCTATGAAACATTTTTTTATCGAAAAGTTTTCTATAGAAAAATTTATTGTCGAAAATTTTTCTATAGAAAAATTTTTTAATCGAAAATCTTTTTATAGAAAAATTTTTATCGAAAATTTAGAAAATAGAAAAATTTTTTTATCGAAAATTTTTCTATAGAAAAATTGTTTTATCGAAAATTTTTCTATAGAAAAATTTTTTTATCGAAAATTTTTCTAAAAAGAATGTATAAGAAATAATTTTTAATAAAAAAATTTTTCTATAGAAAAAATTTTTGAACGAAAATTTTTGTATACAAAATTTTTTTTGTTGAACATTTTTCTATAGAAAATTTTTTTTATCAAAAAATTTTCTATAGAAAATTTTTTTTATCGAAAAATTTTCTATAGAAAATTTTTTTTATCGAAAAATTTTCTATAGAAAAATTTTTTTATCGAAAAATTTTCTATAGAAAAATTTTTTTATCGAAAAATTTTCTATAGAAAAATTTTTTTATCGAAAAATTTTCTATAGAAAAATTTTTTTATGGAAAAATTTTCAATAGAAAAATTTTTTTATTGAAAAATTTTCAATAGAAAATTTTTTTATCGAAAAATTTTCTATAGAAAAATTTTTTATCGAAAAATTTTCTATAGAAAAATTTTTTTATCGAAAAATTTTCTATAGAAAAATTTTTTTATCGAAAAATTTTCTATAGAAAAATTTTTTTATCGAAAAATTTTCTATAGAAAAAATTTTTTATCGAAAAATTTTCTATAGAAAAATTTTTTATCGAAAAATTTTGTATAGAAAATTTTTTTTATCGAAAAATTTTCTATAGAAAATTTTTTTTATCGAAAAATTTTCTATAGAAAATTTTTTTTATCGAAAAATTTTGTATAGAAAAATTTTTTTATCGAAAAATTTTCTATAGAAAAATTTTTTATCGAAAAATTTTCTATAGAAAAATTTTTTTATCGAAAAATTTACTATAGAAAAATTTTTTTATCGAAAAATTTTCAATAGAAAAATTTTTTTATCGAAAAGTTTTCAATAGAAAAATTTTTTTATCGAAAAATTTTCTATAGAAAAATTTTTTTATTGAAAAATTTTCTACAGAAAAATTTTCTTATCGAAAAATTTTCTACAGAAAAATTTTTTATCGAAAAATTTTCTATAGAAAAATTTTTTTATCGAAATATTTTCTATAGAAAAATTTTTTTATCGAAAAATTTTCTATAGAAAAATTTTGTAACGAAATATTTTCTATAGAAAAATTTTGTACAGAAAAATTTTTTTATCGAAAAATTTTCTACAGAAAAATTTTTTTATCGAAAAATTTTCTACAGAAAAATTTTTTTATCGAAAAATTTTCTATAGAAACATTTTTTTATCGAAATATTTTCTATAGAAAAATTTTTTATCGAAAAATTTTCTATAGAAAAATTTTGTATCGAAAAATTTTCTATAGAAAAATTTTGTATCGAAAAATTTTCTATAGAAAAATTTTGTATCGAAATATTTTCTATAGAAAAATTTTTTTATCGAAAAACTTTCTATAGAAAAATTTTGTATCGAAAAATTTTCTATAGAAAAATTTTCTATAGAAAAATTTTCTATAGAAAATTTTGTATCGAAAAATTTTGTATAGAAAAATTTTTTATAGAAAAATTGTTTTATCGAAAAATTTTCTATACAAAAATTTTTTTTCGAAAAATTTTCTATACAAAAATTTTTCTAAAAAAAACTGAATGAACTTTTTTTTAGAATTTTGGGAAAAAAGGTTTTTGCGGAATTATTTTGGTCCGATTATTTTTGAGTAGTGAATTTTTTTTCTTCGTTTGTTTTTTATCTTATCTACTTACACTTGATTTTTGGTCGTGCTTATGAAATTGTGAAAATATTTTTTTGCAAATACAAGATTTTGTTTGCACCCAAAGGTTAATGTATTTATATCATTTTGAGTTACAAGCATAAATAAATGTCACTGAAGTGTTTCAAAGTTTCTGGAAAAATGTATTTACATTGTAGCTTGTTGCTTCAATGAAATCATTTGTCTTTTTAGATGCTCGAGGAAGGGAGAAAAAATCTGAAATGAAAGAAAATGGAAAACAAATTTGGTTATATAATTCTTTTTAAACAAGAATAATTTAGTTTGTGATGATAAATTCAAATTTGATAAGAGAATTGAAGTGAAAAATTAGTTGTAAAAAAAACTAAAGAAAATTTAAAAATATGTATAAAAAAAATAATTCTTAATCAGTCAGAGTAAACTGAATGGTAACTGACTCCTTATTACCTAGGCTAACTGCTTAAGGCCCCTGAGACTTGCAAGTCGTAGCTTCTTCGGCTTCTTCTTGTTTTATAATAAAATACATTTAAATATTCTTAAATCTTTAAACAAAAATAAAGCTTTATTATTTTTTTGCCATTAAACTCACCGATATTTTTATACTTCAATTATTCTTATAGTAACATTTGCTTAAGTGCTCTTAACATTAATTTTTTTTATCGGTACTATTTCTTTCCGGTACTTTTTTTTCATTTTTCTATCATAAAATTTAACATTATTAGCCAAGTACGTGTAGTATTAATTTTACAACCCCTCAAGTTATGGCGTTTATATTATTCAGGGTAAAATATTTACATTTTATTGAGCAGAGAAAAAGTGCATACACTTTTTTCGTTTTTATTCTCGGTAGAGCTGTTAAACTAAAACCAAAGTAATTTTCGATTTTAAAATAAACTTGCAAAATGTAGCAGCAGTTCTTTACTTTTTCCTTTTATTTCGTTGTCGATTCAGTTTTGAAAATAAGCTACTATAAGTTGATATATTTGCATATAGAATTTTGTGTGTTGAATTTCCATAATATTTGCATACGTTGGATAAAAGCTGTTATTTTTATAGATTACGTGTCGATAAGAAGTTTTTGAAAGTTTTATATTTTCTTTAGTTTAGTTGGTTTTGACATTGATTGGACTTTTTTTGTTTAAGACTAAAGTCTTTTGTCAATTCGGTTTTGGTTAACGAAAAGGTCAATTGTTTGAGGGGGATTTAAAGAATTGAATGTTGAGATTAAATTTTGGAAAATTTTTTATGTTTTAATAAAATTTTAGAAAATTTAAGAAATTTTGTATAAAATTAGTTATGTTATATTATCCAAAACACACACAATTTTGTTCCCCAACTCAAATAATGGTGAATACGCATTATATTAGTATTGAATAATAAGAATCTATATAAAAGATCTCATATGTAGTCAAAATTTTGTGAAATTCTACTTTCACAAAATGGGTCAAAAGATCAATTAAAATAATAGCTTATAATTTCGTGTTTGAATTTTTTTTATTATTAATAAAGTATTTAAAGTTATGGTGTTTTAATTTGTTATTTCTCTAAATATAATTAAAAAAAAAACAAGTAAGAAAGCGCTATGTCGGTCAAGCCCGACCATACGATACCCTTCACCACTAAGGTCAAAGGTGTTATTTTTCCTGTATAAAGACAAATATTTGCTATTTTCTCAAAACTTATATATTTAATTTGTTTCTGTGATTTGGACTTATATGAGATCTAGGGTCAAATGTGGACCGATTATCTCGAAATATGGCAAATTAATTACAGTTGTTACAAAAAATATGTACGCAAAAAATAAACTCACAATTTTCAATATCTTTGGATTTACGAGCGTTTTAGTGATTATTTTGTCTCATTTAGTGCGTTTTTAAAGAAGAGTTTGTATGGGAGCTATGGTCAAATGTGGACCTATATCAACGAAATTTAGTACAGTGATTTAGGTTTTCATAAGAAGTACATGTTTTAAATTTCATGAAAAAATATTGATATTTGTGGCCAATATGTCAATTCCGGGAAGTGGGACCTATGGGAGGTACCATAAATAATGGACCAATTTTGACCAATTTCAATAGCCATGGTCCCCGATCTGTAGTTTGATTACAAGGTTTACATGGGGGTCCAGCCAGCCAGACGGACGGACGGACGGACGGACGGACATCGCTAAATCGCCTCAGAAAGTGATTCTAAGCCTATTGGTATACTAAAAGGTTGGTCTACGACAAATATTTCTATGCGTTACATACATCATCACAAACTTATAATACCCTTTCTACCTATGGTGGCGAAGGGTATAAATAGTGTATAAAAAGCATACATTATTTTTGAAATACTTTTTTTACCCTTCACCACCATAGGTGGAAAGGGTATTAAAGTTTGTGCTGATATATGTAACGCATAGACATATTTGTCTTAGACCCACCTTTTAGTATACCAATAGACTTAGAATCACTTTCTGAGTCGATTTAGCGATGTCCGTCCGTCCGTCCGTCTGGCTGGCTGGACGGCTGGCTGGACCTCCATTTAAACCTTGTAATCAAACTATAGGTCACAATAATTTGATGAAATTTGGAACAGATTATTTTTTTGATAATAAGACCACGACTATTGAAATTCGTTAAAATCGGTCCATTATTTATGGTACCTCCTATAGGTCCCACTTTCCGGAATTGATATATTGGCCACAAATATCAATATTTTTTTCATGAGATTTGAAACAAGCACTGCTTATGTAAACCAAAATCACTGTATCAAATTTCGTTGAGATCGGTTCACATTTGACCATAGCTCCCATACAAACTTTTCTATTAAAACACACTAAATGAGACAAAAATCACTGTAACGCTCGTGAATCTGAAGATAATGAGAATTTTAAGTTTATTTTTTTTATACACAATTTCTGTAACAACTGTGATTAATTTGCCAAATTTCGGGATAATCGGTCCACATTTGACCCTAGCTCTCATATAAGTCCAAATGACGAAAACAGCTTAGATAAATAAATTTGAGAAAATGTTTGTATGATGGCAAAATTCAGCAAATATTTGTCTTTATTCAGTTAAAAGAACACCTTTGACCTTAGTGGTGAATGGTATCATATGGTCGGGCTTGACCGACTATAGCACTTTCTTACTTGTTTTTTATCATTTCATAACAAAACAAGTAAAAGTGTCATATTCGGCTATGCTAAATCTTATATACTTACCATCAAATTGTGTTAAATTTAGAAACACGTCTCACATATCTACGAGGGTGCAGCTTATTCCAAATGTGGACTAAATTCGAAAAAAAATTCTAGCGCTACATGGTATTTTTAGTAAAATTTTTGAACTTAATTCGGTTGCAGTACTTTAATAAATAGTTCAACATTTATCCGAGTGGTATTTACTAGTATTTACTTTGCCGTAATTTGGTCTTATAACCGAGTATATAAGCTGTTAGTTAATTTTCGTTGTGCTTAATATGTAGTTAGGCCAAACACGTTAAAAGTAATACGGTGGGTCCATATATTTTGTTAGGATTTCCTAATGCATCCACCGTATATAAAGTCTGGACTTGACATTGATAGCTATCTATATTGAATGTATCTCCAAATCTTGTAGATATTGTTACGTTTTTCCTTTAAAAACGTGGAAGGAATTCTTCTTGCAAACAACCGAAAACAAAATTAAAAAACTTTATGTCATTTTTACAAAGTTATATTTTTATTAACTTTATAGTTAATCACTTAAACACACTTCACAAAATTGCTTCACAAATATTCCTGGTCTCACTGTTATCTTATACGCGTCCCAATAAAACCTGTTCGTCAGCCTTTTATAGTAGAGAAGAGAGTTTATAGCATTTTTTGCGGATGTAAACAAAAAACTGCTGTCGTCGTTAACACTAACAATGCGGCTTACCAATGTTCATGCATGTTCCAATACATTCACACATGATCCAGAATACACGTTGTACAAATGGATTATCTGAAGTTAACAGCAACAGAAAGAGAGAGTGAAATTGTAGGTAAAGAGAAAAATATTACTCTGCTCTTACAGCAAAATATTAAAAGAAAAATGTTGTTCTGCTTTTAAACACAAACAGAACAACAACTGCACAAACAAAAACTAGGGGAAGAATTATAAGTAGTAAACTTTGCACAGTGGGGTGGATAGCTTAAAAAATCGTGACAGTATATAAAAGAGATGTTATATATATGTATATATAAGATCTATTGTTAAATTGTGACCGATTGTCCGTTCCGAGCCGGAGTTAGAACTCACCTCACTTTTAATGATTCAAAAAATATAAATTGATGCAGCTCATTTTCTGAGAGAAGTTCAATTGGAATGTCGTGGGAATTATGAATATATGTATGTATATATGTATGTATTTTAGCTGGCGTTTGGCATATTAATCGCTTCAGGGAGTGGTTTTTATATGAAAGCTCGACGTACTGACCAATAGTTGCATAAAACTTCTCTGTTCTAAATTAATTCGTCATAGCTTTTACAATTCGATCAAATTTATCAGCATTATGTGATTCCCGGGGCAGGGTTATATGGAAGCTTTAACTAAATGTGAACCGATTTCGCCGATTTTTAATACACAAATTTTTCAACATATCAAAAATACTTTTGTAAAATTTTGTTTCTTTCGTTAAGGCGCTATCGCGCTTTCATTTGATGGACATAAACCCCTATCTTTTTGTTATTTTTGTGTTTCCTCGAGTTTTTTATACGGGAGCTATGGTCAAACGGTGACCGATTGTGATAAAATTTTGTACACTGGCTAGCATTGACATTAAACTTCCTTGTGTTAAATTTAGTGGTCGCATCTACTATATGTAGTTTATCATTAAATGGCATTAAAGTTTATTTTAGGTGGAATTTAGGCTGTTTTCATAAATGCTTTGTATGGGAGCTAAAACTAAATGTGAACCGATTTCGGCCAATTTCAAAATCAAAATTTTCCAAAAAATGAAGAATGTTTTTGCCAAGTATAAGTGACCCGGCTGCTTTTGTTTAGGCCCAGTCATGCTTTCAATAGATAGACAGCAGAATAGATAGACCAACAAACGGACAGTGAGAAAGACGGACTTACAGACAGACAGACAGAGAGAAAGAAAGACTGATAGACAATCATACAGACAGACAGACAGACAGACAGACAGACAGACAGACAGACAGACAGACAGACAGACAGACAGACAGACAGACAAACAGACAGACAGACACACAGACAGACATACAGACAGACAGACAGACAGACAGACAGACAGACAGACAGACAGACAGACAGATAGACAGACAGACAGACAGACAGACAGACAGACAGACAGACAGACAGACAGACAGACAGACAGACAGACAGACAGACAGACAGATAGACAGATAGACAGATAGACAGATAGACAGACAGACAGACAGACAGACAGACAGACAGCAAACGGTATTACACTTCTTTGTAGATTTCAACCGTAAAAAGAAGAAGATATTCATAAGCGTATCCAGAAAGAAGGATTTAATAAACATTTTTTAAATAATTTAAATCGTTTTTAACTTTTAACTCTTATTAAAAAAAAATGTATCACCTTAAAATAATTGGTATTTAATTTGAAAATGTCTACATATTTTATGAAAAATGTCTTACTATGTCGGTAAAATGTCTCGTCACAGATTTCACAAAAAATTAAACTGACAAAAAAATTTAAATAGCTAAAACCCTAAAAAGACGTTTTACCCGAAACTAAGCTGTATATTATAGCTTTTTTTACATATATTCAAAACAATTCCACTAGTCTCGCCTTGTAGCATTATATTTGCCAGCCAAGTATGTAATTGTTTATTTTTTTATGTGTGCATAAATTTGTCTATATGTATGTTTTTGACGCTTCTTTCCCAGCAGTTCACTGATACTGAAATTATAATTAGTATTAGTACAAAATTATCAAAAGAGTTAAAGCTTGACTATGAACTCAGTATATACTGCCTTAATTTAATGATAAGCACTTACTAGTCATCCGCTTGGCATACCAAAGGTCCAAGTTCGATCCCCGGCCAGACTCACTTGAAAAAAAAATAATTTTCAAAAAAGCGACGGTTCAACCCATAACTCAGCTAGCCACTGGTTATTGAGTGTTAGGCTATGTAAAACTTCTCTAACTAATGCATTTCCCGTTCGGAGCTGAAGTTAAAACGTAAAGGACCTACAATGAGTCTAAAAAAATAGAATCGCATGCAGATCATTGTCTGAGAGAAGTACCCCTTATTCCAATGGGAATGTTGTCAGGGAATTATATATATATATATATATATATATATATATATACTTGTTTGCTTGAGGCCCCATGCTCCACTGGGAGTCAAGGATAACAGAAGAGGAAGGTACTTGTTTGAGCCCCTTTCACTAGCTTGGCTCCAATTTTAAACTGCTGGGTCTTTAATTTTTTCCTTGTTTAACATAAAAAACTTGTATGAATGTATTTTGGTATCCTTGCTTTCATCTGTCACAAAAATATATTATTTTCCTTTATATGTTTATGTTGTTTTCTGTTGTGTATATTTAAGTTTTCTGTTGCTGATTTAAAAAAATAAAGAATAGGAATATTTATCCTTAAAATATGCATATATTTTTTTTTTAGATTATTTTTGGCGTCAGCATTAAATGGCTGTTTACATTCGGTTTCTTTTCCTATTTTTTTTTAGTAAATTTTAAGAAAAAGGAAGTATTTTTTCTATTTCGTTTAAACCTGTATGTGTATGTATTTAATTGGCTGTTTTTTTATTAACACGACTATTACCAGAGTTTCCCATAAGAGACTAAAATTTAGGATTATTTCAAATAAGAATATTTTAAGTAGTCATGTTTGGACAACTAGTACTTGTGTTTTTACTTCTGATTTTATAATGATACCTTAATAATTTTTTGAACGAAAAAGTATTTGAAGACCTTATTTTAAAAGTGGATTAAGTCCATTTTTTTTAATTGAGATATAAAGAGGTTTGCGTTTTAATGTTTTTAAAAATTTAGGTGACCAATTTTAGTAAATTAAATCTTAAGTTTAGAACAGAACCTATAAAATTTTTTCTTTCATAAAAATAAATTACTGAAAACCATTTGTGTTTTTTAAGGGGTTGAATGGACTTATACCACTTTCAAAACAAACATTTTAAAATATTCATTTTTTGAATTGAAAAATATATGGGACTTAAACTGTTTTCAAGTCAAATAAAATTTTAATATTTGTGTGAAAAAATGTTTACTTTTGAATTGAAAAATGTATGGGACTTATTTCACTTTCAAAACAAATAAAGCGAAAAATTTTGTTTCGAAAAATGTTGCCAAATATTTTTCATAGAAAAATTCCTATAAAATGTAAATTTTCGAAAAATTTCCTATAAAAAGTAAATTTTTGAAAAATTTCCTATAGAAAGTAAATTTTTAAAAATTTTCCTATAAAAAGTAAGTTTTTGAAAAATTTCCTATAAAAAGTAAATTTTTGAAAAATTTCCTATAAAAAGTAAATTTTTGAAAAATTTCCTATAAAAAGTAAATTTTTGAAAAATTTCCTATAAAAAGTAAATTTTTGAAAAATTTCCTATAAAAAGTAAATTTTTGAAAAATTTCCTATAAAAAGTAAATTTTTGAAAAATTTCCTATAAAAAGTAAATTTTTGAAATATTTCCTATAAAAAGTAAATTTTTGAAAAATTTCCTATAAAAAGTAAATTTTTGAAAAATTTCCTATAAAAAGTAAATTTTTGAAAAATTTCCTATAAAAAGTAAATTTTTGAAAAATTTCCTATAAAAAGTAAATTTTTGAAAAATTTCCTATAAAAAGTAAATTTTTGAAAAATTTCCCATAAAAAGTAAATTTTTGAAAAATTTCCTATAAAAAGTAAATTTTTGAAAAATTTCCTATAAAAAGTAAATTTTTGAAAAATTTCCTATAAAAAGTAAATTTTTGAAAAATTTCCTATAAAAAGTAAATTTTTGAAAAATTTCCTATAAAAAGTAAATTTTTGAAAAATTTACTATAGAAAGTAAATTTTTGAAAAATTTAATATAAAAAGTAAGTTTTAAAAAAAATTTTCTATAGAAAGTAAATTATTGAAAAATTTTCTATAAAAAGTAAATTTTTGAAAAATTTCCTATAAAAAGTTAATTTTTGAAAAATTTCCTATAAAAGTAAATTTTTGAAAAATTTCCTATATAAAGTAAATTTTTGAAAAATTTTCTATAAAAAGTAAATTTTTGAAAAATTGCCTATAAAAAGTAAATTTTCGAAAAATTTCCCATAAAAAGTAAATTTTTGAAAAATTTCCTATAAAAAGTAAATTTTTGAAATATTTCCTATTAAATGTAAATTTTTGAAATATTTCCTATAAAAAGTAAATTTTCGAAAAATTTCCTATAAAAAGTAAATTTTTGAAAAATTTCCTATAAAAAGTAAGTTTTTGAAAAATTTCCTATAAAAAGTAAATTTTTGAAAAATTTCCTATAAAAAGTAAATTTTTGAAAAATTTCCTATAAAAAGTAAATTTTTGAAAAATTTCCTATAAAAAGTAAATTTTTGAAAAATTTCCTATAAAAAGTAAATTTTTGAAAAATTTCCTATAAAAAGTAAATTTTTGAAAAATTTCCTATAAAAAGTAAATTTTTGAAAAATTTCCTATAAAAAGTAAATTTTTGAAAAATTTCCTATAAAAAGTAAATTTTTGAAAAATTTCCTATAAAAAGTAAATTTTTGAAAAATTTCCTATAAAAAGTAAATTTTTGAAAAATTTCCTATAAAAAGTAAATTTTTGAAAAATTTACTATAGAAAGTAAATTTTTGAAAAATTTAATATAAAAAGTAAGTTTTAAAAAAAATTTTCTATAAAAAGTAAATTTTTGAAAAATTGCCTATAAAAAGTAAATTTTCGAAAAATTTCCCATAAAAAGTAAATTTTCGAAAAATTTCCCATAAAAAGTAAATTTTTGAAAAATTTCCTATAAAAAGTAAATTTTTGAAATATTTCCTATTAAATGTAAATTTTTGAAATATTTCCTATAAAAAGCAAATTTTCGAAAAATTTCCTATAAAAAGTAAATTTTTGAAAAATTTCCTATAAAAAGTAAATTTTTGAAAAATTTCCTATAAAAAGTAAATTTTTGAAAAATTTCCTATAAAAAGTAAATTTTTGAAAAATTTCCTATAAAAAGTAAATTTTTGAAAAATTTCCTATAAAAAGTAAATTTTTGAAAATTTTCCTATAAAAAGTAAATTTTTGAAAAATTTCCTATAAAAAGTAAATTTTTGAAAAATTTCCTATAAAAAGTAAATTTTTGAAAAATTTCCTATAAAAAGTAAATTTTTGAAAAATTTCCTATAAAAAGTAAATTTTTGAAAAATTTCCTATAAAAAGTAAATTTTTGAAAAATTTCCTATAAAAAGTAAATTTTTGAAAAATTTCCTATAAAAAGTAAATTTTTGAAAAATTTCCTATAAAAAGTAAATTTTTGAAAAATTTCCTATAAAAAGTAAATTTTTGAAAAATTTCCTATAAAAAGTAAATTTTTGAAAAATTTCCTATAAAAAGTAAATTTTTGAAAAATTTCCTATAAAAAGTAAATTTTTGAAAAATTTCCTATAAAAAGTAAATTTTTGAAAAATTTCCTATAAAAAGTAAATTTTTGAAAAATTTCCTATAAAAAGTAAATTTTTGAAAAATTTCCTATAAAAAGTAAATTTTTGAAAAATTTCCTATAAAAAGTAAATTTTTGAAAAATTTCCTATAAGAAGTAAATTTTTGAAAAATTGCCTATAAAAAGTATATTTTTGAAAAATTGCCTATAAAAAGTAAATTTTTGAAAAATTTCCTATCAAAAGTAAATTTTTGAAAAATTTCCTATCAAAAGTAAATTTTTGAAAAATTTCCTATAAAAAGTAAATTTTTGAAAAATTTCCTAAAAATAGTAAATTTTTGAAAAATTTCCTAAAAATAGTAAATTTTTGAAAAATTTCCTATAAATAGTAAATTTTTGAAAAATTTCCTATAAAAAGTAAATTTTTGAAAAATTTCCTATAAAAAGTAAATTTTTGAAAAATTTCCTATAAAAAGTAAATTTTTGAAAAATTTCCTATAAAAAGTAAATTTTTGAAAAATTTCCTATAAAAAGTAAATTTTTGAAAAATTTCCTATAAAAAGTAAATTTTTGAAAAATTTCCTATAAAAAGTAAATTTTTGAAAAATTTCCTATAAAAAGTAAATTTTTGAAAAATTTACTATAGAAAGTAAATTTTTGAAAAATTTAATATAAAAAGTAAGTTTTAAAAAAAATTTTCTATAAAAAGTAAATTTTTGAAAAATTGCCTATAAAAAGTAAATTTTCGAAAAATTTCCCATAAAAAGTAAATTTTCGAAAAATTTCCCATAAAAAGTAAATTTTTGAAAAATTTCCTATAAAAAGTAAATTTTTGAAATATTTCCTATTAAATGTAAATTTTTGAAATATTTCCTATAAAAAGCAAATTTTCGAAAAATTTCCTATAAAAAGTAAATTTTTGAAAAATTTCCTATAAAAAGTAAATTTTTGAAAAATTTCCTATAAAAAGTAAATTTTTGAAAAATTTCCTATAAAAAGTAAATTTTTGAAAAATTTCCTATAAAAAGTAAATTTTTGAAAAATTTCCTATAAAAAGTAAATTTTTGAAAAATTTCCTATAAAAAGTAAATTTTTGAAAAATTTCCTATAAAAAGTAAATTTTTGAAAAATTTCCTATAAAAAGTAAATTTTTGAAAAATTTCCTATAAAAAGTAAATTTTTGAAAAATTTCCTATAAAAAGTAAATTTTTGAAAAATTTCCTATAAAAAGTAAATTTTTGAAAAATTTCCTATAAAAAGTAAATTTTTGAAAAATTTCCTATAAAAAGTAAATTTTTGAAAAATTTCCTATAAAAAGTAAATTTTTGAAAAATTTCCTATAAAAAGTAAATTTTTGAAAAATTTCCTATAAAAAGTAAATTTTTGAAAAATTTCCTATAAAAAGTAAATTTTTGAAAAATTTCCTATAAAAAGTAAATTTTTGAAAAATTTCCTATAAAAAGTAAATTTTTGAAAAATTTCCTATAAAAAGTAAATTTTTGAAAAATTTCCTATAAAAAGTAAATTTTTGAAAAATTTCCTATAAAAAGTAAATTTTTGAAAAATTTCCTATAAAAAGTAAATTTTTGAAAAATTTCCTATAAAAAGTAAATTTTTGAAAAATTTCCTATAAAAAGTAAATTTTTGAAAAATTTCCTATAAAAAGTAAATTTTTGAAAAATTTCCTATAAAAAGTAAATTTTTGAAAAATTTCCTATAAAAAGTAAATTTTTGAAAAATTTCCTATAAAAAGTAAATTTTTGAAAAATTTCCTATAAAAAGTAAATTTTTGAAAAATTTCCTATAAAAAGTAAATTTTTGAAAAATTTCCTATAAAAAGTAAATTTTTGAAAAATTTCCTATAAAAAGTAAATTTTTGAAAAATTTCCTATAAAAAGTAAATTTTTCAAAAATTTCCTATAAAAAGTAAATTTTTGAAAAATTTCCTATAAAAAGTAAATTTTTGAAAAATTTCCTATAAAAAGTAAATTTTTGAAAAATTTCCTATAAAAAGTAAATTTTTGAAAAATTTCCTATAAAAAGTAAATTTTTGAAAAATTTCCTATAAAAAGTAAATTTTTGAAAAATTTCCTATAAAAAGTAAATTTTTGAAAAATTTCCTATAAGAAGTAAATTTTTGAAAAATTGCCTATAAAAAGTATATTTTTGAAAAATTGCCTATAAAAAGTAAATTTTTGAAAAATTTCCTATCAAAAGTAAATTTTTGAAAAATTTCCTATCAAAAGTAAATTTTTGAAAAATTTCCTATAAAAAGTAAATTTTTGAAAAATTTCCTAAAAATAGTAAATTTTTGAAAAATTTCCTAAAAATAGTAAATTTTTGAAAAATTTCCTATAAATAGTAAATTTTTGAAAAATTTCCTATAAAAAGTAAATTTTTGAAAAATTTCCTATAAAAAGTAAATTTTTGAAAAATTTCCTATAAAAAGTAAATTTTTGAAAAATTTCCTATAAAAAGTAAATTTTTGAAAAATTTCCTATAAAAAGTAAATTTTTTGAAAAATTTCCTATAAAAAGTAAATTTTTGAAAAATTTCCTATAAGAAGTAAATTTTTGAAAAATTTCCTATAAGAATTAAATTTTTGAAAAATTTCCTATCAAAAGTAAATTTTTGAAAAATTTCCTATAAAAAATAAATTTTTGAAAAATTTCATATCAAAAGTAAATGTTTGAAAAATTTCCTATAAAAAGTAAATTTTTGAAAAATTTCCTATAAGAAGTAAATTTTTGAAAAATTTCATATAAGAAGTAAATTTTTGAAAAATTTCCTCTAAAAAGTAAATGTTTGAAAAATTTCCTATAAAAAGTAAATTTTTGAAAAATTTCCTATAAAAAGTAAATTTTTGAAAAATTTCCTATAAAAAGTAAATTTTTGAAAAATTTCCTATAAGAAGTAAATTTTTGAAAAATTTCCTATAAAAAGTAAATTTTTGAAAAATTTCCTATAAGAAGTAAATTTTTGAAAAATTTCCTATCAAAAGTAAATTTTTGAAAAATTTCCTATAAAAAATAAATTTTTGAAAAATTTCCTATCAAAAGTAAATTTTTGAAAAATTTCCTATAAAAAGTAAATTTTTGAAAAATTTCCTATAAAAAGTAAATTTTTGAAAAATTTCCTCTAAAAAGTAAAAGTTTAAAAATTTTCCTATAAAAAGTAAATTTTTGAAAAATTTCCTATAAGAAGTAAATTTTTGAAAAATTTCCTATAAGAAGTAAATTTTTGAAAAATTTCCTATCAAAAGTAAATTTTTGAAAAATTTCCTATAAAAAGTAAATTTTTTCAAAATTTCCTATTATAAGAAAATTTTTGAAAAATTTCCTATGATAAAAAAATTTTTGAAAAAATGCATTGGACTTAACCCAATTTCAAAATAAAATTTAAATTTTTATTTTATTCGAAGAAACATTTCCGTTTAGAACAATAAATGAATTGGACTTAATCCACTTTCAAAACAAATAAATTTCAAGTTTTTATTATGTTTGAATAATCTCTTAAATAGAAAAATATATGGGACTTAAAGCACTTTCAAAATAAAAATTTGTATCAATTCGTTAACTACAAAATGTTGGACTGTCAATATTTAAGTAGGTTTTGTAAATTTAAAATAAATTATTTTTCGCATAGTAAGATCCACAATTGCAGAACCTTTCCCCATCATTAACTGAATTTTTTTGGAATGTGGACTTATTCCACTTTCAAAATAAAGTCTTTATATGTTTTCTAATATGGGTAATCTTGGGTTAAGGCATTTATTTTAAAGTTTTTTTTTTTTGCAGAATCCACAAAAAAACGGTTTTTCTTTTGTTACATGTATTTATGGTGGGATTTTATTAAAAGGCATAGATAAACCTAATTTATGCACATATTTTAATATAATCAAAAACATTACTACAATCTCAGCTGGAATTTTTTTATTCCAATATATTTTTCCTCTATTTGCTTTCAAATAAGCAAAAAGTGTAGTAATAAATATAATTTAAGACTTAAATGGAATTAAAGTAAATCAAAATAAGCAGGTATTTTTAGAAGGAATTTTGAATATTTCCATATGAGTAAAAGGTTATTATAAAAGTGAAACATTGTTTTTAAAAACAATTTTAAACAAGATTTGCATGATATTCTTTGTTTGTACGCAGTTTAAATTTCTTTTTCTTTCATTTTATTTTTGACCCTGGTTATAGAAGGGTTAGTGATATCAAATTTCAACCAATTTTCTAATATTAAGTTTTTGTCGATATCCCTTAATTTTACGTCGCAGGTATTCTAAATATAACTGGAACTTTTTTTTCGCTTTTTTCAAATTTGCTGAACAATCTATTTAAAAGAACCAAAACAGGATTTTTAAAAAGGGTATGAAAAAAGTACTTATTATCATCCTGTGCAAAAGTGACATAACGTTAGTCCATTGCATCAAAAATGGGTATTTAAGTAACTTAAGGCCTTAAAAAAGTGAAACTATTCAAACCTTTTAAATTTTTTTTAAAATAATAATTTTCTATTGCATATGCTCAGGAGAGTCTTCAAGAACATAGGATATTTTTGAAAACCCTTGGTAATAAGGAAAGTCTTCAATCGATTTTAAGGTTATATGCCATGTCTTTGGATTATTCTAGTTAAATGTAAAACAATTTTGGGTATATCTACCTGTAGTACGAAACTTAATTTACTACATAGGTATGGTATACATATATATTCGCCTTGACTTGTATCCTTACAATCGCAATGTTGAATTCGTGCTGTGATTTACTATAAATGAACGTAGATTGTATTTCTCAGAGTTATTTTCCGAGATCACGCATTTATTTTCTCCGGGTACCTTGTCTTGCTGTTAAAGGTGTTCTTGTTTTGGTATATAAGGCTAAAATTATTATTTGATGTACCATGACCAAACGAATAATGCAGAAGTTTTTCTTTTTGGGGCTACTTTCATAAACAATTACCAGAATTAAATCCTGAAATCATGTATTGTACTGTGTTATATATTGAAGACTTTATTCTGAAAGTGTAATAAGTCCACATTCCAAAAAAATTGAGTTAATGATGGGGAAAGCTTATGCGAAAAATCATTTATTTTAAATTTACAGAACCTACTAAAATATTGACGGTCAAACATTTTGTAGTTAACGAATTGATACAAATTTTTATTTTGAAAGTGGTTTAAGTCCCATATATTTTTCTATTTAAGAGATTATTCAAACATAATAAAAACTTGAAATTTATTTGTTTTGAAAGTGGATTAAGTCCAATTCATTTATTGTTCTAAACGGAAATGTTTCTTCGAATAAAATAAAAATTTAAATTTTATTTTGAAATTGGGTTAAGTCTAATGCATTTTTTCAAAAATTTTTTTATCATAGGAAATTTTTCAAAAATTTTCTTATAATAGGAAATTTTTAAAAAATTTACTTCTTATAGGAAATTTTTCAAAAATTTACTTTTGATAGAAAATTTTTCAAAAATTTACTTCTTATAGGAAATTTTTCAAAAATTTACTTCTTATAGGAAATTTTTCAAAAATTTACTTTTTATAGGAAAATTTTCAAACATTTAATTTTTAGAGGAAATTTTTCAAAAATTTACTTCTTATAGGAAATTTTTCAAAAATTTACTTTTTATAGGAAATTTTTCAAAAATTTACTTTTGATAGGAAATTTTTCAAAAATTTATTTTTTATAGGAAATTTTTCAAAAATTTACTTCTTATAGGAAATTTTTCAAAAATTTACTTTTTATAGGAAATTTTTCAAAAATTTACTTTTGATAGGAAGTTTTTCAAAAATTTATTTTTTATAGGAAATTTTTCAAAAATTTACTTTTTATAGAAAATTTTTCAAAAATTTACTTTTTATAGGAAATTTTTCAAAAATTTACTTTTTATAGGAAATTTTTCAAAAATTTACTTTTTATAGAAAATTTTTCAAAAATTTACTTTTTTAGGAAATTTTTCAAAAATTTACTTTTTATAGGTAATTTTTCAAAAATTTACTTTTGATAGGAAATTTTTCAAAAATTTACTTTTTATAGGAAATTTTTCAAAAATTTACTTTTTATAGAAAATTTTTCAAAAATTTACTTTTTTAGGAAATTTTTCAAAAATTTACTTTTTATAGGAAATTTTTCAAAAATTAACTTTTTATAGGAAATTTTTCAAAAATTTACTTTTTATAGGAAATTTTTCAAAAATTTACTTTTTATAGGAAATTTTTCAAAAATTTACTTTTTATAGGAAATTTTTCAAAAATTTACTTTTTATAGAAAATTTTTCAAAAATTTACTTTTTTAGGAAATTTTTCAAAAATTTACTTTTTATAGGAAATTTTTCAAAAATTTACTTTTGATAGGAAATTTTTCAAAAATTTACTTTTTATAGGAAATTTTTCAAAAATTTACTTTTTATAGGAAATTTTTCAAAAATTTACTTTTTATAGGAAATTTTTCAAAAATTTACTTTTTATAGGAAATTTTTCAAAAATTTACTTTTTATAGGAAATTTTTCAAAAATTTACTTTTTATAGGAAATTTTTCAAAAATTTACTTTTTATAGGAAATTTTTCAAAAATTTACTTTTTATAGGAAAATTTTCAAAAATTTACTTTTTATAGGAAATTTTTCAAAAATTTACTTTTTATAGGAAATTTTTCAAAAATTTAATTTTTAGAGGAAATTTTTCAAAAATTTACTTTTTCAAGGAAGTTTTTCAAAAATTTACTTTTTAAAGAAAATATTTCAAAAATTTACTTTTTAAAGGAAATTTTTCAAAAATTTACTTTTTAAAGGAATTTTTTCAAAAATTTACTTTTTAAAGGAAATTTTTCAAAAATTTACTTTTTAAAGGAAATTTTTCAAAAATTTACTTCTTAAAGGAAATTTTTCAAAAATTTACTTTTTATAGGAAATTTTTCAAAAATTTACTTTTTATAGGAAATTTTTCAAAAATTTACTTCTTATAGGAAATTTTTCAAAAATTTACTTTTTATAGGAAATTTTTCAAAAATTTACTTTTTTAAAGGAAATTTTTCAACAATTTACTTTGTACAGGAAATTTTTCAAAAATTTACTTTTGATAGGAAATTTTTCAAAAATTTACTTTTTATAGGAAATTTTTCAAAAATTTACTTTTTATAGGAAATTTTTCAAAAATTTACTTTTTATAGGAAATTTTTCAAAAATTTACTTTTTATAGGAAATTTTTCAAAAATTTACTTTTTATAGGAAATTTTTCAAAAATTTACTTTTTATAGGAAATTTTTCGAAAATTTACTTCTTATAGGAAATTTTTCAAAAATTTTCTTTTTATAGGAAATTTTTCAAAAATTTACTTTTTATAGGAAATTTTTCAAAAATTTACTTTTTATAGGAAATTTTTCAAAAATTTACTTTTTATAGGAAATTTTTCAAAAATTTACTTTTTATAGGAAATTTTTCAAAAATTTACTTTTTATAGGAAATTTTTCAAAAATTTACTTTTTATAGGAAATTTTTCAAAAATTTACTTTTTATAGGAAATTTTTCAAAAATTTACTTTTTATAGGAAATTTTTCAAAAATTTACTTTTTATAGGAAATTTTTCAAAAATTTACTTTTTATAGAATTTTTTTAAAAATTTACATTTTATAGGAAATTTTAAAAAATTTACTTTTTATAGGAAATTTTTCAAAAATTTACTTTTTATAGGAAATTTTTCAAAAAATTTACTTTTTATAGGAAATTTTTCAAAAAATTTACTTTTTATAGGAAATTTTTCAAAAATTTACTTTTATAGAGAATTTACTTTTCTTTAGGAATTTTGATATGAAAAATATTTGGCAAAATTTTTTGAAACAAAATTTTTCGTTTTATTTGTTTTGAAAGTAAAATAAGTCCCATACATTTTCTAATTCAAAAGTAAAAATTTTTTCATACAAAACCAAAATTCTAATTTTATTTGTTTGGAAAACATTTTAAGTCCCATACATTTTTCAATAAAAAAAATTATTATTTTAAAATGTTTGCTTTGAAAGTGGTATAAGTCCATTCAACCCGTTAAAAAACACATTTCCAAATGGTTTTTATAAATTTATTTTTATGATATTGATAGGTTCTGATCAAATCGTAAGATTTAATTTACTAGAATTGGTCACCTATATTTTTAAAAACACTAAAACGCAAAACCCTTAATATCTCAATTAAAAAAAATGGACTTAATTCACTTTCAAAATAAGGTCTTCATATATACTCAATAATATTATACTTTTTTGGTGAACTTAAAGATCACTTCTGATCATTTATTCTTTTAGATATTCTTGACTTTCTTGAACGTTTTTGCTGAACTTTACATAACCTCTTAAAATGTATTATTTTTGTAAATAAGGAAAAAAGCTTAAAAGCTTTTTAAGCTAACATTTAATAATATTTTAAATTTGATTTTTTTTTGCGTAATTTAAAGTCATCTCTAAACCAATTATTTAAGTAAATATTGTTTACATTTCTTAAACTTTTATGCTGAACTTTGCATAACCTTTTTAAAACAAGGGTAAATATAAATATTTTGGCTAAATTTTAATAAACTGGAAAAATTTCTAAAAATTGTAAATGATATCACACAATAAACTCCAAACAAAAAAGCATTTTAAACATTTTATATGATTTTTTTGGGATATTTTTATGACTTAAAAAGAAATATTGAACCAGAAAAAAAAAGAAAAAACAAAATCATAAAATATTAACAAGGCATAACATAAAGAAATGAAATATGAAAAAATATATATGTATGTATGTTTAAAAAGCCTGACAAATCAAAACATATAAAAGATATAGAGATTTATATTTTTACCATATATAGGCCTTAGCATAAAACTAAGAGTGTGTGTGTGTATGTGTTTAAGGATTTATTAAATTTAAGTATGTCCTTGTAAGGAGGAAGCAGATATTTTAAGTAAAAAGATTATGTCGTTCAAAGTGAAACGACCCATATTGCCGATTATTAGGAAAACTAAATAAAGAAACTTGAAAAGGAAAAGAATTTTTATTTAGGGTGTGACCTGTAGCAGAGATTCTGAAAAAAAACAGGAAAAGACAGCAAAATAAAGTCAGTGTCAAAGACAGAGGGCATAAATCTAAATGTTAGAGAAAAACAAGCTTTTATATGTTTAAGTTTTTTATATGTTTATTTTTATATAAAAAGATAAATAACAGAATTTTTATAAAAACTAGGATTTTAAAACAAAATGTTCTTTCTTCTACATATGGACATTATTTATGTTTAGATATTTTTTACTTTAACTGCATATTTTTATCATTGTCGGTCTGTCTGTCTCAATGTCTGCAAAATTTCTGAAGTTTTTTTTTATATTTATGCTCGAGTTATCTCTACTTATATAGAATTTTGTCTGTTTTTGCCTTTTTTTATATAAAATAAAATTTATTTTTTTTTCTCATGAATGATACATTACATTCATAAAGTGCTCCATTACATTTTAAACTAAATCCGTCGTTTTCTTTAAAGAAGTCTTTAGGAAATGTATTTTATATTTTATTTAACAATTTTGTTTTTATTTAAATTTTTCTTGATTTAATAAAAAATGTTGTTATACTTTGTCGTAAGGACCAATTTTTGTTAAAATATGCCAATTATTTGTAATTTGCCAAATATGTTAAGAGGACACATAATAATACAAAAGAATTTTTGATTTGTTAAAATCAAATAATGTAAAACAAAAGTCGCAATTTTAATGTCTTTTGAGAAACATAATTATACCCTTCACCACCATAGGTGGAAAGGGTATTATAAGTTTGTGCTGATGTATGTAACGCATACAAATATTTGTCTTAGACCCATATTTTAGTATACTAATGGGCTTAGAATCACTTTTTGAGTCGATTTAGCGATGTCCGTCCGTCCGTCTGGCTGGCTGGACGGCTGGCTGGGTGGACCCCCATGTAAACCTTGTAATCAAACAACAGGTCACAATTCTAAAGATAATTTGATGAAATTTGGCACAGATCATTTTTTTTTTTTTTGATAATGTGACCATGGCTATTGAAATTCGTCGAAATCGGTCTATTATTTATGGTACCTCCCATAGGTCCCGGAATTGATATATTGGCCACAAAAATCAATATTTTTTCATAAAAATTTCAAACAAATACTGCTTAAACTTAAATTACTGTACCAAATTTTGTTGAAATCGGTCCACAGTTGACCATAGCTCCCATACAAACTCTTTTATCAAAACGCACTAAATGAGACAAAATTCACTAAACCGCTCCTAAATCCGAAGACAATGAGAATTTTAAGTCAATTTTTTGCATACATAATTTTTGTAATGACTGTAATCAACTAACCAAATTTTTGGATAATCGCTCCACATATTTTGCATACATAATTTTTGCTTTTTTCTTTCTGTTTTTTTTAGATTTTGATCTTTAAGATCATGTTTATATCCGCCATCAAAAGGAATGGCTTAGGGGGATATATTGAGATTGTCATTCCGTTTGTAATTTCCTTAATATTGGCTTAAAAACCAAAATTCATGTGTACTTTGAATCGACATGAAATTCTAAGATGACTAAGCAATGTCCATCTATCTGTCTGTCTGTTGTCGGTACGATAAAACATTCTTCATTTCGTGGAAAATTTTATTATCGAAATTGCTTGTTTGCTTATTAGTGACACATTATAATAGATATGATGATAAAACTAAGCACTGAGAAGTTTAACATGGCCATATAACAGCCTAAATTATACCTAAAATATACTTAAATGCGAAAAAATGTTAAACTATACTAGTTATATACATATATATACTGTACATGGTAGTTTTATGTCAATGGTAGCCAGTGTGCAAAATTTTGTCACAATCGGTCACCATTTGGCCAAATGCTTTTGTACAAAAAAACCTACGAAAACACAAAATACAAAAACAAGGGGGGGTTTTTGTTCGTCTGTCCGTCAAATGAATGCCCTTAAGCGCCTTTACTCAAAAAGCTAGAAAGAAGCTGTGAGGCCCTATGCTCCACTGGGAGTCAAGGATAATAGAAGGGCGAAGCCGGTTCATATTCAGTTAGAGCTCTCATATAACTCCACCCCAGAAATCACACTAGTGCTGATAAATTAAATTCAATTGTAAAAGATATGACAACTTAAATAAGATCAGAGAAATTTTATGCAACTATTGGGCAGAATATCAAATTTTAATGAAATTGGTACATATTTGACTATAGCTTTTTATATCTACAATCAAAAAGATTTGGAGATACATTAAGTATATTAGGATTGGACCTACGAAATTAGATAGCTTTCAATTAATGTTTAGTCCAGACTTTATATACGGTGGATGCATTAGGAACTCCTAAGAAAATATATGGACCTATAGTATTACTGTCTTTGGTCTAACTATTGAGCACAATGAAAATTATTTAATAGCTTATAATGTGAAATTATGCCTGGTTATGAGATCAAATTTTGTACAAAGTAAATACAAGGGAAACCACTTTTACAAACAATACCAAGTTGCATAATTTTGATAAAATCTGGTCCATATGTGAGATATGTTTCTAAAATTAACACAATTTGATGGTGGGTATATAAGATTTCGCATAGCCAGATATAGCACTCTTACTTGTTACTTTTTGCCAGCACAGCTTGAGACTAAAAATTTTAAATTGAAGATTTTCTATATAATATCACGAACTTTTATGTTATCCGCCCCATTGTGATAAGTTCACTACTTATAATTCTTCCCTTAGTTTTTTAGAATGTTTCTGTTGATGTAGTTATTGTTCTGTTTGTGTCTATAAGCATAACAACATTTTTCTCTTAATGTTTTGCTGCAAGAGTAGAGCAACATTTTTCTCTTTATCTACGTTATCTCTCTCTGCCGCTGTTTACTTTAGATAACCGTTTTGAGCAGCGTATGTATGAGTGTGTTCTTGATCATGAGAGAATATATTGGAACATGCATGAACATTCGTAAGCCGCATTGTTAGTGTAATCGACGACAGTTTATGTACATCTGCAGAAAATGCTAGAAACCCTCTTCTCTACTATAAAAGGCTGACGAACTGATATCGTGTCAGAGTTTTAATTCAGACGCGTATTAGAGAACAGTGAGACTAAAAGTACTTGTAAAGTTACAAGTTTGTTTACAGTGTTTGTGATTTGTGTCTTAAGTGAACTTACTTAAAAGTTAACAAAACTATAACTTTGTAAAAGTGTTTTAATTCGTTTGTTTGCAAAAAGAATTCCTTTCACGTTTTTAAAGGATAAACGTAACAATAATATTTCTTTTTAAAAATTTTGTATTGTAAATTTTTCATTGCAATAATATTACGAATATTTAATAAACAAAAAAATGTATATATCTAAAATTTTCTCTAAAAGTCTTAAATATTGAAAGATATTTTTAAAAAATTCTCATATTCCAAATTTTTTTTGTTACAATTTTTAATAAAAAATGTGAATTTTAAAAAATTTTCTTAAAAAAAATCTTCTATATTTATAATCTTTTTAAAAAATTTTTGTTTAATAAAAAATTATTTTAAAATCTATTTTTTATCCTAAAATCTAATTTCTTAAATATTTTTATTAAACTCATTCTTTGGTTTCTTTTTAAATAAAACTAACAAAAAAATAATTTTGAATACAAATAATCTTCTTTCATTTATACAAATAATAATATTTTTATAGGAATTTAAATTAATGCAAATATGAATCTTAAAATCCTAAATATATGTACACAGTATATGTTTGTTAAGCCTTAATTACATTCAGTTCCTTAGTTATATCTTTTAAAAAATTTATGTATTCGTTTATTTTATTTCATTTTATTTGTATATTTTCTAACTTTAAAAACTCTTTACACTTGTTATCAGTTTTAATGCCAACTCATACGATATTAAAACAAACCAAAAAAAAAAAATACTACAAAATATAAAGTAAAATTCTAAGAAATTACTTTAAAGCAACAAAATGAAGAATGAACAAAAAGTTAAAGCTACAGAAACAAAAAAAAAACTATAAAATGAAATAAATTGTAAGAGAAAAACATGTTACATCCGTTTCCTGTTCCTGGCTTTAGAAGAAAAACAACATTTATAAATTCTTATTTGTTTTTTTTTGCTGTATATTTGTTTAAATTAAAGGAAACCAACTACATAAAGATAGATATTTTTACACTATAGAATAGAGTTATTAGACATTAGGGTAGTTTTGTTAGAAAAATACTAATAAAGAGGTGTTCAAACTTGGTCAACCAGAAAAGTTTGAACCAGTTTGAAAAATGTAATTCAAATCAGAAAATGCTTTAATTTTTATTTGGACTTTTCAAAACCAATTATCCTTCTAATGTAGTAATTTGAATCATTACTAAAAAGCGAGTTCTGCTAATAGTTCATATATCCTCAGAAAGAAATGGCTTAAATTATGTATTAAATTTTAAAATCATACATGTGTTAATATGTAACTTGTATTTATACAACAGAACATGTGAAGTTTTACTTACATATCCATACATGTATTTATGTACATATGAATATAAAACTTTTTTTATTTACACATTTATATTTTTCAGTTTTATATGTATGTTTCTTTGCTTGTGTTTATTTTCTTGTAATATTATTACAAATGTAAAAATTTTGTAATCCTTAAATACTAAAATAACACTTTGGGCTATTCTTCATGTTCTAAACGTGTTTGGTTTTAATTCTAGAATATGTGTATACACATATATGTATATGTATACATATATATGTCTATACATATATATAAGTGTAAGATGGATATATATTCATATATCGTCGCTGTAACGACATATTCAACTAAGCGACTTTAAGCAACATAAAAATAGATCTGGAGACTTGCCGTATATAGTAGTGGACTAGATGGGGGATGACTAATTCAACTACTTAATGACTAGGGTAAAGATGACTACCGAAAACTAGGATTGAGCAGATACCTTAGTCAGCGAATTTTATTATATAATGTACTGATACTATACTATAGAGTACTATAGAGTAAAAATGACTGTAGTCGTTGGCTAGAGTAGAGTTGACCATAGTCGAAGAGTAGAGTAGAGTTGACCATGGTCGACGAGTAGAGTAGAGTTGGCAATAGTCCACGACTAGAGTAGAGTTGAATGTAGTTGACGAAAAGCAAAAAGTTGACTAAAGTTGACGTCTTGAGTAGAGTTGACTATAGTCGACGACTAGAGCAGAGTTGACTATAATCAACGACTGGAGTAAGGTTGACTATAGTCGAAGACCACAACAAAGTAGACTTTAGTCGATGACTAGAGTAGAGATGACCATAGTTATCAACTAGATTTGACTACAGCCACCCGCTGGTGTAGAGTTCACTTTAGTCAACGTCTAGAGTAGAGTTCACTACAGTTGACGACTAGAGTAGATTTGAATATAGTCGACGACTTTACTAGAGTTAACTGCAGTCGACTGCTAGAGTAGAGTTGCCTTTATCCGACGTCTTGAGCAGATTTGGCTATAGTCAACGGCTGTAGTAAAGTTGACTATATTCGACAAATAGAGTAGAGTTTATTATAGTCCACGATTAGATTTGACTATAGCCGCCGATTAGAGTAAAAATGGCTATAGTCGACGACTACAGCATGGTTATCTTTAGACGACGACTAGAGCAGAGTTGACCACAGTCGACGACTAGAGAAGAGTAAGCTTTAGTTAAGAGTTGACTACAGTCAACCTCTAGAGTAAAGTTGACTATAGTTGACGACCAGAGCAGAGTTGATTAAAGTCAATGACTAGAGTAGAGATGCCTATAGTCGATGACAAAGGTGGACTGTATACGACGACTAGAGAAGATTAGATTATAATCGGCGACTAGAGAAGACGATGGTCGACGACTAGAGTAGACTATAGTCGACGACTAGAGTAGACTATAGTCGACGACTAAAGCAGACTATAGTCCGCGACTAGAGTAGACTATAGCTGATGACTAGAGTAGACTATAGTCGACGACTAGAGAAGACTACTAGGCGACGACTAGAGTAGACTATAGTCGACGGCTAGAGTAGACTATAGTCGACGAATAGAGTAGACTATAGTCGACGACTAGAGAAGAGTAGACTATAATCGAGGACTAGATCAGACTATAGTCGACGGCTAGAGTACACTATAGTCGACGACTAGAGAAGACTAATAGGCGACGACTAGAGTAGACTACAGTCGACAACTAGAGTAGACTATAGTCGACGACAATAGCTGGCGACTCTAGTCGACTATAGTCGACGACTAGAGAAGAGATGATTTTAACTGACAACTAGAGCGGGATTGACTATGGTCGACATCTAGAGTAAAATTGACTACAATCGAAGATCAGAGTGGGGTTAACTACAGTCAACGGCCAGAGTTAAGTATGGTCGAAATAGTCGAAAAAAAAAAAATATTTTTGTATTAAAAGACATATATCCTATTTTGCGACACATGCTAACTATAAGTGAATATATTTTCATATGTGTAACAATAAGTATTTGTGCTTATGCATGTGTTAAAGACTATGAAGAAAAAAATATATTTTTTTTTTAATATTTAAATTTTGTTGTATATTTTTAAAACACAAACATCCTTAATAAGGATTCGTTATCCTTTAAATATTTAAAAAGAAAAAAAAGAAAAATATATATACAAACAAATCTATGATATTCTTAATTTAGTTTACAATTTGTTTAAAAATGTATATAATAGGAATCTAGAGTTCATATGTAAGGATTTATATAGAGATTGGAATTGATGAAAATTTTGTATATCTTAAATTTATTTTTACTTCATATGAAAATAATAAGAAAATGTAAAATAGAATATATTTAAGGTTGTCAATATTTGTCTAAAAATTAAAAGAAAATTCAATTTAATATGAAATATTAAAAAAAACTAAATAACATGCATTAAACTTGTTATTAATACCAGCGTATGAGTGATATTGAATTATACAAGAATTGATATCAATTACACGTAATGTAGAGATTTGCAAATTCATGTTTATGATAAGGTAATAAATAGTTGTTCAAATAAATTTATTTAATCTAACAAATATTTATTGTAAACTTCAGTATTTCATCTTAATTTTATAGAATTTTCAATAAAAGCTTTAAAACTTTTGCCTTATAGTTTTTTATACAACATTTCCCTCACTTATCATAAATTTCTATATATTTATGCCAAGTTCATTGTATTTTACTTCCCACATCATATCCTTCTCATAATAAACTCTACTAATTGATATTTGAATGTAAATTTTTTTATATTTGTTTGTTTAACACTTCATAAAATTGATTTAATGCAAACACCAACTCTCAAGCTTTATCTACAACAAGTGTCAATGCATTTTTTTTTCAAGACCAAAAAATATTCGCAAATATTATTCAAAGCCATAAAAGATGAGAGTTTTAAAAAAACACTTTGAATAAATTGCTTCAACTTGAGAATATTGAAATTAAATTTAATAGTCATCATCAGAGTCATTATCAACTCGAATGTGTCATCATAAAAACATGGGAGCTTTCGATACTGGCGACAAAGATATGAGTGAGTTATGGTTTTTGCTTTGCAATTTATTAATATTCATTTATGTTCAATAGTTATTTTTATAGATTTTTGGTTATAAATATTTATAAAATACAAAAAGCATTTTTTATTTTTTATTTTTTGGTATAAGGTCTAACAAAAAGCTCTTGAAATCCTTTAACATATTCAACAAAGATAAAAATAAGGAATAAAAGAAATTGGTTAGAGTAGTTGACTATAGCCTATAATGATAAGAGTATTGTAGGTAACAGTAGTCGTCGAGTATTGAATCGAACGATATTCGATGACTTAAAAAAAGTTGACTTTAGTAGACGACTAGAGTACATTAGACTTAATGCAACCATTCGAGTAGATTTGACTATAGTCAACGACTAGGGAAGAATTTACTACAGTCAACGACTACAGAAAAGTTGAATTCAGTCGAAGATTAGACTAGAGTTGATAACAGCTGACGAGTAGAGATGAGTTGACCATAGTCGACGACTAGAGAAAAGTTGACTGAAGTCAACGACTAGAGAAGAGTTGACTATAATCGACGACTAGAGAAGAGTTGCTATAGTCGACGACTAGAGAAGAGTTGACTATAATCGACGACTAGAAAAGAGTTAACTATAGTCGACGACGAGAGAAGAGTTGGCTTTAGACGGCGACTAGAGAATAGTTGGCTATAGTCGACAACAAGAGAAAAGTTGACTAGAGCTGGCGATTAGAGTTAGATTGGCTAGTCTGCAAGACTATAGCCGGTGAATATGAAAGAGTAGAGTTGTCTATAATCCACGACTAGATTAGAGTTGCCTATAGTCGACGACTAGAGAACAGCCTATATCCGACAACTAAAGATGGGCTGACTATAGTCGACAACTAAAAAATAGTTGAGTACATTCTATGATTAAATTATATTGACTATAGTCAACAACTAATACAGAGCTAACTATAGTCGACATCTAAAATTTACTGTAGTCGATGTTTTGAGTTGACTATAGTCGACATCTGGAAATTGCTATAGTGGACGGCTTAAGTTTACTCTAATCGATTTACCTTTTTTTTTCTTAAAATTTTTTCTTTGTCTTAATCATTTATCAAATCCATTTCCCAATTTAACAATAAAATTTAACATAATTTAATTTATTTGTGTCTTAAGAAATTCTTTTAGATATCTTAAATAACACAAAAATTTCCTTAACATTTTACAATTTGATGAGCCTGTAAGACCATGATTATCTTATGGTTATTTAGTAACACTTGAGGTTTGTTTAACAACTACTAATAACATTTAATTTAAACAAAAATGTCATTTTAATATGAATTTAAACTAAAAAGTGTCGGAACTTATCTCTAAGAGAATGTTAATATTTAAAGAAAAGTGTCCAGTTCTTCTGTCAAATAAAACAAATATAATTTGAATTGTAGACAAGACCGAAAGCATAAATTAATGTTATTCCTGGAGAAAAAACAGTAGAACCTGAAATATGTTGGACTAATTTGAAAGAAAAAGATTTTAAGTTGAAGTCTGGAATTTTGTTAACCATTTTAGAATTTTTTAGATTTATTTTAATAGAAAAATTGCTTTTTTCTTTCACTAAAAATTTTATTTATTATTATTTTCACAAAAAAAATTATGTTCCCTATAATCTTTGTTCTACATTATAATCATTAAAATGTATAGAATTAGCCTTATACAAGTGCTGGAGAATTAAATTTTTGGCTTCTTAAGACTTTAAATTTATATTATTCATTTTATATCTGTTATGTGTGTGACATTTAAATATAAACTTTTACATGTAAAACCAAATACATGTGTTTTGAGTCTTCTGTAAATATTAATATTAATTACCCAGCAGAACTCGAAAACTGCTACTCTTAAGGTACTTACTATGTAATCACAAATTTTTCTACACATCTTAATTTTTATATTTCTGTGAAGAAGGCATCTTATTAAACTGCAGGGAGTGTACTGATCTTAATGGTAAAAATGTTCTTTACTTGTAGTTTACATGTGTTGTTGTGGTAAGCCAGTAGCACTTTTTGGTAATAATAGAAAATAAGTTATATAAAATTCTAAATTGTCAAAGAGTGAAATTAAAAATTTTTGAAAACGTACTGAAATACAAAATTTCCAATTTCAATGAAATTTAGAATACATTCTTTCCCAATATATATATATATATATATATATATATATATATATATATATATATATATATATATATATATATATATATATATATATGAGTCTATTTTCAGACTCATTGAAAGATCTACGTCTTAACTCCGGCTCCGAATTGCATTAGTTAAAGAAGTTTTATATAGCCTAATAGTCAGTAACCAGTGGCTACCTATGTTATGAGATGAACCGCTTTTTTTTGAAAATTTACTTTTGGGTGTGTCTGGCCAGAGATCTAGTTCGGGACCTCTGGTATGCTAGGCGGATGACTAACCTGCTATACTACGGCGGTTCACTAGCTCATACTTCCTTAAAATTTTGAATTTCCCTTTCGTTAACATACTTTTTTTCAAGATTTTTTTTTGTATATGGTTAGATATTTAGAGTACTAGTGATGGCGGGACAGAAACCGCAATTTTTTAATTTCTTCTCCACAAATATTGCTTTCAAATTATTAAATTAATAATTTGAATAAAATTACGAACTCAAGCATGATTATACCTTATTTTTATTTTAATTAAGTTCGAATAGTTAATTCTAAAAATAATTTAAACGCTGGGCGCCGGTTTGAAACCAAAAAAAAGTTGGTAAATTAACCCTTATGTCTACAACCACCTACCCGGGTATGTTTTTCATTTTCAATTTGATATTGATTGGTCACCGAATGAGCTATCGACTTGAAATTTTAAATAAGCTCCTAAAATTTAGTTTTTCAATGTTTAAAAAAATAATTTATTTATTTCATTTTTTTGAAAAAAATCTACGAGCAGTTTTTGAGATTTACTCCTTTACCATACAACCGACATACCCGGGTATGAACGAAATAAATCAAACAATTTTTGGAGTGAAAATCAAAAAATATGTACCAAATGCTCAATACATATGTAAGTCATTTATATACATATCATTAAAAATAACACCTCTTTATAAAACAAGCAAGAAAGTGATATAGTCGGTCAAGACCGACCATACGATACCCTTCACCACTAAGGTCAAAGGTGTTCTTTTTCCTGTATAAAGACAAATTTTTGCAAAATTTTGCCATAATGCAAATATTTTCTCAAAACTTATATAATTAAGCTGTTTTCGTCATTTGGACATATATGAGAGCTAGGGTCAAATGTAGACCGATTATCTCGAAATAGTTGTTACAAAAATTATTTGTGCAAAAAATTAACTTAAATTTTGCATTATCGTCAGATTTGCGAGCGTTTTAGTGATATTTGTCTCATTTAGTGAGTTTTGACAGAAGAGTTTGTATGGGAGCTATTATCAAATATGGACCGATTTCAACATAATTTGGTACAGTGATTTAAGTTTACATAAGCAGTATTTGTTTTAAATTTCATGAAAAATATTAATATTTGTGGCCAATATATCAATTCCGGGAAGTGGGACCTATGGGAGGTACCATAAATAATTGACCGATTTTGACGAATTTCAACAGCCATGGTCCCATTGTTAAAAAAATGATCTGTGATAAATTTCATCAAATGATCTTTAGAATTACGACCTGTAGTTGGATTACAAGGTCTACATGGGTGTCCAGCCAGCCAGATGGACGGATGGACGGACATCGCTAAATCGACTCCGAAAGAGATTCTTAGCCTATTGGTATACTAAAAGGTGGGTCTAAGACAAATATTTATATATGAAAAATTTTAAATTTAAAAATTTACTCATGGACAAATAATATTGTAATCAAAATTTTTCTGTACATAATTTTTTCATTTAAAATTTATCAGAATAAAACTTTTCTATTGAACATTTTTCTACAGAAAAATTTTTTTCCCAACCAACTTTTTTTTGGTTTTATCAAAAACAATTTATTACAATAAGAAATAATTGTAATAAATTGGGATCTTAGTGCAATACATTATAGAAACTTTATATACTCTTCACCACCATAGGTGGAAATGGTATTATAAGTTTGTGCTAATGTATGTAACGCTTAGAAATATTTGTTTAAAAGGTGGGTCTACTTTTTGTATACCAATAGGTTTAGAATCACTTTCTGAGCCGATTTAGCGATGTCCGTCCGTCTGGCTGGCTGGACGGCTGGCTCGCTGGTTGGACCCCCATGTAAATCTTGTAATCAAACTACAGGTCGCAATTCTAAAGATAATTTGATAAAATTTGGCACAGAACATTTTTATATAATCGGACCATGGCTATTGAAATTCGTCAAAATCTATCCATTATTTATGGTACCTCCCATAGGTCCCGGAATTGATATATCGGTCACAAATATAAATATTTTTTCATGAAATTTAAAAAAAATACTGCTTATTCAAACTTAAATCACTTTACCAAATTTCGTTAAAATCGGTCCACATTTGACCATAGCTTCCATACAAACTCTTGTTTAAAAAAGCACTTAATGAGACAAAAATCACCAAAACGCTCGTAAATCTAAAGATAATGAGAATTTCAAGATTATCTTTTGCACTCATAGTTTTGTATCAACTGTAATTAATTTGCCAAATTTCGAGATAATCGGTCCACATTTGACCCTAGCTTGCATAAAAGTCCAAATGACGGAAGCAGCATAAATATATAAGTTTTGAGAAAATGTTTGTATGATGCCAAAATTTAGGAAATATTTGTCTTTATACCGGAATATTAACACGTTTTACGTTAGTGGTGAAGGGTGTCGTATGGTCGGGCTTGACCGACTATAGCACTTTCTTACTTGTTTACTTAATATCTGATGTTCAAAAATTTTTGAAGAACCCTTTTCAAAAAAAATTTTTCTATTAAACATTTTATATTGAATTTATTTTATAAAAATAATTTCATACCAAACATTTTTGAATTTTTCTATAGAAAATATTTTACATTTAAAATTTTACTATATAAAAAATTTCTTTTCAATATGTTTGTATAGACAAATATTATATTCAAAATTTTTCTGTACAAAAAATTTTACATTAAAAATTTTTGTAAATTAAACATTTCTATTTAACATTTTTCTATAGCAAAAATTTTACATTTCAATTTTTTTTAAGGAAAAATTTTACATTAAACATTTTTTATAGAAAATTTCAAATTTTATTTACAAAAAAAATTTTGCTTTGTTATTTTTCTATATAAAAATTGGTATCGAAAATATTTATAATTGAATATTTTTATATAGAAAAAAAATTAAATTGAATTTTTTTTATAGAAAAAATTTTAGATTGAACATTTTTGCGTTTTTCTTGATCTAGATATTTTTCTATAATTTGAAGATATTGCAATCCATACATACATTTTTTTTTTAAAGTGAATTAAAAGTGGATAAAGAACATTGAAAGACACATAAACGCACAAACAAACAAACTACATTCCATAAGCATAAGTTGTTTCCAGATTGAATTGAAAGTGGCTTACACTCTTTTTTATGGGACTTTTCAAAACGACTATACTCCAAATCTATGTATGGAAGTACTACATCTCTGAGTTTATGTGGATTTGTATCGATGTTGACAATTTTGTTTGCTCACTTACCAATTGATCCAAATATGAGCCATATGGCTAAAGATGATCAATTCTACTTATATTCATTAATTTTGTTTTGGAAAAAGAAATATGAATTATTTTGACAGATGTCTGTAGCTACAACAAAATGTATGACCGCGAGCAACTATCAAAGTTCGGAAATACCTAAGATATTTTGTGTAATTAGATATAATTATATTTTGTATTCCGATTTTTTTCTTCTATTAGAGCTTTAACTATAACTAAATTACATATCTTAAATGTATTTTCATTTTATTTCCCAAACAAAATCATGTTCTTTAAATCTCTTTCAAATTTTTCTTTAATGGTCTCTTAGCTTTTCCTTTAAAGCACAAAAGACACACATCATGTCAAAACAAAAACAACTTAAAATCTTTAACAAAATACTTGTAAATGTGAACATGACGAATCTTGTTCTGTTTTGTTTGCATAAAATTTTAAACAATAACTGGAAACTGCTCGAGAGCAGAGTTCTTAAACAAAAGTTACATTTGCAACAAATATTCAAATGCGAAATCAAATTGTGTCCTCTTGCTTCTGATGATGATGAGTTCGTCATCAACTGCAACAACATAAGCAACATCAACTGTTGAGGAGTAAGAGCAGAAGGTTTGTATGGTCAACAGACAATGACTGGCAACTGAAGTGTAACATTTACATAGTTTTTCTGAGTTCTAGTTATTGTTGTTGTTGTTGTTGCAGTTATTGCAACAGTATATTTGTAGTTCGTTGCTGTTGTTGCTTTTGTTGATTTTGTTAACATATGTTCAAGAGCATTGAAATAGAAGTTTTTAATAAGTGTGTGTATGTGTAAATGTAGAATTTTTGAAAGGGAAAGAGCTAAGGAACTTTTATTTACTGGAAAATCTTAATTTGATAATTCCAATCACATTTTTAAACACAGTTAAGATAGGTTTTTAAAACAAATTGTATTTAAAGAAATCTTCCTTTGAATCTACCAAGAACTTCTATGATCACAAATAAAATAGAAACGAGTTAAGCTCTTTTTAAATTTAAGACTCAAAGGCTTTTCCACTGCGGGCCTGATATAAGAATTTACCCCTTTGGTGTCTGCCTTTATTTGCATTTCTCGTACTACATGTGAAATGTTGAAAATTTGCATCAAAAGTTTGTTTACTTAACTATTGAGAGAATAACTAGGAAAAACTATGAGTGGTAGTTGCTGTTGCAGAAAGTAGTTGCTATTCTTGTTATTCGGTTTATGCAACATATTTTAAAGTTTGTTTTAGATTAAAAAAAAAAACAAAAACTTTTTCTTTAGTTTATTTTTAAATTTGTAATGGATTTCTTGTAAATGAAAAACGAAACGGAATAAAAACCAATAATGTTTAATGTTTAAAATTGCTAATGACATTTAAATGTGAATTTTAATGAAGAATGATTTGGTTAAACAAATTATAATTAAACAACAGATCTTAACATAGGAACCTTTCAAAATATTTCAAGATTAAATTTTTTCTAAATAGAAATAGAAAAAATTTCATATTGAAATATTTTCTAAAGAAAAAATTTCATACTAAAATATTTTCTATAAAAATATCTCATATTGAAATATTTTCTATAGAAAATATTTCATATAAAAACCGTTTCTATAGAAAAAATTTTATATTGCAATTTTTACTATAGAAAAAATTTTATAATGCAATTTTTTCTATAGAAAAAATTTTATATTGCAATTTTTTCTATAGAAAAAATTTTATATTGCAATTTTTTCTATAGAAAAAATTTTATATTGAAATTTTTTCTATAGAAAAAATTGTATCTTGAAATTTTTTCTATATAAAAAATTGTATCTTGAAATTTTTTCTATAGAAAAAATTGTATAATGAAATTTTTTTTTATAGAAAAAATTTTATATTGATATTTTTTCTATAGAAAAAATCTTATATTGAAATTTTTTCTATAGAAAAAATTTTATATTGAAATTTTTTCTATAGAAAAAATTTTATATTGAAATTTTTTCTATAGAAAAAATTTTATATTGAAATTTTTTCTATAGAAAAAATTTTATATTGAAATTTTTTCTATAGAAAAAATTTTATATTGAAATTTTTTCTATAGAAAAAATTTTATATTGAAATTTTTTCTATAGAAAAAATTTTATATTGAAATTTTTTCTATAGAAAAAATTTTATATTGAAATTTTTTCTATAGAAAAAATTTTATATTGAAATTTTTTCTATAGAAAAAATTTTATATTGAAATTTTTTCTATAGAAAAAATTTTATATTGAAATTTTTTCTATAGAAAAAATTTTATATTGAAATTTTTTCTATAGAAAAAATTTTATATTGAAATTTTTTCTATAGAAAAAATTTTATATTGAAATTTTTTCTATAGAAAAAATTTTATATTGAAATTTTTTCTATAGAAAAAATTTTATATTGAAATTTTTTCTATAGAAAAAATTGTATATTGAAATTTTTTCTATAGAAAAAATTTTATATTGAAATTTTTTCTATAGAAAAAATTTTATATTGAAATTTTTTCTATAGAAAAAATTTTATATTGAAATTTTTTCTATAGAAAAAATTTTATATTGAAATCTTTTCTATAGAAAAAATTTTATATTGAAATTTTTTCTATAGAAAAAATTTTATATAGAAATTTTTTCTATAGAAAAAATTTTATATAGAAATTTTTTCTATAGAAAAAATTTTATATTGAAATTTTTTCTATAGAAAAAATTTTATATTAAAATGTTTTCTTTTCTATAGAAAAAATTTTATATAGAAATTTTTTCTATAGAAAAAATTTTATATTAAAATTTTTTCTATAGAAAAAATTTTATATTAAAATTTTTTCTTTTCTATAGAAAAAATTTTATATTAAAATTTTTTCTTTTCTATAGAAAAAAAAATTTTTTCTTTTCTATAGAAAAAATTTTATATTAAAATTTTTTCTTTTCTATAGAAAAAAAAATTTTTTCTTTTCTATAGAAAAAATTTTATATTAAAATTTTTTCTTTTCTATAGAAAAAATTTTATATTAAAATTTTTTCTTTTCTATAGAAAAAATTTTATATTGAAATTTTTTCTATAGAAAAAATTTTATATTGAAATTTTTTCTATAGAAAAAATTTTATATTGAAATTTTTTCTATAGAAAAAATTTTATATTGAAATTTTTTCTATAGAAAAAATTTATATTGAAATTTTTTCTATAGAAAAAATTTTATATTGTAATTTTTTCTATAGAAAAAATTTTATATTGAAATTTTTTCTATAGAAAAAATTTTATATTGAAATTTTTTCTATAGAAAAAATTTTATATTGAAATTTTTTCTATAGAAAAAATTGTATATTGAAATTTTTTCTATAGAAAAAATTTTATATTGAAATTTTTTCTATACAAAAAATTTTATATTGAAATTTTTTCAATAGAAAAAATTTTATATTGAAATTTTTTCTATAGAAAAAATTTTATATTGAAATTTGTTCTATAGAAAAAATTTTATATTGAAATTTTTTCTATAGAAAAAATTTTATATTGAAATTTTTTCTATAGAAAAAATTTTATATTGAAATTTTTTCTATAGAAAAAATTTTATATTGAAATTTTTTCTATAGAAAAAATTTTATATTGAAATTTTTTCTATAGAAAAAATTTTATATTGAAATTTTTTCTATAGAAAAAATTTTATATTGAAATTTTTTCTATAGAAAAAATTTTATATTGAAATTTTTTCTATAGAAAAAATTTTATATTGAAATTTTTTCTATAGAAAAAATTTTATATTGAAATTTTTTCTATAGAAAAAATTTTATATTGAAATTTTTTCTATAGAAAAAATTTTATATTGAAATTTTTTCTATAGAAAAAATTTTATATTGAAATTTTTTCTATAGAAAAAATTTTATATTGAAATTTTTTCTATAGAAAAAATTTTATATTGAAATTTTTTCTATAGAAAAAATTTTATATTGAAATTTTTTCTATAGAAAACATTTTGTATTGATATTTTTTCTATAGAAAAAATTTCTATACAAAATTTTTTCTATAGAAAAAATTTTATATTGAAATTTTTTCTATAGAAAAAATTTTATATTGAAATTTTTTCTATAGAAAAAATTTTATATTGAAATTTTTTCTATAGAAAAAATTTTATATAGAAATTTTTTCTATAGAAAAAATTTTATATAGAAATTTTTTCTATAGAAAAATTTTATATTAAAATTTTTTCTATGGAAAAAATTTTATATTGAAATTTTTTCTATAGAAAAAATTTTATATTGAAATTTTTTCTATAGAAAAAATTTTATATTGAAATTTTTTCTATGGAAGAAATTTTATATTGAAATTTTTTCTATGGAAAAAATTTTATATTGAAATTTTTTCTATGGAAAAAATTTTATATTGAAATTTTTTCTATAGAAAAAATTTTATATTGAAATTTTTTCTATAGAAAAAATTTTATATTGATATTTTTTCTATAGAAAAAATTTTATATTGAAATTTTTTCTATAGAAAAAATTTTATATTGAAATTTTTTCTATAGAAAAAATTTTATATTGAAATTTTTTCTATAGAAAAAATTTTGTATTGAAATTTTTTCTATAGAAAAAATTTTATATTGAAATTTTTTCTATAGAAAAAATTTTGTATTGAAATTTTTTCTATAGAAAAAATTTTATATTGAAATTTTTTCTATAGAAAAAATTTTATATTGAAATTTTTTCTATAGAAAAAATTTTATATTGAAATTTTTTCTATAGAAAAAATTTTATATTGAAATTTTTTCTATAGAAAAAATTTTATATTGAAATTTTTTTTATAGAAAAAATTTTATATTGAAATTTTTTCTATAGAAAAAATTTTATATTGAAATTTTTTCTATAGAAAAAATTTTATATTGAAATTTTTTCTATAGAAAAAATTTTATATTGAAATTGTTTTTATGTAGAAAAATTTTATATTGAAATTTTTTCTATAGAAAAAATTTTATATTGAAATTTTTTCTATAGAAAAAATTTTATATTGAAATTTTTTCTATAGAAAAAATTTTATATTAAATTTTTTTCTATAGAAAAAATTTTATATTGAAATTGTTTTTATGGAAAAAATTTACTATTGAAATTGTTTTTATGGAAAAAAATTTCTATTGAAATTGTTTTTTTGGAAAACATTTTCTATTGAAATCTTTTTCTATAGAAAAATTTTTCTGTTGAAGTTTTTTCTATAGAAAACAATTTATATTGAAATTTATTCGATAAAAAGAATTGTATTAACATTTTTCTATTGAAACGTTTTCGTTTTTAAATTTTCTAATACTAAACATGTTTTCCTTTTTTTGAATCTAAAAAAGTTCTTATTGAATTTATTTAAAACATTTCAAAAAATTATGCAAACATTTAAATTTTCAAGAATTTTTCATAGAATTTTAGCTCAAGAAAATCACAAAATTGTTTATGTTCATTGACCCTATTACATGATTTTTGTAATGTAAACTTCTTAAATGTAGCAAAATTCATTCAAAGAAGTGGGTCAACAAAATGAGTGCAACACAAAAAAAAGTAAAACTAACGTAATGTCACTAACATTGTTGCAAGTCTCAGCAGCAACAAACTGCAAGTTCAGCAACAAATTCAGTCAAGTGATGATAATCAGAAGCACAAAACGAAAACTATTTCTGAAAAGAGGAAGACGAACGGACCGAGAAGAAAGCAAACGTATTTTTTAAACTAAATTCAAATTAAAAGTTTATTTCGTTTTCTAGTTTTTCTTTGTTAAGGTTTTTTTGAAGATGTCGTTTGGTTTTAATTAAAATTGCATTTTCAGGGCCCTATTAAGGATGAAAGAAATTTATGTCATTTACATAATTAGATTTGAAGACATGTTGGTACTTATGATTTTTACAAATTTAATAGAAATTTAATTGTTTATCTCAAATTTAGTAGACAATGAGGAAATTTAAATTTTACACAACTTTTAAGACAACTTTTTTTGTTCTAAAGCATTTCTTTGAGTAAATATTGTTTTACGTAAATTTTTTTAATTTTTCAATTATTTTAAAAATTTATTTTCTATTTTATTCTTCTCTTTAAGAAATTCCAACAAGAAAACCTTCCACTAGTTGCACTTTATTCATTGATGCAAAATATTTTCCATTTGTGCCATTAAAATTAATGCTCTTTGCATTGCTCAGAAATTTACACAATTTACCAACACTTAGACATTGAAAAGAAACTCACTTTTCTATAACATCCACTTCCTCTTACAAGGACATCGTAAAGTGAAGGCAAACACATATATATATTATACCAAATATTATAGAGTTTACCACTTGAATATTTGCAAAACCTTAGAAATAGTTTGCGGTCATAGAGAATTTTTTAGTTTAAACTTTAACCCCGGCAGATAGTGCATAGGTTTGTATACCCTTCCCCACCATTAGTGGAAAGGGTATTAAAAATTTGTGCTGATGTATGTAATGCATAGAAATATTGGTCTTAGACACATATTTTAGCAAACTAATAGACTTAGAATCACTCCCTGAGTAGATTTAACTTAAATTTTTTCTATAAAAAAAATTTTATATTGAAATTTTTGCTATAGAAAAAATTTTATATTGAAATTCTTTCTATAGAAAAAAATTTATATTGAAATTTTTTCTGTAGAAAAAATTTTATATTGAAATTTTTTCTATAGAAAAAATTGTATATTGAAATTTTTTCTATTGAAAAAATTTTATATTGAAATTTTTTCTATAGAAAAAATTTTATATTGAAATTTTTTCTATAGAAAAAATTATATATTGAAATTTTTTCTATAGAAAAAATTATATATTGAAATTTTTTCTATAGAAAAAATTATATATTGAAATTTTTTCTATAGAAAAAATTGTATATTGAAATTTTTTCTATTGAAAAAATTTTATATTGAAATTTTTTCTATAGAAAAAATTTTATATTGAAATTTTTTCTATAGAAAAAATTTTATATTGAAATTTTTTCTATAGAAAAAATTTTATATTGAAATTTTTTCTATAGAAAAAATTTTTTATTGAAATTTTTTCTATAGAAAAAATTTTATATTGAAATTTTTTCTATAGAAAAAATTTTATATTGAAATTTTTTCTATAGAAAAAATTTTATATTTAAATTTTTTCTATAGAAAAAATTTTATATTGAAATTTTTTCTATAGAAAAAATTTTATATTGAAATTTTTTCTATAGAAAAAATTTTATATTGAAATTTTTTCTATAGAAAAAATTTTATATTGAAATTTTTTCTATAGAAAAAATTTTATATTGAAATTTTTTCTATAGAAAAAATTTTATATTGAAATTTTTTCTATAGAAAAAATTTTATATTGAAATTTTTTCTATAGAAAAAATTTTATATTGAAATTTTTTCTATAGAAAAAATTTTATATTGAAATTTTTTCTATACAAAAAATTTTATATTGAAATTTTTTCTATACAAAAAATTTTATATTGAAATTTTTTCTATACAAAAAATTTTATATTGAAATTTTTTCTATAGAAAAAATTTTATATTGAAATTTTTTCTATAGAAAAAATATTATATTGAAATTTTTTCTATAGAAAAAATTTTATATTGAAATTTTTTCTATAGAAAAAATTTTATATTGAAATTTTTTCTATAGAAAAAATTTTATATTGAAATTTTTTCTATAGAAAAAATTTTATATTGAAATTTTTTCTATAGAAAAAATTTTATATTGAAATTTTTTCTATAGAAAAAATTTTATATTGAAATTTTTTCTACAGAAAAAGTTTTATATTGAAATTTTTTCTATAGAAAAAATTTTATATTGAAATTTTTTCTATAGAAAAAATTTTATATTGAAATTTTTTCTATAGAAAAAATTTTATATTGAAATTTTTTCTATAGAAAAAATTTTATATTGAAATTTTTTCTATAGAAAAAATTTTATATTGAAATTTTTTCTATAGAAAAAATTTTATATTCAAGTTTTTTCTATAGAAAAAATTTTATATTGAAGTTTTTTCTATAGAAAAAATGTTATATTGAAATTTTTTCTATAGAAAAATTTTTGTATTGAAATTTTTTCTATAGAAAAAATTTTATATGGAAATTTTTTCTACAGAAAAAATTTTATATGGAAATTTTTTCTATAGAAAAAATTTTATATGGAAATTTTTTCTATAGAAAAAATTTTATATTGAAATTTTTTCTAAAGAAAAAATTTTTTATTGAAATTTTTTCTATAGAAAAAATTTTTTATTGAAAATTTTTCTATAGAAAAAATTTTTTATTGAAAATTTTTCTATAGAAAAAATTTTTTATTGAAAATTTTTCTATAAAAAAAATTTTATATTGAAATTTTTTCTATAGGAAAAATTTTATATTGAAATTTTTTTTTTAGAAAAAATTTTATATTGAAATTTTTTCTATAGAAAAAATTTTATATTGAAATTTTTTCTATAGAAAAAATTTTACATTGAAATTTTTTCTATAGAAAAAATTTTACGTTGAAATTTTTTCTATAGAAAAAATTTTATATTGAAATTTTTTCTTAAGAAAAAATTTTATATTGAAATTTTTTCTATAGAAAAAATTTTATATAGAAATTTTTTCTATAGAAAAAATTTTATATTGAAATTTTTTCTATAAAAAAAATTTTATATTGAAATTTTTTCTGTAGAAAAAAATTTATTGCTAAAATGTTTTCTATATTAAAAAATTTATAGTAAAATATTTTTTATAGAAAAAATTTAATCTTGAAATATTTTCTATTTAAAAAATTCTATACAAAAATATTTTCGTTAGACAAATTTTTCTTAATAAGACCGATTGTAGACTCTTGTTAGATTCCATTTATTTTAAGACTTTTCTTTACAAATATTTTAAACGAATTTAATAGCAAAACAAGTGCCATACAAACCCATGGACACACGCCAACCTAAAACCCCAAAATTTACTTCTCTGTCAACCAAAAGGCATTTTTCCAGACTATTGGATGAGTGTAAATGAAATTCAGGAAAAACCCAATCCAAATTGGCGACATTTGGTTTAAAGGTCAACAAAATACCAATATACACATGAATTCACAATTACACAGCTACTGGAAAATATACATACATAAAATTTAAAAATAGCAACTAAAAAAAAAAAAATTCTTCATTAACAACGTTTAACCAACGGAAGTGGTTAAGTGTAAATTTTTTATATCCCTCCTGCTGTATACATTTTAATCCATGAGACTATTTGCTGTGCCTGCATGACTCTCATTTTTGTTGTTGTTCCTGTTGCTGCTGTTGTAAACTGATGTTTGCTTAATGTAGCTTTGATGCATTTAATTGATGATGCGTAAAATTTACGACCAATAAATACCAAACAGTATTGGACGAGGAAATCGGGTGGTGGAATATGAAATTGACCAATACGTGTAAAACAGATGGTAGGAAATTTCAATTTAAGTGTTTTAAAGTATTATATTAATTGGATTTAAAGTTACAGGTGACATGGATAAAGAAAGTGAGTTTAAATTTTGTTTAAGAAGTGTTTTTTTTTTTAGATAACAGTAATATCATTTTTCGGGCTTCATGGTAAATCTATGCGTATGAACTATATATATTTGGTAATACGCTCAAAATATTACTCATGCCAACGCTATAAAACAAGTAAGTGTGTTATATTCGGCATTGCCGAATCTTGGTTGGTAACCATCTTGTATTCAATTTACAAACATATTTCATATATTTACGAGGGTGCAGCTAATTCAAAATGTGGACCAAATTCAAAAAAAATTGTTACGCGAGTTGGTATTGTTGGTAAAATATTTGGACAGACAGGCAGACAGACAGACAGACAGACAGACAATTTCGGTTTTTGAGCCAATATTAAGGAATTTTGAAACGGAATGACAATCTCAGTTTACCCTTTGTTCTTTAGATAAGCCGCATTGCTATCACAATTTAAGAATTTTGCAATGAACATGTCCTTAATTGTTTTAATATTTAAATATCCCTTATAAGATTTCTTTCACCTGTTTAACACTTTTGTTTCAAAAAGTTATTAAAATGTCACAAAATTTTCTCATGCTGAGAAAATCTTATCTTAAATCTAATCAGAAATTTTTTTCTTTTACAAATTTTGCAACTTATTCAAAACCAATTTGGGCAAGCTTTTGCTTTAAAATATATACGTTTTTGGACACAAATTTATTATAAAATGTTAAATGTTAACTCAACAAAATTTAACATTTTATAATAAATTTGTGTTCAGAAACGTATATATTTTAAAGCAAGGGCTTGCCCAACGCCGACAGTAAGTCCTTACTTAAAGTTGACTTTAAATATATATTTTTTTTAGGATTTTTTCTTTTCTACTTTTACTTCTACAATGTATTTCTCGGTCAGTAATGTCCTTTAGTCAAGCACAGATATAACATTAATAAACTAAGAGCTGAATCTGTTTGAGCTTTTAAAATTAAAGTTTATGTTGGTAATTGGAAAATTTAAATCAGGAGTAGAGAAAACTAAGTATTTTTCACTTGACATTTAAGTTTGTTAAGCTAAGGGATAATTTACAGGGTAACGATGAATAGAGTAGCCACAAAATTATTCACTTATGCTCAATATCTTATCTTATCAATCTTTATCATGAATTTAACAAGTTCTTATATTGTAGTAAATTTTCCAGTCGATCGGTCGTCTCAATATAGAGAAAATTCGTCTTTAAGCCAGGAATGTGGAACAAGCTAATTGCGTCATTCGTTCCTTCTTAAGCTTCAAATCAACTATCCAAGACCTAATACAATAAACAAATACTCACTTCATCTGTGTCTGCTATATGGACTAATAGTATAACTTAAAGCCAAGATTATTCTATTAATATAATTAGCTTTTATTAATCTAACAAACATAACATTTGTAGAAAATTTAATTCCAAACTAGTTCCCATTATTTCTCTACATTCTGTGTCTGCTGTACAAATCCTCATCATCATCATTATTATCATGCATTACATATTGTTATTGCTGCTACGAATCCTGTTAAGGATCATCTAAAGTACCAAATATGAAGATTCTATTTTAATGAAACAGGCTTATAAAATGCATACGAAAAGCTTAGCCAATACATATACACATCATACAGAGAAAGAGAGACAAACTCAAATACACCCTCAAATAACATATGTATATATAAAGCACATACATCTATAAACACCCACATACATTTATATATACTCTATATTACAGCATATGCACATCTAGTCTCAGGACAATTGTATAAATAACACAACAATAAGTATTTTCTCTATTAGCCATGACTAAAGCACACACCATAGACATGCAAATGAACAAAAGGATAAAAATAACATCAACAATAATAATAAGAAAAAAAAATGTAAATCTCATATGGATTTTATTATACACACACACAGTTAACAAAGGAGCAGTAGCAGCAGGCCAGGATGCACACCAGCAGCCAGCAAGAGCCAAAGCCATAGCAGATATTAATATTTACATAAATATAGAAAAAGAAACTAATACAAGCATAAATTTAAACTCATTTATTAGGTCCTCTTATTAGCTCTACAGTGAATAGCAAAAGTGATGGAAAACCAAATGAAATCATAAGTGAAACAATCGTTTCCATGACAGTCGGTTCTTCGTACCGGAATGATTTGGAAATCTTAGGATTCTGACCAAGGACTGCTAGTTATTTGATATTAAAAAATCGCACATACAATAACAACATTAATAAAATAGTCCTGCCTAAAGTCCTGACTATGAATAGTTTTGGTTTGGACTGAACACAGATCTCAGACTTTCGGACTGGGTGAGTTTGTCCTCAAAGTTTTGAATAGGTGGTGACAGAGACATATATAGTCAAGGTTCTTTTCTCATGGATGCTTTTGATATCGATGACAACCTTTTTGTTATCAGCGCATTTACTTGAAGCGTGTAATACGGAATTTATTCTTCTTGATATTATTTTTTATGGTAATCCGTTATAATCAGAGTTCGAAAAAAACAGTACCTTACTATATTGTGCTGCACTTACGCACACACAAAAGTTATTTATTTGTACCTAATTAAGTCCGAAACAAACTAAGTCCGGTACAAGGAAAAAGTGTAAATAACAATGTACCGTTCTCTAGGTTTTTAGAGTATTTTTATACCCTTCACCACCATAGGTGGAAAGGATATATTGGGTTTGTGCTGATGTTTGTAACGCATAGAAATATTGATCTTAGAACATCATTTTAGTACACCAATCGACTTAGAATTAATCCCTGAGTTGTTTTAACGAAGTCTGTCCGGCTGACTGGCTGGCCGGTTATCCATGTAAGCTTGTTATCACTCTACGGGTCGTAGTTTTAAAGATAATTTGATGAGATTTGATGAGATTTGGCACTTTGGTCCAAGGACGATGCCTATATGTCAATTGAGTTAATGTTGGTGAAACAATTTTTCTATGATATACACACAAATCTAAGCAAGTGTTGCCAGTTTGGAGTTTCCATTGTAAAGGATACCTTTTTTATTTCATTTCACTTTGGACATTATTGTTCTTCTTATTATTGTCATTTCATAATATTTCGTTAAAGTACTCAACAAAGTACGATATTTTTAGTGTACTTGTGTGTTTTAACAGGTATTTACTTAAGTACAGTACTTACTTAAGTACAGTACGGTACCTTAAAATATAGCTCTTTAGAGTATTTTTCCGAACCTTGGTTATAATTGCTATTAAGTAAGTGTAAGTGCAGTCATCTTGTATAATCTTTAACGTTGTTGTTCGTGTTATATCAACTATAACATTTACAACTTTATAATTTTATTTTTATGGGGTATCTGTTAGCAGATCAAGGCCAAGAAATTGTGCTACTTCCACTGGATGAGTCCATAAATCCTCAGAACTAAGTGAAGTAGGATTGGTGGTACATTCGAAAATGTGGAGATATCATGAGGACCCTGACCACAAGCTGGGCATATGTTGGAAACGGGACGATCTACGCGGGACCAAAAGATGACGAAAGACCAAAATAGTCTTTAATCGAGTTCGATGGTTTTCCTGGTAGCAAAGATCACCAGTCCCGAATTTTTCAAATTACATCTGGTAGTGAAGCAGGAGCATCATTGGGATATATTTTCTTGAAAATGAGGTCGACGCAAATTTTGCGATCAATGGCGACACATATAGCATAATGATAACAGAATTTTTTGTTTTCGCTCTTCTTGTATTGATGTAAACGATGTTTGGTTTCAACAAAATATTGCAATTGGCCACACTTATCATGCCACAGTCGAGATATGATCCCATACACTCGTAAAATGCTTGAAAATTAGTCAGTCATATAAATTAAATGATATTATACAATAGCACTTCGCAACAACAAAAAAAAATTTCAAAAATTTTAAACCTTTTTTGTTTTATAGCATTTTTAAATTTGAACTTTCAAATGACCCACCTGATAGCTTTAATTGAAGGATGAATTCACAAGGGAGTCGTAAATCTGTCACAAAAGCTGTCAGAAGCCTCTGGGACCTTAGGGAGTATAGGAGTGCTTTTGACTATGACTCACATATTGGTAACAGTTTAGATAGACTTTTTCCTAACAAAGTGGAAATTATGTCTTCGAATTGATACTCAGGTGTAAATTAATCATATCTGATAAATCAGCGCCTATCTTGACACAATGAAGAATAAATAAAAAAAAAATAAAAAATGCCTGTACTTTGAAACTTGTCACTATATATCAACCTCGTCTAGTCTACAATTTGTGCATTCTTTAAATGCAGCTTAGTAACAAAGGTGGGGTAAAGTTCTCAATTAACTTGTCCTTGATTCTGCTGCTTGTAGTATTATTCATTCTTACTGCTTTTGTTTTGATCAGATTTACTCTGAAGTCAGCTTTAGCTGCAGTTTTGGAGACACAAGCTTCTTACATTAATATGACACAATATACATCTTCCAGCCATGACCGCAGGTCCCAGACTTGTCTATGCTTTACAAGACAATATCCACAAAGTTAACTCCTAAAAGAATTATATTCAGCTATGCCGAATCGTATATATCCAACATCAAATTCTGTTAAATTTCAAAACATGTCTCACATATCTACGAATTCAAAATGTGAACTTAATTCGAAAAAAATGGTTACGCTAGTTGGTATTGTTGGTAAAATCTATGGTTGTAGATATAAAAAGGTGACCGATGTGACCGATTGTCACAAAGTTCTATACCTGACTTATGTTTATCTAAAGCTCATTAATGCAAAATTGAGTGCCCATAGCTGTCATTGTTTATAACTTTTAACTGGTGTTAGTGGTTTCTTTAACCCTTATACTCTCCTTGGGTCAATTTGACCCAATTTTGTTCTTCAAACACAAAATTTTCCCCTTAAATATTTAGATATGAACTTGAAACTTTTATTTATCCATTACAGGGACGAAAATTATGTTTTTATAAGAAAATAATAAAATTAAAAATTTTCCTCCCCACTCCACATTTCAAAACACGATTTACACACATTTAATACCCTTTGGGTCAATATGACCCAACAAGCGATATTTCAAGCTTAATTATACTTTATAATTTTTTTTCCTATTGAACATAATTAAATCGAGTTCACCTTCATTCAGAATCATCTATCAATAATTTGTTCAGTCAAATAATCAGTAAAATCGCTTTTTTGAACATTTTTCCATTCATGGGCTGTTCGCATATTACGTTACGCTATTTTCGCAATTTTTTTTTTGTTTTCAGATGATATGTTCCAAACAAAAATAAATATGTTATCCTCTTAAGTTCTCTTCATCATTCAGCCGACGTAAGAGATGATGAACAAAAAAAGACTAAAATAATACATCATTGCATCCAAACTAAAGCTTTAGTTCATGCACTTGACCAACTTGTTGCTAATTACACATGTAAGCGCGAGACTAAACGATGGCCAGTTGCATTATTTTCAAACATGATAGTTGTATCAGCATATAGCACCTACATCACATGGACTTAAATGAATCCTGACTGGGGTTTTAATACAAACTTCAGAAGCAAGCTTTATTTAGTATAACTTGCAAATCAATGAGCTAACAAATGAGCATATTTGGCGAAGAATATTTCCAAGGCGTTTGATATAGTGTGGCACGCAGCACTTCTATCAAAACTTATTGCCTTTGGTATCGGTAATAACTTCTCTCGGTTTATATTGAGTTTCCTCAGAGATCGCTCTATACGAGTTGTTATAGAATTCAAGGTTAATTCAGAGCTACCGCAAGCTCTGTTCTTTCTCCAACTCTATTTCTTATCTTTATAAATGTCCTTCAACATCAAACTTCCAATCCTATCTACTCTTTTGCAGATGACAGCAATATTTGCCATTCATATTCATTCAATCGTAGTCCAAGCCTTCTTTAGGTTGGCGCTATGAGACAAAACATGAATTAATTATTTATGCTTACGCATAAACGCACGGGAACCATGTCTCTTCATCAATGTGATGTTCGTTCGACAAAATATATCTTTCAAGTGTCGAAAGAAGCATTCAAGTGCCTCGGTTTTCTAAAACGGTGCAAGAGATACTTCACTCCATCTGATCTCCTTACTATTTACACCACCTCATGTATGTGCCGGAACTTCAAAGTCTATTTTGGAGCTTCTCGACCTAGTGTACGAAATGGCGAAAGTGCTCATCGGGACAGTGGGGTATCCAACTCTATTGATCTACAGGAGCACCATCGCAATTTGAGTTGTGTCACACTGTTCTATTGTTAATACTTTTGAAAGTGCTCTAACGAAATCAGAGAACTCGTTTCCGAAACTCGGAATTTTTTACGCAATACACGTCATTCTGTTAGAGCTCATTCCTTTGTGGTCGATTGGCCGGTTGACCGAACAACACGCTATATTCAGCCGTATAGTTCGTATATGGAATTCAATTCCCGCAGAAGTTTTCCCTGCCAGTTGCAATATAGGTAAGACTACTCCATCTATCCTCCCTCCCATAACCTATTTTCCTACTTCCAACACAATGCATTGGATAAGAAGGGGCAGGGGATGACCTGTGCTGGTTCTAAATTAAAAAATCCAATGTTAAATATCCAATTTTGTTAATATTTCATTGTTGGCTCATATTGACCCAAAGGGTAATAGAAAGGGCACAAATCCAAGAAAAGTAGAAAGGTTAAGTGGGTTTTGTATGAAAGCTATGGTAAAATGTGGACCGATTCCTATAAAATTTGACATACGGGCAAAAATCGCATAAATTTTCTCTGTTCTAAATTTAGTAGTCATATTTATTACAATTGTTTTCAATTTATCAGCATAAATTTGATTCCCGGGGCAGCATTATATAGGAGCTCTACCTAAATGTTAACCATTTTCAGTGCACAACTTCTATAACATACCGAAAATACTTTTGTTAAATGCTGTCTTTCAAGCTCTTGCAGTTAGGGAGCTATTGAGATTTTATCTGACCTACACAAGGATATAAACCCACTTATCTTTTTGTATTTTTGTGTTTCCGTAAGTTTTTTATTTCGGAGCTATGGTCAAATGGCCACCGATTGTGACAAAATTTTGCACACTTGCTGGCATTGACATAAGACTCCCTTGTGCTAAATTTACATATATTTATTGTATCTTTAATGGTTTAAATTTCACCCAAAATACACTTAAATGCCAATAATTTAAGTGTATTTTAGGTGAAATTTTGGCTGTTTTCATAAGTGTTTTGTATAGGAGCTATGACTAGATGTAAACCGATTTTGATAAAATTGTATATGCTGCCTAAGGCTTATAAAAAACTTCTATATACTATTTACTTCTACTATATACTTTTATATAATATTTTCATCATCATAGCTGTTATAGTTTGTTACCCAGCAAAACTTTGGTAATGGCAAGTACTCTGGTAACTGGTTACCTTGTAACGACTACAACATACCATCCGAATAAATAATAAGTTATTACAGAAGTACTTATTTGTAATTAAGATGGCAATTTAAACTGAATGGACCCGGTTCAAATACCACCAAGGGCAACAATTTTTTTTAGTTATTTTTTTATTAAAAGAGTCTTTTTAAATGATTTTTGAATTTTAAGAACTTAAATATTATCTTCTGTAAAAAAAATTTGTAAAACTAACTCACGTTAATGAAAAAATACCTACGTAATCAAAGTAGGAGATGTTGAATACCAAACACGATTCTAATTGGTCTTAACTTGGTAAGCCCAACTTATCTGGGTCATCCTTCATCTCAACTGTGGACACACACCTCCTCATGGTATCACCCGGGGAGATAGTTTAACACCCATTAATATTGTGAGTTAACATGTTCCGAGAGTTGTCCCATAAGATCGATAAAAATGGGTTAGGATTACGGGCTAGTAACACTCTCTTGAAAAAAATACAATGAAGAGGATAAAATTAGATATGAAATGTCCCACTACCTAATGTTAGAGGAGGATGTCCGAAACTTCGATAGAAAGACCAAGTAGAGGAACATTTTTCAAAGCTTGGTCTATAAAATTGGAGAATACTCGCACAAGCTCGAAATCCATGGAATTCTAAAATATACTTTGACCTTAACAGGTTGCAACATTTAAGTAAGTAAGAGTCAATCTTATGTAAAAACTTATACAAAAAAGAAGATTTAAATTGTTTAAGTTTTAAAATAATTTTAAAAAAGTTTTAAAAATATTTAAAAAAAAATCGTATAAAAATATTTTTCCAAAAATTACAACACAGCAAAAAAAAGCAGGGAAAAAAAGTTATTTTCACATGATTTTGGATCTAAAAATAAAAATTGTTTATATTAATTATAAGCTGCTAAGTTTTCAACATATGAAGTAGCTCAGTGGAAGAGTCTCTGCCTAGCATTCGGAGGGTCTGGGTTCGAGCCCCCATGGGATATAAAAAAAATTTTGTATTTCGTTTAAAAATATATGTTTTTAATAAAACAACAACAAAAAAGTTGTTGCTGTTGTTGTTGTTGCTTTCAAATTGCTTACCCAAGTCATTACTTTTCTGCAATTGGTAAGTACTTGCCTCCAACGACATCCCCATGTTAATGTAATGACTTAAACAGCGTATGAGTAGGTAGTTCGTGTTCAATAGTTTAACTGTTTAACTCATTATTTGGTAATGAAAAGTTTTACTGGGTACTTATTACCAAATAAGCGATTAGGCGAGGTAACATGGAAGCTATGGTGAAATGTTAACCGATTTTACCCAATTTCAATACCAAAATTTTCTAGAAATGAAGAATACTTTTACAAAGTTTCAGTGAGATAGCTCCTTTCGTTAAGGCGTAATCGTGATTTCAACAGACAGACGGACAGATAGACAGATAAACGATAGATAGACAGACAGACACACAGACAGACAAACGATCAACATGAAAAATGTCACGTTATAGGCTATTTTGTTTTAGAAAGGTTAGTTGCGTGTACTTATTTTATAATGTTAACAAAATACTAAATATCAATTATACGTAAAATGTGTCAAATTTCCCTATTCGATACTTACTAAGTTAAAATTATTTTAAATTATTATTCCATGTACTAATGATGGAGAAATTCTTCTTTTTTGGTCTACATATATAAACACTTATCTGAATTGAGTCCCGAAATCATGCGTTGTACTGCGTAATATATTACATTGATTTGTTATGGTAATAAACTGTTATTTTATACAACCAAGAATTTTTGGTCCGGACAAGCATTCCACGACTTGATTTATTTAATTGCTCAATATGTATTTAAATTTTTAATGGAATTTTAGTAATGAAAAATTTTTCATAAAAATTTTTTAGACTTAAAACAGTTTTGACCATTGTTTTGAATACATTCCTGATTAGATTATATTAAAAAAACTCCTGCTTTTAGAAATTTTATGCTTTTAGACTAAAACTTTAGTTATTCGTAATATTTTTCACTGTAACTACAAGAATTTTCCCTTATATATACTAAACTCTTGAGTTTTTATTCTCATGTGTATTTACATGAAAATATATGAAAATTTTTCACAATACCAACAATAACAATGACAATAAAAGTAAGAACTAATTGTTGACCTCTTTGGGGCTACGAAACAGAAAATGATTAAAATTTACTCAGGCACTCGAAAGACTATATCCAAAGGATTTTAAACTGATCTCTTTTCTATACTGTTAAAGACACTATGATGAAGGTGGTAGTGTTTTAAAACGTTCAACAGCTGGAACAAACAGCAACAACAGAACGAAAAAAAAAAAACGAAAACTAGGCTATCACAGACAGAGGAAAACATAAAGATGTAGTAATACAATATTTTTGCCAACCAGATAAAAATGGAAATTTTATGTGTGACATGTTGTGGTTCATGCATATTTCTTATGTTACAATGAGCATCCTACCCATCCAACCATGGCCTCTGTCTCGTAAATGTTTTTTGGCTGTTGTTGTTTAAAAATTGTTGCTTCTTGTTTCTTGCCAGGCTCTCAAGCATGTCTGGGTAGCAAGAAAACATTATCCACTTTGTTGTCTTGTAGTGAGCTTTTTTTTTCTTGTTGGTGTAGTTTTTGAGGCTGTACATGTTCGGTTGGGTTTTTTGTCCTGCCACTTTTGTATGGGAAATTAAAGTTCATGTCACATGTTGTCGACAGATGTTTAAAATGTGAGTTTGAGGTTGGGTTGCATATAATTTTTTTGCTTTTGTGTTATGTTCCTTGTTTTTGCATTTCAGTTTTTCCACTCTTTTTGGTTTTTGCAATTGTAATAAACTTCAGTAGTTAATGCATGCAAGAGAATTTATGTATTTATTTTGCATTTTTTTTGTTCTTCTTGCCTTTGATCTGCTTTGGATTGCGAGTAATATAGTGTGTCGTTTTTACCCTCACAATTTAACTACAAACTGTTTACACAGTTTGAACATGGCGTAATAAATTAATGTGTATGTAAATGCATGTAAATGTAAATAGGAATTGGGCAAGTGTATTACGTGTCTTTGCAGTAGTTTATGTCAATAGATGAGATACTAATATTTGTGTATTTTAGAGATTTTGGATATAGAGGTTAGGACTATATAGGAGTAGTTGTAAATTATTTTTTAATAGTCTTTTTAAAAAGCAGAAATACACGGAAAACTTGCCAAGCTTAAATAAAGAAAATCTGTTTTATAGTAAACTTTTCAAAAACCACTTATTTCAGATGAAATTAATTTGATTGTCAAAAGTTTGCCATGTATTATTGTCGAATACAATTAGGTTTACTAATTTGTTAACATCAAACAATACATCAACTTTAATAATGTACATTCCTCTTTTACAAATTACATTTTTTGCAGTTAAATAAATCAAGGTGGAGTTTTAACAGGTGATTCTCATGGGCTACCGGTTAAATATTAGGGGAAATAATATTCGGCTACTTTAACCCTTATGTGTATACCAAGGTACCCCGGTACCTTTAGCACTTTCATCTTAACTTTTTTAATGGAAGCAGATGGTTCAGAAACTTCAAACTTCTTGAGAACTCCTAACTATTGAAATAGTTTAAATTGTTATTACCTTTAAGCTAAAAAATTATATTGTATAGGCGCTGTGGTCCAATTTATATCTTATATACGTGACCGAATGGCAAGGTACTTGGGTACCTTCATACGTTATTTATATATGAACAAACTATAATAAAAAGTACAATTTTATTGAAAGATAACTAAACCAAAATAAGAGAGAGTAGTTATTAATGTTTTATATTTGAATATTTATACCGAAACAAGATTTACATGACTTTCTTTGTTTCACATATCTTCTTTTTTTGTTATCCTTTTTTTTTTAATTTAGGACCAGCACTCAGGGGATGACCCCTACTTATGCAATGCATTGTGTTGGAACTAGGAAAATAGGTTATGGGAAGGAGGATAGATGGAGTAGTGTTTATGGACATTTGATTTGAATTTACCTATATTGCAACTGGCAGGAAAAATTTCTGCGGGAAGCGAATTCCACATACGAACTGTACGACTAAAGAACGAATTTTCTCTGTAGTGTGTTGTTCGGTCTACCGGCCAATCGACCACAAAGGAATGTGCTCTAGCAGAATGACGTGTGTTGCGTAAACAAGTTCGAGTTTCGGGAACGAGTTCCCTGATTTCGTTAGAGCACATTCCAAAGTAGTAACGATAGAACAGTGAGACACAACCCACATTGCGACGGTGCTCCAGTGAATCAATAGAGTTGGATACCCTACTGTCACCGATGAGCACTTTCGCCCTCTCTTGCACTCGGTCGAGAAGGTCCAAAATAGACTTTGAAGCACCGGCCCATACATGAGAGTTGTATTCCATTTTCGGTCGGATGTAGGTGGTGTAAATAGTAAGGAGATCAGAAGAAGTGAAGTATCTCTTACACCGTTTTAGAAAACCGAGGCACTTGAATGCTTCTTTCGACACTTGAAAGATATGCTTTGTCCAACGCACATCACATTGTATTCTCATGCCTAAAACATCAAGAGCATCTGATTCCCCAATATGTACACCACCCATTAATACAGATGAAGTAGCATGATTTGCCATGCGTTTATGCGTAAGCATACAACATTGAGTTTTCCGCGCATTAAAATTAACTCTATTCGCACGACCCCATTCTGAAATTGTTTCTAAATCGCGGTTTAATGATTCAAGGTAGAAACACAATTGGGACGAATGACTAATTTCGTCCAGCACGACGAATTCGGATTTAAAAATTCGTCTTGTAAATTCGTCGATTGAACACATTTGCGACGAATAAACGTTGTTGACGCCATTTTTGTTGATTTTTTATTTGCACAAATTACTTACACTTTAGGACATATCGCGCACTCACAACATTTGCAATTTTTTTTTATTTTATTCTTTTATTATTACACAAGATTATTGTATTTAAATAATTTTATTTGAAATAAATATTTTTTGTTTACATTTTATAAGGTGACCATATTTAACAAGAACACATATAATTTCTAATATTTTACAACAGAAATATATATACAGCCACTCTAATCCAGTTTAGTCGTCGTTCGTCTGCGTATGAAATGGAAATAAACCTATCGCACTGTTCGATACGCACGACGAATTTCGTCGTACGCATCAACTGTGAGCACACTCATATAAGCCCATATGTTCTATTTCTAACGACGAATATTCGTTCCGAAAAATTGGTCGTTCGTTCCAATTGTGTTTCATACTTCATTCATGTTATGTCTCATAGTGTCAACCTCAAGGAGGCTTGGCCTACGATTGAATGAATATGAATGGCAAATGTTACTATCATCTGCAAAAGAGTAGATAGGATTGGAAGTTTGACGTAGAAGGTCATTTATAAAGATAAGAAATAGATTAGGAGAAAGAACAGAACCTTGCGGTACCCCTGAATTAATCTTGAACTCGTTTGAGGAGAACCCATCTATAACAACTCGTATAGTGCGATCTCTGAGGAAGCTCGATATAAACCGAGCGAAGTTATTACCGACACCAAAGGCAATAAGTTTTGATAGAAGTGCTCCGTGCCACACTCTATCAAACGCCTTGGAAATATCTAGAGCCACAACTTTACTTTCGCCAAAACGGTGTATTGATTGACACCATTTTTCCGATAGAAAGGCTAGCAGATTTCCCGTAGAGCGTCCCCTACGGAACCCATACTGGCGGTCGCTTAGTAGGTTGTTAGGCTCTAGATATTTAACAAGATGGTGGTTTACCATACTCTCCAAAACTTTGGAGAGTGCAGAACAAATTGCAATTGGGCGGTAATTTTTAGGGTTGTTAGCCTCACCCTTTTTAGGGATTGGCGTAACATTAGCAACCTTCCAGCACCGAGGAAATGTACCGACATGGTACAAGGTGCTGAAAAGGTTAGCTAAAGGACGCGCAAGTGTCGGAGAGCACTGCTTCAAGACCAGTGCTGGAATGCCATCTGGCCCTGGAGACTTATTTATATTGAGATCCGTTAAAACCCGTTTTACAGCACGAGCGCGAAAGAATATCTTTGGCATAGTTACAGATACTCTTTCGAGCTCGATCAGAGGTTGGGTACATTCCGGCAAGCGAGAATTGCTTGCAAATAATTCAGCTAAAAGGTTAGATTTATCAACCGGGTCTGTGAATGTTTGACCATCCTTTAAAAGAGAAGACTCCCAGTGGAGCATAGGGCCTCTTCCCAGTTACGTATAGCGTGCGTACATCCCATGTCGCAAACTTTTAACTTTCTTTCTTGCCTATATTAGATTTTATAGTCCGATTCCATTGGATAGAGTTTGTTTCATTCATCAGGATGTTTTTGCACAAATTAGAAAACTCCAAAATCCTTATGCCAGCTGCCGTAGCCGTAGGATTTCTGGCCCGATTACCCCTTGGAGTAGTATATTATGTAATGTTGTTTCATTCCATGCTTAAAACAACGTAAGTGCTAAGTCGATGGATGATGAGTCCAAAGACAAGAGCCACGTTTGTAAAGCCAGCCGCTCGATCCGAGACACATGCCCGCTTGCAGCTGCAGATAGTATGTTGAACAGACGCTTTGTACTTTACCAAGTACAATTATCTTAGACCAAATACGTCGGAATGGCTGCAAGATAACTCCTCCTCAAGTTAACCCTGACCCTTTAACGCATCTAAACCTAGGTTGCTCAGGTTTCCAGGATGTACCACGAGGAGGTGTGAATAGGAATTGAATTCAATTGTTACCTGTTAGCAGGAAACCCATGCAAATACTGCATCTCATTGTTTCATACATAGTTTTTAATATTGTTTTTTATCTTATTCTTGAACCTGGTTATAAAAGGGTTAGTGACATCCAATTTCAACCATCATCTTATATATATTTCTGCTCTAGTTCTTTCTTTGGAATAAAAAAAATACTTTTTTTCGTCCTGTGAAAAAGTGACATAGCCTTAGCCCATTGCATCAAAAATGGCTATATAAATATCTTAAGGCCTGAAAAAAGTAAAACTAGTCAAATCTTTTAATGTTTTTTAAAAATAATAATTTTTTTATTGCATATGATCAGGAGCGTCTTCAAGGATATAGGAAATTTTATAAAACCCTTGATAAATAGGAAAGTCTTCAACCGATATTAAGGTTATATATCATGTATTTGGATAATAGGGGTCAAATGTAGAAACATTGGAATCTACATCTTCCCGTAGTATGAGACTTAATTTACTTCATACAAAGAAATAGCATACATATACATTCGCCTTGACTTGTATCCTTACAACCGCCACGTTGAATTCGCCTTGAGATTTACTATTTGCTATAAATAAGCGAACATTGTAATTCTCAGAGTTATTTTCTAAGATCACTCATTTATTTTCTCCAAAAAATGTTTGTTTATAATAATTTTTCTATATAGGTACCCGGATACCTTGCCATTCTGTTAAAGGTGTTTTTTTTTGCCATACACATAAGGGTTAAATCCTTTCGAAATCTCTATTAATTTGTTTGCCTTAAAAATTGTAACAAATAAAGTTATTGCAATAATTAAAAAACAATTAACATACACTTTGATTTATTAAAAGCAAAACTTTACTTTAATGGCAAAATAACCGCAACATTGTTGCCATTTTATAATAAATGTCCTATGTTCAAAAAACGACACACACGCTTACACAACTGTAAATACAAATGACCACATAATTAATTCACAAATGACTAGTTGAGGGATTGATGGTTAAATTAAAACAAACAAAAAATATATGCCAGCCATTAAATTTGAATTACATATTTATTAAATTACCGCTAATTAGTTGTTTGTAATTAAAAGATTAATTTAAATTTTTATACAATTTAAAACCATAGTTGAAAATTTTTGGAAAATTTTCAATAAAACTAAAAAATTTTTGAAAACTTTTCTATGTAATAATTATCTGTAAATATCAGATATTTTTGAAAATTTTCTTGAAAAATAAGATTTTTTGAAATAATTTCTATAAAAATAAGAAATTTTTTAAAAATTTCTTATAAATAAAATTTTCTTATAATTAAAATTTTCTTCTAAAAATTAGAATTTTTTTAAAAATTCCTTTTAAAAATAAGTAATATTTAAAAAATTCCTAATAAAAATAAAAAAATCTTGAAAAACTTCCTCCAAAAGTAAGAAACTTTTATAAAATTTTCTATAAAATAAGAAACTTTTGTAAATTTTTCTATAGAAATACGAAATTTTTGTAAAATTTCCTATAAAAATAAGAAATGTTTTAAAAAACTTTTATGATAATAAAACAAATTTGACAAATTTTCTATTAAAATAAGATATTTTTGAACTAGTTCCTTTAACAATAGGAAATTAAAAGAAAAGATCTTATAAAAATAAGAAATCTTTGTAAAATTTTCTACCAAAATAAGAAACTCTTCTTAAGAAAATCCAACGAAAATAAGAAATTTTTAAAAAACTTCTTTTAAAACTAAAAAAATTTTGAAAATTTTCCTTCAAAAACAAGAAACTTTTGAAAAATTTCCTTTAAAAATAGGAAATTTTTAAAAAATTTCCTATAAAAATAAGAAATTTTTTTATAATTTGGTATAAAAAGAAAACAAAATTTAAAAATTTCCTATAATTTTTTTTTTAATTTCCTATAAAACTATGAAATTATTTAAAAATTTTTCATTGAAATAAAAAAATGTTTCAAAAATTGCTTATAAAAAAAATCAAGTTTTTAAAATACCCTATAAAAATAAGAAATTTTTTAAAAATAAAAAACTTTTGAAAATTCGCTATAAAAACAAGATTTTCTTATAAAATAATAAATTTTTAATTTTTTTTTATGGGAAATTTTTTTAAAAGTCTTATTTTTATAGGAAATATTTCAAGATTTTTATATTTATACCAAATCTTTAAAAAATCTTTTTTTTTTTAGAAATTGTTTGAAATTTTCTAAAAACTTGTTATTTTTAAAGGAACATTTTAAAAATTTTCCTATTGTTATAAGTAATTTTTTAGTTTAGTTTCAAAAATTATTTTTTTATAGAAAACTTTTCTAAAATTTCTGAAAAATTTATTATTTTCATACGAAATTTTTCAAAATTTTCTTGTTCTTATATTTTTTATTTTTATAGGAAATTTTTCAAAAATTTGTTATTTTTATAGGAAATTTTTTAAAAATTTCGTGTTATTTTATGAAAATTTTTTTCAAAACATTCTTATATTTATAGGAAATTAAAATTTTTTTTTTTAAAGAATTTTTTCAAAAATTTCTTATTTTTATAGGAAATTTTTGAAAAAGTTCTTATTTTATAGGAATTTTTTCAAAAATTTATAATTTTTATAGGAAATTTTTCAAATATTTCTTATTTTTAAAGGAAATTTTTCAAAAATTTCTTTTTTGAATAGAAAATTTTTCAAAAATTTTTTATTTTTATAGGAAATTTTTGAAAAATTTCTTATTCTTGAAGGAAATTTTTTTAAAATTTCTTATTTTTATAGGAAATTTTTTAAAAATTTCTTATTTTTATAGGAAATTTTTTAAAAATTTCTTATTTTTATAGGAAATTTTTTAAAAATTTCTTATTTTTATAGGAAGTTTTCTAAAAATTTCTTATATTTATAGGAAATTTTTCAAAAATGTCAAATTTTTATAGGGAGTTTTTCAAAAATGTCTTATTTTTGTAGGAAACTTTTAAAGAATTTCTTATAATTATAAGAAATTTTTCAAAAAAATTTTTTTTTCTAGGAAATTATTTAATTTTTTTTTTATAGAAATTTTTTTAAAATATTATAATATTAAAAGGAGATTTTTAAAAAAATTCTTTTTTTTTTATGAAATTTTTTAAAAATTTCTTTTTTTTTGCAGGAAATAAATTTCTTATTTTGATAGAAAATTTTTAAAAAATTTCTTTATTTTATAGGAAATTTTTCAAATTTTTTTTTATTTTTGTAGGAAATTTAAAAAAAATTCTTATTTTTATAGGAAATTTTAGAAAAATTTCTTATTTTTATAGGAATTTTTTTAAAAATTTCTCATTTTTATAGGAAATTTTTAAAAGATTCTTATTATTATAAAAATTTTCAAAAATTTCTTATTTTTATAAGAAATTTTCAAAATTTTTTTATTTTTTTTTAGAAAATTTCTTATTTTTGTAAGAAAATTTTCAAAATTAGAATTCGAAAATTTTTTAGGATTTTTTTTTTAAATTTCATATAAAAATAGGAAATTTTTTAAAAAATTGTCAAAGGTTTTTTTTAGGAAATTTTTTAAAAATTTCTTGTTTTTATAGGAAGTTTTTAAAAAATTTCTTATTTTAATAGAAAATTTTGTAAAAATTTCTTTTTAGATGGAGAAGTTTTCAAAAATATCTTGTTTTTATAGAGTTGTTTTCCGTGTTTTTATAAATTTTTCTTTTTTTAATAGAAAATTTTTGAAAAATTTTCTATAAAAATTAAATTTTTTTTTGAAATTTTAATTTTTATAGAAAATTTTTCAAAAACTTTTTGTTTTTATGGGAAATTTTCCAAAAATATCTTATTTTTATAGGAAATTTAAAATTTTTTTCAACTATTTTTTAAAATTTCTTATTTTTTAATTTTTTAAAAAATTTTTTATGTGTCTACGAAATTTTTCATTACTTATTTGTATAAAAATTTTTTTAAAAACTTTTAATTTTTAAAGGAATTTTTTCAAAAGTTTCTTAGTTTTATGGAAATTCTTAAAAAATTTCATATTTTTTTATAGAAATTTTTAACTCAAAATGATTTATAAATGTAAATTTAAACTCTAAATGTAAAGAATTTAAATTTACATTTATAAATATTTTTGAGTTAAAAAAAATAAGAAATTATTACCCTTTTTTAAAAATGCATGTTTTTTTCCCATTTATAAACATATATTTCCTTTTAAAAGTTTCCAATTAAAAACATATTAAATTAATGTAAAATAACTCATTTACAAGTAAATTTGTCTAATTAAGTTATATTTTATAATCTTGTAGGAAAACCACAAACATACAATTTAACAAAGAAACTCAACAAATATTTAATTATTTTATAGCATCAATTAAAAAATAAATAAGTTTACTTTAATATGTTTTAAAATGAGTTTAAAAAGTAATGTACTTATAAAGAAAGAAATAAATTAAAACAATTTAATTATAAATGATAATAGCAGTTCCATAATTAGGGGATTCACAACGAAAGTTTTGAGGTTAGATTGTGTTACATGTTAAAATGTTTGTTTGCTATTTTGAGGGTTTTAATAAAAAACCTTTTATGTAAAAGTCACATTTTATAATTTATACAATAAATTTGTATTAAGAGAATATGTTACTACTTCTTGTGAATCCTCTAAATATTTTCTATATTTATTTATTAAAGGAATGTAGATAAACATAAAGAAATGTTTAAATAAATTGTTGCCATGAGTCGTATTTTAGATAGGGAAGGAATTCTATGTTTGATTACTAATTTAGTTAATTTATATATAATGTTGGAACATTATAAAATAAATTTGACTTTAATAGAACTTTATTATAATTATCAACAATTATTTATTTTTATATAGTTTTAATATCTTGTGGGGTTATTTTTATATACTTTTTTTTACAAAATGGTTTCATATCCTTTTATTTATAATAGTTATAATTTATTTAGTATTTTGAAAAAGGGTTTATTTTATTGTTTAAATGTGCATAATTAGTATATAAAATGAATGTAATGGGTGTTTTTTTTAGAGGTATAGAACTTCGAATTGAAATAAAACACAAGAAAATCGTTTTAATGTCCATCAATTTGGCTTTATTGGAAGGATAATTTTATGCCATTAATATTTAAATATGATCTCGGGCATGTGGCCGCCGCGGCTGGCTCGAATAAAGCCAATTCTACAGGTAAAATTTTCAACTACTTTTTCGAGCATATGGGGCCGTATGTTGGCAATAACGCCACGAGTGTTGGCTTCCTAGGGGACTTGGACGTTTCTGGTTTGTTGGCGTAGACGAGCGACTTCACATATCCCCAAAGAAAATAATCCAGTGGTGTCAAATCGCACGATCTTGGTGGCCAATTGACAGGTCCATTCCGCGAAATTATGCGCTCATCGAATGTTTCCTTCAATAAATCAATTGTGACGTGCGCTGTGTGGCATGTAGCGCCGTCTTGTTGGAACCACAACTCATCCACATTCATGCCATCCAATTGGGGAACAAAATAGTCGGTTATCATGGCTCTATACCGGTCTCCATTTATGGTAACTGACTCTCCAGCATTATTTCGGAAGAAGTATGGCCCAATGACTCCACCAGCCCAAACAGTCAGTTTTTGTGGATGTAATGGCGTCTCAAGGGTCTCATGTGGATTCTCTTCACTCCAAATGCGGCAATTTTACTTGTTGACGTAGCCATTCAACCAAAAATGAGCCTCATCACTGAACAAAATCGAGATCAAAATCATTTTCGGCCCATACACCAAAATCACGACGCATTGCATGGTCTCGCGGCTTTAATTTTTGCACAAGCTGGATCTTGTAAGGTCGCAAGCCAAGATCTTTGCGCAAAATCTTCCATAAAGTTGATGGACAAAGCTCCAATTGCTGTGCACGGTGGCGAATCGATTCATTCGGGTCCTCTTCAACACTTTGCTCTACAGCGGCAATTGTTTCTTCGGTGCGCACTGTTCGACGTCGCTGCGGATGCGTATTATCACATAGAGTAAACGTAGTGTGAAAACGATCCATGGTTAACCGAATTAATTGCTCTGATGGACGATTATGTTGACCATAAAATGGACGGAGCTTGCGGTAAACTTCGCGAACTAAACCATTATTTTCGAAATAAATTTGCACGATTTGCAAGCGTTGTTCTTTTGTCAACCTGTTCATGATGAAATGGCAAACCAAACTAAATATTAATCACTTGACAGCTGACAAAATGGCCGTCAGTTAAAAAAGTGATCCCAACTTAAAGTTCTATACCTCAATAAAAACCACCCGATATATGTATGCACATAAATGTACATAACATATTATGTCTTTAAACTAATGTGTTGAAAATTAATCCCAAAACACACATTATTTTTCATTAGGGCAATTATTATAATTATGTGTCCAAATTAAGATATATATCTTTAGCATAACTTTAGCAAAAACCCAAAAGAAAAGTTTTAAAATTTGTTTTGAGGGAGAAGCAAATCTGGTTAGATGAACTATTTATTTTTAAATGTTTGTTTGATGAAGTCAAAATTTATTTCATGAAATTAGAGAAAAAATAAGAATTTTTTGAAGACATTAAACAAATGCACTGAACCAAAGAAATTGATGAACACTAGTTTCAACATTCCCATGATCAATAATTTTAAGATCCCGACTTTAGAAGAAGATTTTATAGCTAACCAGTTTCTGTGGCTTAGTTGGTTAGCACATTGACTACTAAGCATACCATATCATATTCAGCCAGGGTTCAATCCCCAGTCGCGGCAATTTTTTTAATTACCACAGCATTCTTTATCGGCGCTAATCCTGCAGCAATAAGTGCTCAGAATCAATTTTTATTGGCCAAAGCCTGGAGCACAACAATCGGCCCCTAAATTATGGCACCTCAGTCTCATAAATCACTTAAAACTATATACAATTTTCATTTCTCAGCCGATTTGAAGAACCATCATATATAATAAATACGTAGGTCAATATCTACAAAAAATGTAGCGAGATGTATATTCTATCTCTTATGGTTTTAAAGATATTCGACTTCAAAAATGTTCAGTTTCTGTTTCATTTGAGCCGTCGTACTGAAAATATGGAAAATACCTCAATGCAAATAAGGATAACAAAATATTTTATTTTCATCCAAGATTGGCTTGTTTCCTAAATTGACTCAAATTTAGGGTTAAGAGGAAGTGGGTAAAAATGGGTTAACACCTTTAAAACGGAATTACAGATAGAAAATTGAACTTTAAGCTTTAATTTCTTTACAACTGCTAAACAGATCATAATAAAGAATAAGCTTGATAAAAGCATAAGATGTTACCTATCGACTAAAGAAGGAACGACTACAAAATTTTTACTAGTTAAAAGGTAAAAGAGTTTTGGCCAATAAAAAAAATCTGAAAATAAATTTAGAGACAAATCTTTAGAATAGAAAACATCTAGAGAAAAATATTTACAATGAAATATTTTCTAAAAAAATACATTTAATGGAAGATTTCTATAGAAAAATTTTATAATTAGAGTTTCTGGAAAAAATTTCATGATAAAAAAAATTTATATTTTTATATTTTTATAATAAAAATTTTTCTATAGAAAAATTTTTATAATGACAAATTTTCTATAAAAAAATTGTAATCATCAAAACTATTCTATCAAAAAAATTTAAACTAAAAAATTTCCTATAGAAAAAATTGTATAAAAAATGAAAAATGTTCTATAGAAAGTTTTTTTACAATAAATAATTTTCTATAGAAAGTATTTTTGTAACAAAAAATTTTCTATTGAAAAGTTTTTATAATGAAACATTTTTATCTACAATGAATAATTTTTATAATGAAAAAATTTAAATAAAAATTCTTATAATGAAAATTTTCTATAGAAAAATTTTTATAATGAAAAATTTAAATAATGAAAAATTTTCTATAAGAAGTTTTTTATAATGAAAAATTTTTTACACAAACATTTTTATAATGAAAAATTTCTAGAGAAAAATTTTTATAATAAAAAATTTTCTATAAAAAATTTGTATAATGAAAAATTTTCTAAAGAAAAATTTTTATAAACAAAAAAATTTGTTATAGAAAAATTTGTATAATGAATGTAATGCTATAGAAATATTTTTATAATGATTTTTCATTAGAAGAACTTCTATAATAAATTTTTTATAGAAAAATTTTTATAATTCAAAATTTTCTATAAAAAAAAAATTTTAATGAAAAATTTTCTATAGAAAAATTTTTATAATGAAAAACATGTAAAGAACAATTTTTATAATGAAAAATGTTCTATAAAAAAATTTAAAAAGAAAAATTTTCAATAGAAAAAAATTAAAAAGAAAAATTTTCTATAGAAAAAAATGTATAATGAAAAAATTTTATAAAAAAATGTATAAACAAAAAGCTTAAAATAATGCAGCTAAATGACAACATGAGTTTAATAATATAGCGCTTTATCTCTCCATTTCACCACTTTTCACCCTATCTACTATGCCCTATCTACAAATAAAATACATAATTCTTCTTACAAACTACACGTGTATCTGGCCAGATACATGCGCTACGTATATGATGTGTTAATGAAAAAACCCATACAAATTGTTTTTGTTATTTTTTTACAATCTTTTTTTCATAAAACGATAGCTAACAATATTTGTGGAGGGTACCTGTAGACTCAAACAGCGCATGGCGGTGGGTTAATCAATATTAATCGTATTTGTTATAAAAGCTTTAAGTTAGCTCAGCACAAAAAATTGTATCTTCGCTAAATTATCTCCAGTATTTTTGCAATGCAATTGCCCTGGATTTTAAAGATATCATGAACTTTAAAATTTAAATACTCCCAACAATATTTCAAAATCCAACTTAAGTCTAAAAGAGTGAAACATACACGTTATTAGGAAGAAAGCCTGTATTTATAACATACAAACAAAAGCAAATTAAACGCTAATGAACCCTTTGTTTTAAAGCTCTTTTGTTCTTTTAATGTCTTTCTCTTTCACTATGACTACAAAGGTACTTAGTTAGCATTAGAATAGTACCATTTTTAGGAAGCCAGAAAAAGAAGAATTTTTTTAAACGAAAAATTGGGTTACTAATATCAAATGTGGATGGAATTCTGAGATAGCTTCTGATGCAAGTGAGTAACTGAACTAAATAGTGGCGTTTCTTTGTAGCTAAACGTCGTATTTTTTACATTAAGATTCGAATTTTAGTAAAAATAACCCAGATATTGAGTTTTAAAATCTAATTTCATATCAACAAATCATATATTTTTAAGCACGATCTGAAATTCAGCTTCAAACTAATTGTGATACCAGTATAATAAACATGTTAGAGTACTAACAAAGCCCTTATAGTTCTATTTGTAGTAGAAATTATGTATGTGATATACATCTAAATATGAAATTTAGTTCATATACTCCTACTGACTTTTTAGGATAAAATAAAATACCGCTGCGAGGCATAAAGTTCGTTGTTCAACTGAAAATCGTTATAATGGAAAAACTTGAAATTCTGAATATAAAGGCAAAAAGCCAGCAACACAATAAACTTTCATAAGCAGGAAAATTATTAAACAAAATTCCTTAACAAAGGCCTTATTTTATGACATTATTTCTAAAACTATGAAATAAAAATAATATTTTTAAATTTTTCAAAGAAACGTAACAAATTTTTGACAAATACATTTTCTACTAAATCCAACATTGTTTACTTATATAGGTCTTATAAAAAAGCTACAAAAGTAAAAGCCTTGATATATTTTTCAAAAAAATCTAACTTATGTTTTAAAAGTTCACTCTAACATACACACATATACATCAATACATTTGTAAGTAGTAGTGTAATATTTATTCCTTAGAGTAAAAATAGCTCATACATATGTATGTACGTTTGTGTTCATGAAACTATAAAACAAGATGTTTGTTCCTTTTTAACTATAATATTCCAAAAACTTTTGTGACGAAACTAATTTCAAAGTAATTACGCCAAACACAAAGTACAGATATTATATTAGTGGAATTATAAGAATAAAGAGAACAAGAACTAGTAACTGAAATGAAATAACAAAAAACAGCAGCAAAACAACAATTCAAAGAAGAACTTTTAAACGAAATAACAAAAACTACTTTTTCTAACTAAACAACAAATAACAAAGAGTAAGCAAGTTAATGCTACTAGGCAACAGGAAAGTTACAGAAATTTTTGTAATCAAAAGGTCACATATACATGAGAATATTAGAAGTAATAAATGGAACTTACAACTTTATACAGTCAAAAGGAAACAGTATTTCATTTGTTAATCTAAACTTAACGCAAACAGATTAATTAATTAAAATTAAATTAATTACTTTCAGCTAGTTAAAGGTTTTTTGATCTAGTCATAGTCTAGTCATAGTCTAGTCATAGTCTAGTCATAGTCTAGTCATAGTCTAGTCATAGTCTAGTCATAGTCTAGTCATAGTCTAGTCATAGTCTAGTCATAGTCTAGTCATAGTCTAGTCATAGTCTAGTCATAGTCTAGTCATAGTCTAGTCATAGTCTAGTCATAGTCTAGTCATAGTCTAGTCATAGTCTAGTCATAGTCTAGTCATAGTCTAGTCATAGTCTAGTCATAGTCTAGTCATAGTCTAGTCATAGTCTAGTCATAGTCTAGTCATAGTCTAGTCATAGTCTAGTCATAGTCTAGTCATAGTCTAGTCATAGTCTAGTCATAGTCTAGTCATAGTCTAGTCATAGTCTAGTCATAGTCTAGTCATAGTCTAGTCATAGTCTAGTCATAGTCTAGTCATAGTCTAGTCATAGTCTAGTCATAGTCTAGTCATAGTCTAGTCATAGTCTAGTCATAGTCTAGTCATAGTCTAGTCATAGTCTAGTCATAGTCTAGTCATAGTCTAGTCATAGTCTAGTCATAGTCTAGTCATAGTCTAGTCATAGTCTAGTCATAGTCTAGTCATAGTCTAGTCATAGTCTAGTCATAGTCTAGTCATAGTCTAGTCATAGTCTAGTCATAGTCTAGTCATAGTCTAGTCATAGTCTAGTCATAGTCTAGTCATAGTCTAGTCATAGTCTAGTCATAGTCTAGTCATAGTCTAGTCATAGTCTAGTCATAGTCTAGTCATAGTCTAGTCATAGTCTAGTCATAGTCTAGTCATAGTCTAGTCATAGTCTAGTCATAGTCTAGTCATAGTCTAGTCATAGTCTAGTCATAGTCTAGTCATAGTCTAGTCATAGTCTAGTCATAGTCTAGTCATAGTCTAGTCATAGTCTAGTCATAGTCTAGTCATAGTCTAGTCATAGTCTAGTCATAGTCTAGTCATAGTCTAGTCATAGTCTAGTCATAGTCTAGTCATAGTCTAGTCATAGTCTAGTCATAGTCTAGTCATAGTCTAGTCATAGTCTAGTCATAGTCTAGTCATAGTCTAGTCATAGTCTAGTCATAGTCTAGTCATAGTCTAGTCATAGTCTAGTCATAGTCTAGTCATAGTCTAGTCATAGTCTAGTCATAGTCTAGTCATAGTCTAGTCATAGTCTAGTCATAGTCTAGTCATAGTCTAGTCATAGTCTAGTCATAGTCTAGTCATAGTCTAGTCATAGTCTAGTCATAGTCTAGTCATAGTCTAGTCATAGTCTAGTCATAGTCTAGTCATAGTCTAGTCATAGTCTAGTCATAGTCTAGTCATAGTCTAGTCATAGTCTAGTCATAGTCTAGTCATAGTCTAGTCATAGTCTAGTCATAGTCTAGTCATAGTCTAGTCATAGTCTAGTCATAGTCTAGTCATAGTCTAGTCATAGTCATAGTCATAGTCTAGTCATAGTCTAGTCATAGTCTAGTCATAGTCTAGTCATAGTCTAGTCATAGTCTAGTCATAGTCTAGTCATAGTCTAGTCATAGTCTAGTCATAGTCTAGTCATAGTCTAGTCATAGTCTAGTCATAGTCTAGTCATAGTCTAGTCATAGTCTAGTCATAGTCTAGTCATAGTCTAGTCATAGTCTAGTCATAGTCTAGTCATAGTCTAGTCATAGTCTAGTCATAGTCTAGTCATAGTCTAGTCATAGTCTAGTCATAGTCTAGTCATAGTCTAGTCATAGTCTAGTCATAGTCTAGTCATAGTCTAGTCATAGTCTAGTCATAGTCTAGTCATAGTCTAGTCATAGTCTAGTCATAGTCTAGTCATAGTCTAGTCATAGTCTAGTCATAGTCTAGTCATAGTCTAGTCATAGTCTAGTCATAGTCTAGTCATAGTCTAGTCATAGTCTAGTCATAGTCTAGTCATAGTCTAGTCATAGTCTAGTCATAGTCTAGTCATAGTCTAGTCATAGTCTAGTCATAGTCTAGTCATAGTCTAGTCATAGTCTAGTCATAGTCTAGTCATAGTCTAGTCATAGTCTAGTCATAGTCTAGTCATAGTCTAGTCATAGTCTAGTCATAGTCTAGTCATAGTCTAGTCATAGTCTAGTCATAGTCTAGTCATAGTCTAGTCATAGTCTAGTCATAGTCTAGTCATAGTCTAGTCATAGTCTAGTCATAGTCTAGTCATAGTCTAGTCATAGTCTAGTCATAGTCTAGTCATAGTCTAGTCATAGTCTAGTCATAGTCTAGTCATAGTCTAGTCATAGTCTAGTCATAGTCTAGTCATAGTCTAGTCATAGTCTAGTCATAGTCTAGTCATAGTCTAGTCATAGTCTAGTCATAGTCTAGTCATAGTCTAGTCATAGTCTAGTCATAGTCTAGTCATAGTCTAGTCATAGTCTAGTCATAGTCTAGTCATAGTCTAGTCATAGTCTAGTCATAGTCTAGTCATAGTCTAGTCATAGTCTAGTCATAGTCTAGTCATAGTCTAGTCATAGTCTAGTCATAGTCTAGTCATAGTCTAGTCATAGTCTAGTCATAGTCTAGTCATAGTCTAGTCATAGTCTAGTCATAGTCTAGTCATAGTCTAGTCATAGTCTAGTCATAGTCTAGTCATAGTCTAGTCATAGTCTAGTCATAGTCTAGTCATAGTCTAGTCATAGTCTAGTCATAGTCTAGTCATAGTCTAGTCATAGTCTAGTCATAGTCTAGTCATAGTCTAGTCATAGTCTAGTCATAGTCTAGTCATAGTCTAGTCATAGTCTAGTCATAGTCTAGTCATAGTCTAGTCATAGTCTAGTCATAGTCTAGTCATAGTCTAGTCATAGTCTAGTCATAGTCTAGTCATAGTCTAGTCATAGTCTAGTCATAGTCTAGTCATAGTCTAGTCATAGTCTAGTCATAGTCTAGTCATAGTCTAGTCATAGTCTAGTCATAGTCTAGTCATAGTCTAGTCATAGTCTAGTCATAGTCTAGTCATAGTCTAGTCATAGTCTAGTCATAGTCTAGTCATAGTCTAGTCATAGTCTAGTCATAGTCTAGTCATAGTCTAGTCATAGTCTAGTCATAGTCTAGTCATAGTCTAGTCATAGTCTAGTCATAGTCTAGTCATAGTCTAGTCATAGTCTAGTCATAGTCTAGTCATAGTCTAGTCATAGTCTAGTCATAGTCTAGTCATAGTCTAGTCATAGTCTAGTCATAGTCTAGTCATAGTCTAGTCATAGTCTAGTCATAGTCTAGTCATAGTCTAGTCATAGTCTAGTCATAGTCTAGTCATAGTCTAGTCATAGTCTAGTCATAGTCTAGTCATAGTCTAGTCATAGTCTAGTCATAGTCTAGTCATAGTCTAGTCATAGTCTAGTCATAGTCTAGTCATAGTCTAGTCATAGTCTAGTCATAGTCTAGTCATAGTCTAGTCATAGTCTAGTCATAGTCTAGTCATAGTCTAGTCATAGTCTAGTCATAGTCTAGTCATAGTCTAGTCATAGTCTAGTCATAGTCTAGTCATAGTCTAGTCATAGTCTAGTCATAGTCTAGTCATAGTCTAGTCATAGTCTAGTCATAGTCTAGTCATAGTCTAGTCATAGTCTAGTCATAGTCTAGTCATAGTCTAGTCATAGTCTAGTCATAGTCTAGTCATAGTCTAGTCATAGTCTAGTCATAGTCTAGTCATAGTCTAGTCATAGTCTAGTCATAGTCTAGTCATAGTCTAGTCATAGTCTAGTCATAGTCTAGTCATAGTCTAGTCATAGTCTAGTCATAGTCTAGTCATAGTCTAGTCATAGTCTAGTCATAGTCTAGTCATAGTCTAGTCATAGTCTAGTCATAGTCTAGTCATAGTCTAGTCATAGTCTAGTCATAGTCTAGTCATAGTCTAGTCATAGTCTAGTCATAGTCTAGTCATAGTCTAGTCATAGTCTAGTCATAGTCTAGTCATAGTCTAGTCATAGTCTAGTCATAGTCTAGTCATAGTCTAGTCATAGTCTAGTCATAGTCTAGTCATAGTCTAGTCATAGTCTAGTCATAGTCTAGTCATAGTCTAGTCATAGTCTAGTCATAGTCTAGTCATAGTCTAGTCATAGTCTAGTCATAGTCTAGTCATAGTCTAGTCATAGTCTAGTCATAGTCTAGTCATAGTCTAGTCATAGTCTAGTCATAGTCTAGTCATAGTCTAGTCATAGTCTAGTCATAGTCTAGTCATAGTCTAGTCATAGTCTAGTCATAGTCTAGTCATAGTCTAGTCATAGTCTAGTCATAGTCTAGTCATAGTCTAGTCATAGTCTAGTCATAGTCTAGTCATAGTCTAGTCATAGTCTAGTCATAGTCTAGTCATAGTCTAGTCATAGTCTAGTCATAGTCTAGTCATAGTCTAGTCATAGTCTAGTCATAGTCTAGTCATAGTCTAGTCATAGTCTAGTCATAGTCTAGTCATAGTCTAGTCATAGTCTAGTCATAGTCTAGTCATAGTCTAGTCATAGTCTAGTCATAGTCTAGTCATAGTCTAGTCATAGTCTAGTCATAGTCTAGTCATAGTCTAGTCATAGTCTAGTCATAGTCTAGTCATAGTCTAGTCATAGTCTAGTCATAGTCTAGTCATAGTCTAGTCATAGTCTAGTCATAGTCTAGTCATAGTCTAGTCATAGTCTAGTCATAGTCTAGTCATAGTCTAGTCATAGTCTAGTCATAGTCTAGTCATAGTCTAGTCATAGTCTAGTCATAGTCTAGTCATAGTCTAGTCATAGTCTAGTCATAGTCTAGTCATAGTCTAGTCATAGTCTAGTCATAGTCTAGTCATAGTCTAGTCATAGTCTAGTCATAGTCTAGTCATAGTCTAGTCATAGTCTAGTCATAGTCTATCTGTGATGACTTTGAATGTCGTAAATGACATACTTTTTGTTTACTAATTGTTATTCCTTTTTTTTGGCTTTAGCTTGGGTAAAAACATTTGTTATTTTGTATGTGTGTATTTATAATTAAAGACCTTTGTTTTTTTTTAATTTAAACATATCCTTTTATAGAATTAAAATAATTAAATGCTTTTGTTCATTCTCTTATTTTACGGAGATCAAGGTTTAATGCTTTTTGATTGTATCCTTTCAGTAAATCACATTTTGGCTTTTGTTTTAAAGCATTTGTTTTTCCGGAAACGGAAATCAAAGCGACAAAACAACAATAACAATGGATAATGACGTTTGTGTTTAACATCCATATTTATTATTTTATTTTTTTTTTATTTTAAATGTTAATAGATAAAACTATGAATAAAAACGTATTTTATTTAAAAATAATGTTTAATGCATCCTGTCGTTATAACTATGTCCTGCAAAATAACTGTGAGGGGTTCAAAATGATTTAGTGATTGCAATTTTAAAATAATAAATTGTGATGCGAATATAAATCATGTAGGTTAAAGGTTATATGAAAACTGTAGGACTTTATGGTTTGGTTAATTTATTTGTTGACAAAATTTGCTTTATATGCCTCATAGTTAAGCGTCGATTTAAATATCTTATTTATTAAAATTTGGTATCTTATGAATTCATGTTTTTAATTTCATAAAGGTATTAATATAATTGTAACTTTTCTTTATTATTTAATATCCTTCCACATGTGTTACCTTAAGTTTTAACAATTACAAAAGTTTCTTACAACCAAAGTTTTTCGAAAAATATGTATAGTATTTCCAATATTTGTTGTTTCTCGAACATGAATTAAAATACAAAGAATTAAAGATTAAATATTCTCGGTAATATTAGGGAGGTCGAGTTATTATGTCTGTTATACAGATATCATGATAATATGGACTTAGTTAAATCATGATGCTTACAAAATTACTTGGTTTTATTTTAAGGAATTAATCGATAACTTTACCTCCCTAATATAGCTATAATATTTCCACTCACAATCAAGTATTAAAATAACTTAAGTAGAGTACATGTTATTAACTCGCTTTATACAAACTACTTTAACGCTGCAAGCTACAGTTACAAACACACACTTAATAGTCTTTTCCCGAAAAGAAAATGAAAATCCTTTACAGCTTAAAATGTAGAAAAATATGCTTTATGGTTGGCAAATATTGCATCGCATACGTAATATTATAAATACCTCAATACATGTGCGTTTAAAAAGGAAAATAAATATTGAACTCTTTTAACCATTAATCCTTTAATATGTTGCATACTTTTGTGGGTGCAAGTTGTTGCAGAATGTCCTTGTAAGTTCATTTAAGCTGTGTTATGTATTTAAGAGCTTATGTTGTAACAGGAAAAAAATATACTATAACTTTTAAAAAGTGTTTTTCAATAGATAGTAGAAACAAAGATACATACGCAAACTATTGCCATAAACGAATTTTTCAAAAACTTCCAATTTTTATAGGAAATTTTCCAAAAACTTTCTATTTTTATAGAAATATTTTTAAAATTTTTTATAGAAATATTTTTAAAATTTTCTTACTTCTATGGGGAATTTTTCAAAAATTTCATATTTTTGTATGAAATTTTAAAAAAATTTTCTATTTTTATAGGAAATTTTTCAAAAATTTCTTTTTTTTTATAGGAAATTTGGCAAATATTTCTTATTTTTATAGGAAATTGTCCAAAAATCTCTTACTTTTATAGGAAATTTTTCAAAAATTTCTTATTTATATTGGAAATTCTTCAAAAAATTCTTATTTTTATATGGAAGTTTTTTAAAAGTTTCTTATTTTTATTAGAAATTTATCAAAAATTTCTTATTTTTATAAGAAATTTTTCAAAAATGTATGACTATAATGGGATATTTTCAAAAATTTCTTATTTTTAAAGGATTTTTTTTTTAATTTCTTATTTTTAAAGCAAATTTTTTAAAAATGTCTTATTTTTATAGCAAATTTTTTAAAAATTTATTATTTTTATAAGAAAATTTTAAAAATGTTTCTGTTTTTATAGGAAATTTTTTAAAAATTTATTATGGTTATAAGAAATTTATTATTTTTATAAAAAATTTTTCAAAAACTTATTATTTTTATATCAAATTTTTCAAAAATTTCACATTTGTGTACGAACATTTTCAAACATTTCATACTTTTGGAGGAAATCTTAGAAAGACTTCCTATCTTTATTGGAAATTTTCTAAAAATTTCTTATTTTTATAGGAAATTTTCCAAACATTTCTTATTTTTTTTTTTTTTTGAAATTTTTAAAAAATCTCCTATTTTTATAGGAAATTCTTCAAAAATGTCTTATTTTTATATGGAAATTTTTGAAAAGTTTCTTATTTTTAATGGAAATTTATCAAAAATTTCTTATTTTTATAGAAAATTTTTTAAAAATTACTTATTTTTTTAGGAAATTTTTAAAAAATTTCTTATTTTTATAGGAAATTTTTAAAAAATTTTATATTTTTGTAGGAAATTTTTCAAAAACTTCCTATTTTTATAGGAAATTTAAAAAAAAATTTCTATTTTTATAGGAAATTCTTCAAAAAATTCTTATTTTTATAGTAAATATATTCAAAAATTTACTCTTTTTAAAGGAAATTTTTCAAAAATTTCTTATTTTTATAGGAAATTTATTTAAAATGTCTAATTTTTATATGAATTTTTTTAAACATTTCTCAGTTTTATTGAACATTTTTTAAAAATTTCTTATTTTTATGGGGAATTTTCAAAAAATTAATAATTCTTATTGTAAATTTTTTCAAAAATTTCTTATTTTTATAGGAAATTTTACAAAAGTTTTTAATTTTTATAAAAAATTTTGCAAAAATTTCATATTTTTATAAAAAATTTTGCAAAAATTTCATATTTTTATACGAAATTTTTCAAAAATTTCTTATTTTTATAGGAAATTTTTTTAAAATGTCTAATTTTTATATGAAATTTTTTAAATATTTCTCTGTTTTATTGAACATTTTTTAAAAATTTCTTGTTTTTATAGGAAATTCTTTAAAAAATTTCTTATTTTTTTAGGAGTTGGTTTGACAAATTTCTTATTTCTCTGGAACTTTTTTAGAAAATGTCTTATTTTAATAGGAAATTTTTCAAAAATTTTATATTTTTTTTAGGAAATTTTTCAAAAATTTCTTACTTTTATAGAAATTCTTCAAAAATTTCTTGTTTTTATAGGAAATTTTTCAAAAGTTTCTTATTTTTATATAAAATTTTTCAAAGATTTCTTATTTTTATAGGAAACTTTCCAAAAATGTTTTAGTTTTATAGGAAATTTTTTAAATTTGCTAATTTTTATAGAAATTTTTTTAAAAATTTCTTATTTTTATAGAAAATTTTTTGAAAGTGACTTATCTGTGTTAAGCTTTGGTAAAAATTTTACTAAATTTCGTGGTATTTAAATGTCGTTTGAGACTTGCAAAATGGCCTTGAATTTTTTTTAATATACTAAAGACATTTTTTGTGGACTTATATCTTTTCAAAAAATAATATGAAAACATGTATATCTGAATATTTTCAAATTTTGTGTAGAAAAATATTTCCAAATCACATACTTTCAAAAAATGTTTTTATAAAAATTAAGGAAAAAGTGACTGCCTTAAATTTGATACATATTGCGTTTCAGAATTTTTATATAGAAAATTTTAAATAAATTCCAGTTAAAAAAAATACTTTTTTTTGATAAACAATACACATTTTCTCCTCTATTAGAGTTAAAATCAGAAAAAATACAAAGGTAGCTTAAAAAAACAAAATTGATATTGTAGCATTTTCAATTTACAAGTGCAACATTAAATTGCAGCTGATGCTAAAAAACCTGCACAATATACACGTTCATATTAAAATTCATAAAAAACATTTAGTCAGTAGTAAAGGCACTTATACATAGGCACTCACACAAGCACACATACATTTAAATACATTCACATATTCTCATATGTATGCATACATTCATGTGTATTATTGAACAATACCAGTTTTAAGTAAAATATTTTCTACATAATATTTTTGCTTTTGTTGCATGTTGCACAATAGTGTAGTAAATGGCGTAAAAAAACTACAAACGTACTAGTGTAACTGTGTATAGTTTACATTTTACTCGTGTGTAATCGTTAATAGTAGTCATTGTTATACTTGTATTGTATTGTACTAGTTTCTACATGCTTTAATATATTTTCGAAAAAAAAAAAAAAAATTTACTATACACATGGCAATAGTTGTGTCGAAACAACAAAAGCAACAATATAAAATCCAATATTTTAAATGTATGTTCAGGTGCTCTATTGTGAGAATAAAAATGATAGGACAGTTGTGGCTAAAATAAGGAACATCTCGACATTTTCTCAAAAAAATCAGGTCAATTTAACAAATTTTTCAAACAATTTTGGATTTTAAAGGAAATTTTTTAAAAACTTATTATTTTTATGAGAACATTTTCAAAAATTAAGAAATTTTCGAAAAATTTTCGATAAAAATAAAAAATTTTTTTTTAAATTTCATTAACATTTTTCAAAAATTTCTTAGTTTTATAATTTTTTTTTAATTTCTTAGTTTTGTAGGAAATTTTTCAAAAATTTCTAATTTTCATATAAAATTTTTCAAAAATTTCTTATTTTATAAGAAATTTTTAAAAAATTTTTATTTTTCTATGTAATTTTTCTTATTTTTATTAGTAATTTTTAAAAAATTTCTTATCTTTCTACAATATTTTTAAACATTTTTTAATTTTTTAATTTATAGGAAATTTTTCAAAAATTTCTTATTTTTATAGAAACATTTTTAAAAATTTCTTTCAACTTTTTCAAAAATTTTTTTATTTTTATAAGTAATTTTTAAAAATTTTCTTATTTTTCTACGATGTTTTTGAAAAATTTTTAATTTTTATTGGAAATATTTCAAAAATTTCATATTCTCATAAGAAATTTTTCAAACATTTCCTATTTTTCTACGATATTTTTGAAAATTTTTTAATTTTTATAGGAAATTTTTGGAAAATTTTTTATTTTTATAGAAAATTTTTCAAAAACTTTTTAAAAGTTTCTAATTTATTTAAAAAATTTTTCAAATATCTCTTATTTTTATAAGAAATTTTTTAAATATACTTCAATTTTTTTTATTTTTTATTTTTATAGGAAATTTTTCCAAATTTTCTAATTTTTATAGAATTTTTTTTATTTTTATAGAAAATTTTCCCAAAGTTTCTTGCCTTATTTTTTTAGGAAATTTTTCACAATTTTTTATGTATATAGGAATTTTTTCAAAAATTTCCCTTTTTTATAGGAAATTTTGCAAAAAGTTCATATTATTTTTAGAAAATTTTTCAAAAATTTATTCAAAATTATTTTTATAGAAAATTTTTTAAAAGCTTCTTATTTTTAATTATAATAAATTTTTCAAATATTTCTTATTTTTATAAGAAATTTTTCAAAATTTTTTCTTTTTATAAAAAATTTTGTAAAAATTTCTTATTTTTAAAGCAAATTTTCCAAAAGTTTCTTATTTTTACAGGAAATTTTTCAAAAAGTTTTTATTTTTATAGGAAATTTTTCAAAAATTTCTTATTTTTATACAAAACTTTTTAAATTTCTTATTTGTATAGGAAATTTTTCAAAAATTTCTTTTTTCTAAGATATTGTTAAATTTTTTTTATAGGAATTTTTTCAAAAATTTCTTATTTTTAAAGGAAATTTTATTTTTCTACGATGTTTTTGAAAAATTTTTAATTTTTATTGGAAATATTTCAAAAATTTCATATTCTCATAAGAAATTTTTCAAACATTTCCTATTTTTCTACGATATTTTTGAAAATTTTTTCATTTTTATAGGAAATTTTTCAAAAATTTCTTAGTTTTATAGGAAACTTTTTAAAAGTTTCTAATTTATTTAGGAAATTTTTCAAATATCTCTTATTTTTATAAGAAATTTTTTAAATATATTTATTTTTTATTTTTATAGTAAATTTTTCCAAATTTTCTAATTTTTACAGAATTTTTTTTTATTTTTATAGAAAATTTTCCAAAAGTTCCTTGCCTTATTTTTTTAGGAAATTTTTCACAATTTTTTATGTATATAGGAATTTTTTCAAAAATTTCCATTTTTTATAGGAAATTTTGCAAAATTTCATATTTTTTTTAGAAAATTTTTCAAAATTTTTTTTTTATTTTTATAGAAAATTTTTTAAAAGCTTCTTATTTTTATAATAAATTTTTCAAATATTTCTTATTTTTATAAGAAATTTTTCAAAATTTTTTCTTTTTATAAAAAATTTTGTAAAAATTTCTTATTTTTATAGGAAATTTTTCAAAAGTTTCTTATTTTTACAGGAAGTTTTTCAAAAAGTTTTTATTTTTATAGGAAATTTTTCAAAAATTTCTTATTTTTATACAAAATTTTTCAAATTTCTTGTTTGTATAGGAAATTTTTCAAAAATTTCTTTTTTCTAAGATATTGTTAAATTTTTTTTTATAGGAATTTTTTCAAAAATTTCTTATTTTTAAAGGAATTTTTTTTAGAAATTTCTTTGTTTTTCATAAAAATTTTTAAAAAAATTTAATTTTTATTGTAAATTTTGCACAAGTTTCTTATTTTTATAGAAAATTTTTCAAAAATTTCTTACTTTTATAAGAAATTTTTTAAAAATTTCTAATTTTTGCGGAAATTTTTCAAATATTTCTTATTTTTATTTCTCAAAATTTTTTTATTATTATAGGAAATCTTCCAAAATTTTTTTATACTTATAGATAAATTGGCAAAACTTTTTAATTTTATATACAATTTTTTAAAATTTTTTACGTTTATAGGAAATTTTGCAAAAATTTCTTATTTTTTTAGAAAATGTATTTAAAAGTTTTTTTTTTTAAGTTTCTTATTTTTATAGAAAATTTTTCAAATATTTCTTTCTTAAGAAATTTTTCAAAATTTTTTCTTTTAATAAAAAATTTTGGAAAAATTTTTTTATTTTTATTGGAAATTTTTCAAAATTTTTTTATTATTATACTAAATTTTTCAAAAATTTCTTCTTTTTATATGAAATTTTTTAAATTTCTTATTTGTATAGGAATTTTTTCAAAGAATTTTTTTTTTCTTAGAAATTGTTAAAAATTGTTTATTTTCTAGGAAATTTTTCAAAATGTCTTTGTTTTTTATAAAAAATTTTTTTAAAAAAATTTTATTTTTATTGTAAATTATGCACAAATTTCTTATTTTTATAGAAAATTTTTCAAAAATTTCTTAGCTTTATAAGAAGTTTTTTAAAACTTTCTAATTTTTATAGGAAATTTTTCAAATATTTTTTATTTTTATAAGAAATTTTTTAAAAATTTCTCAAAAATTTTTTATTGTTATAGGAAATCTTTCAAAATTTTTTTATATTTATAGATAAATTTGCAAATTTTTTTAATTTTATATAACATTTTTCAAAATTTTTTTATGTTGATAGGAAATTTTTTAAAAATTTTTTATTTTTATAAGAAATTTTTAAAAAATTTTCAAAAGTTTCTTATTTTTATAAGAAATTTTTCAAAATTTTTTCTTTTTATAAAAATTTTTTTAAAATGTCTTATTTTTATATTAAGTTTTTAAAAAATTTCTTATTTTTATACTAGACTTTTCAAAAATTTATTTTTTTTATAAAATTTTTAATTTTCTTATTTATATAGGAAGTTTTTCAAAAATTTCTTTTTTTCTAAAAAATTTTTTTATTTAATAGGAAACTTTTCAAAAATTTCTTATTTTGAAAGGAAATTTTTTAAAAATTTTCTTTTTTTTTTATAGTAGTTTTCTGTAAAAATTTCTTATTTTTATGGGAAACTTTTCAAAAATTACTTATTTTTATAGGAAATTTTTAAAAATTAAATCTTTTTATAGGAAATATTTAAAAATTTTTTTATTCTTATAGAAATTTTTTCAAAAATTTTTAATTTTTAAAAAATTTCTTATTTTTATGGGAAATTTTTCAAAATATTTGTTAATAATTTTAAAAAAGAATTTTATCTCCTTTTCAATTTTGTCTTTTTTAACTGCTTCCTTTTTCACTTTATCTGTATTTGCTGTTGCTTTCGTTACAATATCTGAACACAATTATTTAAAAAAGTGTAATAGTTTCCAACTATTACAACATCCAGGTAAAATAAAAATATATTGGCACAAAACCATCATCAGCTTCAGTAAACGTTTCAACCATTTATTTATATTTTTTCCAGCTTTTCCTTTTATTGTATACAATTTTTTTTAACTTTTGCTGTAAAACTGCAAAAACAAATTTACTTATATTGTACAACATTTTCAATTTAATAGAAACCTTTAAATATTTAAACATATTTATTTAGTCCCCTTTTTACATCAATTTTTTTTTTCTCATTCAATGAAAGTTTCCAGTTTCGTTTTTTACTTTTTTTTAATTTCTCTATGGACAAATTAAAAATTCATGATTTTAATTGAAGTTTAACCAATGTTGCGTATACAAAATATATTTTTTTTCTTTTTGCTGCAGAATTAATGTTGCTTATACGACTACAGTGTGTGGTTTGATGAAAAAGCCTGCTTTGCCTACGAGTGAATGACTTAAATACACTGGATAAATATTTAAAATGCTTAAATTAACAAATTGAAAATGGTTGTTAAATGGCTGGATATTGTGTAAATATTGAAAGTGGAATTAAATATTTGGGAGTTTTATTTGAAATTTAATGGAGGAATACAAAAAAAGTTTCCCTTAAATATTTGTATTCGAAAATATTTGATCTAATAGAAAAAAATTTTAAATTAATCGGGTATATTGCAATGCTGAAGCGAAATAGTTTAGGGGTTTCAAAAGCTAGAATGAAACAGGAATAAAATCATAAATAATGTCCCTATATTTTTTATTTACTTACCACTTTATGAAAACATTATCTGCAAGAAATTAATAAAAAATAACTAATTATTTCATATTATTTTTAAAAAATATGATAATGTAAACTCGTAGGTATATTTTGATTATTATATGTTATTCTTTTACCCACCATCAAAAAGAATGGGGGTATATTGAGATTGTCATTCCGTTTGTAATTTCCTTAGTATTGGCTCAAAAATCAAAAATTATATATATTCTGAATCCTTATGAAATTTAAGATTAAGCGATGTCCGTCTGTTTATCTGTCCATTTGTATGTCCGTCCGTCTGTCTGTCTGTCTGTCTGTCTGTCTGTTGAAATCACGATAACGCCTAAACGAAGGAAGCTAGCTCACTGAAACTTAGTAAAACCATTCTTCATCTAAGGAAGGAAGCTAGCTCACTGAAACTTAGTAAAACCATTCTTCATCAAATCGGTCAAATCGGTTAACATTCGACCATAGCTCCCGTATAACCTCGACTACGCTAATCGCTTATTTGCTAATAAATAACAAACTATAACAGCTATGATGATAAAATTTGATATATAGAAGTTTTGCATAAGCCCTAGCCAGCGTGTAAAATTTTATCAAAATCGGTTAACATTTAGTCATAGCTCCATACAAAAAACTTCCGGAAACAGCTAAAATTTCACCTAAAATACACTAAAATGCCAATAAATCTAAAACTATTATAGACGTAACCACTAAATTCAGTAGGAGGTAGTCTTATGTCAATGTCAATAAGTGTGCAAAATTTTGCCAAATCGGTCACCATTTGAACATAGCTCCCATATAAAAAACTTACGGAATCACAAAAATACAGCAACTGTCCGTAAGATAAAAGCGCGATAGCGCCTTAACGAAAAGGGCTACAGCAACAAAATTTTACAAAAGGAAGTCTTTTGTGAATCTCAGCCAGTGTGCAAAACTTTGTTACAATCGGTTATTAGTTGACCATAGCTCCCATATAAAAAACTTACAGAAACTCAAAAATACAAAAAGAAAATACGGTTTATATCAGTCTCTCCGTCAGATAAAACCGCGATAGCTCCTTAACTACTAGAGCTAGAGAGACAAAATTTTGCAAAAATAATTTTAATATGTAATAAAAATTGTGTGCTAAAAATGGGTAAAATCGGTTGACATTTAGTTAGAGCTCCCATATAACCCTGCCCCGGGAATCACATTTATGCTGATAAATTAAATAAAATTGAAAAATTTATAACTACTTAATTTAGAACAGGAAAGTTTTATGTAACTTTCAGTCAGTATGTCAAATTTTATAGGAATCGGTCCATTTTTAACCATAGCTTTCATATAAAAACCGCTCCCGGTGACCACTAAATTGCCACAAACGCCAGTTAAAAGCTATTAAATTATAAAATAAATTTTGCACAAATAAACTTTATACTAATACCAGCCAGTATATGAAATTTTGTAATAATCGGTCAACATTTGGCTAGAGTTCTTATATACATATAACATCTCCTTTTTTATATCTACAATCAAAAAGATTTGGAAGTACATTCAGTATAATAAGATTGCATCTACGAAATTAGATAGCTATCAATCAATTTTAGTTCCAGACTTTATATACGGTAGATTCATTAGGAACTCCTAACAAAATATACAAACCTGCCCTGTTTCTATCAACATGTCTACGGCACAACGAAACTACAGTCGGTTATTGAACAGCATTTTGTCCATGATAAATACGAGGGAAACCACTTAGATACTTTTAAATGTTGAACTATAGTAACTATACTACTGCAACCGAATTTAGTCCAAATATACTACCAACAATACCACATTGAATACCAAATTTGAATTAGCTGCACTCTCGTACAACTTGATGGTGGGTATGCAAGATTCGGCACAGCCGAATATAATACTCTTACTTGTTTTTTCCCTTTGGTTAAACATTTTAAATAAACAATTCTCTGAATTATACTTTAGTCGATTTAAAACAATTTAATATTCAGTTGTCATATCAACACATAAGAAACTTCCAAGAAACAATTTCATTATCATTAAAGAACATGTACAGGCACTAATTGATTCGAACAAGTTTACATACATGTTAGTAATCAAGCTAAGGCATACGAATATTAGGGTACTGCTGAATTCTGTAATGCTTTTACTTTCACTTAAAGTGAAACTTCAGTGTTGAGAAATCTTTAATATATGCTAGAACTTAAAGCATTTTTGGAGTGTATATGTACCTTAATACTTACATACACGACTAAGATATAATTAATCATTTTATACGATTTTTATTCATCACAAATACAACTGCTTACATTAGTACCTTTATTTTGTTACACAAACATTTTCTTCTAATACAAACAAACACAAATCCTATTAAATTTAACTCTTTTGTACAAATTTCCTTTTGTCTTAAGTCAACCACAAAGAAAAGAAGTGTTTTTATAAAGATTATAAGATAATGCGATAAACAAAAGGATGCTCATGTGCTGTTTTAACAACACAATAAATGTTGCCTATACACAAGGCTGAGCTGTTTCTTTTTCATTATTTTGTTGATTAATCAATCAAGATTTTTAAAAGACTCTTAGGCAGGACTTGTTATGATAATTTTCTTCTTTTTCTTAATTATTTGTTTTGTTTTGGTTTTAAGAAAATTTAATTAAGCCGGTTAATTGTGTTTGGATGATTAAAAAAGTAAGATTTTTCATATAAGAACAAAATTCTTATAATAACCCAACAAATGTTTAATTAGTTAAATAAAAAATGTTTGAAAAATTTCCTATTGAAATAAAAAAATTTTGTATAATTTTTTATAAAGCTAAGAAATTTTTGAAAAATTTTCTATACAAAATAAGAAATTTTGGAAATTTTTCTTATCATAATAAAAATTTAAAAAATTTTCTTAACAAATTACAAAAAGTTTGAAAATTTGCTATAAAAATAAGAACTTTGTGAAAAATTTCTTACTTAAATAAGAAATAATCTAAACATTTTTTATAAAAATAAGAAGTTTTTAAAAAATTTCGTACATTGTTAAGAAAGTTTAAAAATTTTCTAAAAAAAGAAACTATTTGAAAACTTCGCATAAAAATAAGAAATTTTCTATAAATTTCCTATAAAAATTAGAATTTTTTGAAAACATTCCTTTAAAAATAAAAAATCTTTGAAAAATTTTCTATAAAAATAGAAAAATTTTGATAAAAATCCTATAGAAATAAGATTTTTTTTAAAAATTTCCTATAATAGTAAAAAATGTTGAAAAATTTCCTATAAAAATATAAAGTATTTTAAAATTAAACTCTAAAAATAAGAAATTTTGGAAAACATTTTTCAAAAAAAAAATAAATTTTTGAAAAATTTTTTTATAAAAAAAAGAAATTTTTAAAAAATTTCATATAAAATAACAAATGTTTGTGAAATTTCTCATAAAAACATGAAATTTTTGACAAATTTCCCATAAATAAGATATTTTTGAAAAACTTCCTATAAAAAAAAGAAATTTTTGAAAAATTTTCTTTAAAAATAATAAAATTTTTAAAAAATTTTCAATAAAAATAAGAAATTTTTCTAAACTTTCCCATTAAAATACGAAATTTTTGAAAAAATTTTTACAAAAACAGAAACTTTTAATAAATTTCCAATAAAAATAACAAATTTTTGAAAATTTTCATATTTTTGAAAGTTATCCTGGAAAAATACAAAATTTCCTGTAAAAATAAGAATTTTTTAAAAAAAATTCTTATAAAAAAAAAGAATTTTTCAAAATTTTCCCATTAAAAAATTAAAAATTTTTTAAAAATTTCCTATAAAAATACGAAATTTTTAAAAATTCCTACAAAAATAAGAAGTCTTGAAAAGATTTCTATAAAAATAAGCAATTTAAGAAAACTTTCCTATAAAAATAAAAAAATTAAAAAAATAATTTCTACAAAATTACGAAATTTCCTATAAAAATGAGAAATTTTAGAAAAATTTTCTATTAAAAATTAAATTTTTTTTGAAAAAATACTTATTAAAATTTATTATAAAAATAAGAAATTTTTGAAAGTTTCCGTAAAAATGAGGTTTTTTTAACTTCCTATAAAATTTATGAATTTTTGAAAATTTTTCTAAAAAAACAAGAAATTTTTTAAAAATTTCCTATTAAAATAAGAAATTTTTGAAAAGTTTCCTATAAAGATGAGAAATTTTTGGAAAATTTTCTTAAAAAGTTAAAGTTTTAAAAAATATCCTATCAAAATAAGAATTTTTTTTTAAATTTCCTGCAATATATGAAATTTTTAAAAATTTCCTATAAAAATAAGAAATTTATAAAAAAAAAATTCTAAAAATAAGAACTTTGTGTAAAATTTCTTGTAAAAATAAAAAAAATTGGAATAATTTCCTGTAAAAATAAGAAATTTTTGAAAACTTTCGTATAAAAATGAGAAGTTATTTATAAAAATAAGAAATTTTTAGAAAATTTTTTATTAAAATAATAAATTTTTTAAAAATTTCCTGAAAAATGTGAAATTTATTAAAAAATTATTACAAAAAAATAAATTTTTAAAAAATTTTCTATGATACGAATTTTTTTTTTAAATATTCTTCTATAGATGCGAAATTTTTGGAAATTTTCTTACGAAAAATTTCCCACAAAATTGATAAAACAAGATATTTCTGAAAAGTTTCCAAAACAATAAGAAATTTTTTTTAAAAATTTGTTGCAAAACTAAGAAATTTTTCAAAAATTTCCTATAGCAAATAAAAATTTTTTTTTTTTTGCTATAAAAATAATAAATTTTTGAAAAGTTTCTTATAGAAATACGAAATTTTTAAAATATTTCCTATAAAAAAAATAAGCTATTGCAAAATTTTCTACCAAAATAAGAAATTTTTGAAAAAATTCCTATTAAAATAAGAAATTTTTGAAAAATTTCCTATAAAAATAAGAAATTTTCGAAAAATTTTCCTTTAAAAATAAGAAATTTTTGAAAAGTTTCCTACAAAAATAAGAAATTTTTAAAAAATTTTCGTATAAAAATAAGAAATTTTTGAAAAATTTTCTATAAAAATGAGAAATTTTTGAAAAATTTTCTATAAAAATGAGAAATTTTTGAAAAATTTCCTATAAAACTAAGAAATTTTTGAAAAATTTCCTATAAAAATAAGAAATTTTTTAAAAATTTCATATAAAAGTAAGAAATTTTTGAAAAATTTCCAATAAAAATAAGAAATTTTTGAAAAATTTCCGAAAAAATAAGAAATTTTTGAAAAATTTCCGATAAAAATAAGAAATTTTTTAAAAATTTCCGATAACAATAAGAAATTTTTGAAAAATTTGTAACAAAGATGTTACAAATATAAAAATAAGAAATTTTTTAAAAATTTTCTATAAAAATGAGAAAATTTTGAAAAATTTCCTATAAAACTAAGATATTTTTGAAAAATTTCCTATAAAAATAAGTAATTTTTGAAAAATTTCCTGTAAAAATAAGAAATTTTTGAAAAATTTCCTATAAAAATAAAAAATTTTTAAAAAGTTTCCTTTAAAAATAAGAAATTTTTTAAACATAAAAAATAGAAACTTTTGAAAAATTTCCCATAAAAATAAGAAATTTTTGAAAAAATTCTTATAAAAATAATAAATTTTTGAAAAATTTCCTATAAAAATAAGAAATTTTTGAAAAATTTCCTATAAAAATAAGAAATTTTTGAAAAATTTCCTATAAAAATAAGAAATTTTTGAAAAATTTCCTATAAAAATAAGAAATTTTTAAAAAATTTCCTATAAAAATAAGAAATTTTTGAAAAATTTCCTATAAAAATAAGAAATTTTTGAAAAATTTCCCATAAAAATAAGAAATTTTGAAAAATTTCCAATAAAAATAAGAAATTTTTGAAAAATGTATCCAATAAAATAAATTCAAGACTTCCATTTTCTTTTCAAATAAACACTTATATTGCTAATACATTAAATATTCTCTTTGCGATTAGCTTTCTTAAAGACATTATCCCTAAAGTTTTTGTTACAAATATTGATTTTCTTTTAGGAATTTTTGTTCCCGAAAATTATCTACTTAATAATTCCTTTCACATACCCAACAGGCATATATATATTTTTTTGACATTATATTTGTATGTGTATGTGAATAAAATGAAATAAAATTAAAGCAAATATTTATTTATATGCATTAAATCTATCCAAATTTTTTTATGGCGTGAGCATACCAGCAGCATGTGTTTCCATTATCCTTGGACCTTTTTTATGGTAGAACCAATATGGGTATTACAAAAAAAAAAAATGTAATCATGTAAGCGTAACAGTGTGCATGTGTATGCGTGTATAGTATATGTATGTGTGAATGCCTGAAGAGTAGATGTCACATGAATAATGATATTATAAGGCAACACAAACTGACAGCCCTGACATTTTACGCAAAAATGATAATTCACCCATTGTGTCATGTAACGAAACGGAATTAAAGGGAGAAGGGGATGAATAAAAAAGATAATAGGTGTTTCACATATTAATCAGAGGGTGCTATGTACTAAAAAACAGTAGGGTAAGAGTTGTTAAAATTTGCAAAAATCAATAAAAAAAAATCAATAATAACGATTTTTTTAAATAATTTTACTGTCTATATTTTTCTATTAAAAACTCAATCAAATGCAATTTGTTGTCCACTGAAGCTGTAAGATCTTTTTCTGTGCTTAAATTATCTCTAATGTAAATACTTGATATGCTCAAGGTAGCCCAATTTACGATATCAAACTATAAAACTAAACAATTGAATCAGATATTCAAATAACGTCCCTTCATCTAGACTGTTCAATAATAAAAAACCTTACACTAAGACATAGATTATGACCAATTGCAACCCATATTTGCTTTATAACTCTGTAGTGTACCTGAAAGACTATAATATTTTCTTACTAGTTTTAAAATGTACACGAGTATATTAAAACCAAAAAATTCATCTCTTTTATATTGTTACTTTTATTGCACGAATTATTTCTGCCCACCCTACTCATACCCCTCTGCTTACTTTAGCTTGATAAGTGACAACGCCCTTTTAGTTATTTTATTATTTTGGTTAAAACGCCAACACGAAAGTGTAATGTAAACACAAAATGTTCTTGTCATTTATTTTACGCTGTCTTTGTAAAGCAGTTACTCAAGCTCAAGCATCCAACGGGAAAATGAAATATCAAGAGTATCAGTTAACAACATGTTGCTGTTGTGTATTCTGGTAACCAACATATCGTTACTTTTGTCCTGTGTTTTGTTTGTAGTCAACTCGAGGATGACACCTCATCACGTTTGTGTTATATGACCTCTAGGATCATCCGTCAAATGATGAAAGCGTAATATGAATAATGTGGGTGCGATTTGTATAAAATATGAAATGCATATTTTATATTCCAAATTATATTTTGAAGTTTCAAGTTAAATTTTAAATATTTAAGACTTTAATATTTAGAAACTGAGTTCGTGATAAAATTCAAAATTTCCTATCAAAATTAGAATTTTTTTAAAATTTGCTAAGAAAATTTTTGAAAATTTTCTTACAGAAATAAGAAATTTTTAAAAAACTTCTTTTGGAAAAATTTCCTATAAAAATAAGAAATTTTTAAAAAGTTTCCTATAAAAATGAGAAATTTATGAAAAATGTCCTATAAAAATAGAAAACATTAAAAAAATTTCCTATAAAAATAAAAATTTTTTAAAAAATTTCTTTTAAAAATTAGAAAATTTTGAAATAATTTCTTGTAAATATAAGAAATTTTTTTAAAATTTCCTATATAAATAAAAAATTTTTGAAAAATTTCCTATAAAAATAAGAAATTTTTGAAAAAAATCATATAAAAGTAAGAATTTTTTTAAAATTTCCAATACAAATAAGAAATTTTTGAAAAATTTCTTATAAAAATAAGAAATTTTTAAAAAATTTCATATAAGACTAAGAAATTTTCAAAAATTTCCTATTTTTGCAGGAAATTTTTAATTTTTTTTTTATCTTGATAGAAAATTATTTTCAATATTTCATATTTTCATGAGAAATTTAAAAAAAAAAATTATACTTTATAGGAAACTTTTAAAAAATTTCTTATCTTTATGGGAAATTTCTCAAACATTTTTTTATAGGAAATTTTATATTTTAAGTAATTTCTAAATAATTTTCTTTAAAAATAAGAAATTTTTGAAAAGTTTCCAGCAAAAATTAAAAAAATTTTGGAAAAAAACGTTACAACAACTATGAAATTTTTGAAAATTTTCCTATAAATATAGAAAATTTTTGAGAAATTTCCTATTAAAATAGGAAACTTTTTAAAAACTTTCTTTAAAAATAGGAAATTTTTGAAAATATTCCTATAAAGATAGGAAAATTTTTAAAAGTTTCCTATAAAAATGCGAAATTTTTGAAATTTTTTCTATAGAAATATGAAATTTCTAAAAAATTTCTTATATAAATATGAAATTTCCTATAAAATAGATAATTTTTGAAAAATTAATTATAAAGATAGGAAATATTTGAAAAATTTTCTATAAGTATAGGAAATTTTTTTAAAATTTCCTATAAAAATAGGAAATACTTAAAAAACTTCCTAAAAGAATATTTCTATAGAAATAAAAAATATTAAAAAAAATTTCCTATAAAAATAGAAGATTTTTGAAAATCTTAATTTAAAAATAGAAAATTTTCTAAAATTTGTCTATAAAAATTGCCAAATTTTTGAAAAATTTCCTATAAAAATAGGAAATTTCTAAAAAATTTTCTATAAAAATAGAAAATTTGAAAAAAAATAGAAAATTAAAAAAAAAAAAATTTCCCATTAAAATAGAAAATTTAAAAAAAAAATTTCCCATTAAAATAGAAAATTTTTAAAATAAAATTCCCATTAAAATAGAAAATTTTTAAAATAAATTTCTCATTAAAATAGAAAATTTAAAAAAAAATTTCCTATTAAAATAGGAAATTTTTAAAAAATTTCCTATAAAAATAGGAAATTTTTGAAAAATTTCCTATAAAAATAGGAAATTTTTGAAAAATTTCCTATAAAAATAGGAAATTTTTGAAAAATTTCCTATAAAAATAGGAAATTTTTGAAAAATTTCCTATAAAAATAGGAAATTTTTGAAAAATTTCCTATAAAAATAGGAAATTTTTGAAAAATTTCCTATAAAAATAGGAAATTTTTGAAAAATTTCCTATAAAAATAGGAAATTTTTGAAAAATTTCCTATAAAAATAGGAAATTTTTGAAAAATTTCCTATAAAAATAGGAAATTTTTGAAAAATTTCCTATAAAAATAGGAAATTTTTGAAAAATTTCCTATAAAAATAGGAAATTTTTGAAAAATTTCCTATAAAAATAGGAAATTTTTGAAAAATTTCCTATAAAAATAGGAAATTTTTGAAAAATTTCCTATAAAAATAGGAAATTTTTGAAAAATTTCCTATAAAAATAGGAAATTTTTGAAAAATTTCCTATAAAAATAGGAAATTTTTGAAAAATTTCCTATAAAAATAGGAAATTTTTGAAAAATTTCCTATAAAAATAGGAAATTTTTGAAAAATTTCCTATAAAAATAGGAAATTTTTGAAAAATTTCCTATAAAAATAGGAAATTTTTGAAAAATTTCCTATAAAAATAGGAAATTTTTGAAAAATTTCCTATAAAAATAGGAAATTTTTGAAAAATTTCCTATAAAAATAGGAAATTTTTGAAAAATTTCCTATAAAAATAGGAAATTTTTGAAAAATTTCCTATAAAAATAGGAAATTTTTGAAAAATTTCCTATAAAAATAGGAAATTTTTGAAAAATTTCCTATAAAAATAGGAAATTTTTGAAAAATTTCCTATAAAAATAGGAAATTTTTGAAAAATTTCCTATAAAAATAGGAAATTTTTGAAAAATTTCCTATAAAAATAGGAAATTTTTGAAAAATTTCCTATAAAAATAGGAAATTTTTGAAAAATTTCCTATAAAAATAGGAAATTTCGAAAAATTTCCTATAAAAATAGGAAATTTTTGAAAAATTTCCTATAAAAATAGGAAATTTTTGAAAAATTTCCTATAAAAATAGGAAATTTTTGAAAAATTTCCTATAAAAATAGGAAATTTTTGAAAAATTTCCTATAAAAATAGGAAATTTTTGAAAAATTTCCTATAAAAATAGGAAATTTTTGAAAAATTTCCTATAAAAATAGGAAATTTTTGAAAAATTTCCTATAAAAATAGGAAATTTTTGAAAAATTTCCTATAAAAATAGGAAATTTTTGAAAAATTTCCTATAAAAATAGGAAATTTTTGAAAAATTTCCTATAAAAATAGGAAATTTTTGAAAAATTTCCTATAAAAATAGGAAATTTTTGAAAAATTTCCTATAAAAATAGGAAATTTTTGAAAAATTTCCTATAAAAATAGGAAATTTTTGAAAAATTTCCTATAAAAATAGGAAATTTTTGAAAAATTTCCTATAAAAATAGGAAATTTTTGAAAAATTTCCTATAAAAATAGGAAATTTTTGAAAAATTTCCTATAAAAATAGGAAATTTTTGAAAAATTTCCTATAAAAATAGGAAATTTTTGAAAAATTTCCTATAAAAATAAGAAATTTTTGAAAAATTTCCTATAAAAATAGGAAATTTTGAAAAAGTTCCTATAAAAATAGGAAATTTTTGAAAAATTTCCTATAAAAATAGTAAATTTTTGAAAAATTTCCTATAAAAATAGTAAATTTTTGAAAAATTTCCTATAAAAATAGGAAATTTTTGAAAAATTTCCTATAAAAATAGTAAATTTTTGAAAAATTTCCTATAAAAATAGGAAATTTTTGAAAAATTTCCTGTAAAAATAAGAAATTTTTGAAAAATTTCCTATAAAAATAGCAAAGTTTTGAAAAATTTCCTATAAAAATAGCAAAGTTTTGAAAAATTTCCTATCAAAAAAGCAGAGTTGTGAAAAATTTCCTATAAAAATCGGAAATTTTTGAAAAATTTCCTATAAAAATAGGAAATTTTTAAGAAAATTTTTATAAAAATTGGAAATTTTGCTACATAACTTCATAACATATTAGCAATTTATTTTTACATTTTAATCTAAGAGCAAAAAAAACTCCAAAAATTTATTACACTTTTATTTTTTAATAAATTTAGAAAGATTTTTTTTATTTCACCAACAAAATAAATTTGATAATCGCATTTTGCTCTCGTTCTTAGTCTGTGTCATTTATTGAAGCTCATAAAAATTGTCGAAAATTATCCTCAACAGCATATCAGTATCATCAACGTCATCTTTAATGTCATAAAATATTGTTAAATGCTTTTCCTGTAGGGAATTGGGCAGGGGGTAAGGAATAGATCCCCGCTTTATTGAACGCAACAGTATGGTACATATAGATACATACATATATCCCCTTCTCTTGTTTTAAAATTCTTATAGCTTTTATGGTAAGGACAATGTGTGTCTGACACTGCGTTTTTCTCTATTTGGTTTTATTTTTTAGTATAATATCATATGTTGCATCAACAATGACTGTTACAAGTAATTTTTATGTAATATTTTGATATGTAGAAAGGATAACACTAACAAACATATATATCAAATATTTGTAACTGTGTGTGTTTGTCTTTGATAAAAGTAATTTCGCTACGATATTCGTTCATATGTCAAATGTAGTAAATGTTACATTGAACACGTTTTTAGCTTGTTGCATCATTTGTTATTACACTAACATACATTGCTTACATGAATACATCCCTATCGTATACACACGCAAACTAGTTTATATGCATCCCAACAAACCAATTTAGAAGCAAATTTTAATCTAGTTGTAGAACAAACTTATCATACGAGATTTCCTACAACTTTTTACATGCATATTTAATAAAGGCTTAGAATGATAACAATTTATCAAATATAACGGAATTTATTCTCTTCTTATTGTTTCTGAGAATAAAGTATTGTTTTTTGTCTCAATTTTGTATTATTTGTTAAAGTTTTCAGTCTTTGAATTTTTTTAATGAAGAGTGAAATATTTTTTTTTATAAGTGAAGTGTTTTAAACAGTGATAAATTAATTAATAATTAGATATTTTAAAATAAAATATTTATAGTAAAAACATACATATGTCCAATAAATTTAAAATAGGTGTTTATAAAAATTTTTTGGAATTAATTGTATATGATAACAAAGGAAAGGGAAAGAGAGCAATTCTAGTGAGCATGTTTAAGAAACTATTCTTCTTCAATGCTTAATATATAATTTATAAAAGTAAATTTATTGTAAGGGTTCAGTTTTCATTATTGAACTATACCTTTAATAATAGTAATCTCAACACTTTTCTAAGCTTAACGCTTAGGTTAGTAAGCATTTTATAAGTTATTTCTAAAACCTTTTTGGTTTGTTGGGATTGAATTTAATGCGTCTGTGTAAGTGTTTATTTCCTATATTGATAATTTAAGTGTTTTGTTCGTTTTCAAATTGAAGCTGCACAAAATAATAAATTTACGCTTACATATATTTTTTATAATAATAACAAAGATTCAGTATAATAAATATAAGCACATTTGCCATACACAGTGGGCCAAATTACTTAATAAATTGTAGCAAAACGAATAGTCATACTTCTTTATCAAGTGATTTTTCATTGTCTGCACTCAAAAAACACCCCAAAATAAAATATAAAAAAATCCACAAAATATTAACATTATTTTTACGTCGCTAGAGATACCCACTGTTCTATTAGAAAAACTCGATAGTTACTATTGACGAATTCACAATTGTTATTATCTTGTATAACTTTTAAGTACAGATAATGTTCATCTCTGAAGGTGTGTTTGGTTAATAACATTTTTGGACTCTGTCCCACTGATCTAGTAAAAACGTATGAAAATATGGAAAAGTATTAAAAAAACTCAGTATTTATGATTATTTCTATACAAACAAACTCCGCCATATGCAATTTTTGAAATGAAACGACTGGGTTTTTTTCAAGCCCATAAACGCCCATTAATTCACACTTACTTTTGTATACAAAAGCACAATAAAATATTTGATGGAAGAGCTATTGTGTGAATATTTATTGCACTAATACCCATATCCTGGCACCACTGATGCTACGGTATCGCATCACATTTTTGGACATTAAAATGGTAACTTTTTCTGTTGTATTTAAAGCATTAAATTTTTGTCTGCAGGATACTTACGACATTATCTGGGCTTAAATTTGAAATAAAGGACTTTATATAGAATGTAGATAAAACATAAAAAAAAAATAATAAATATTAAAATGCATTTGGACTTTGAAAAGCCATAAAATTTTACAATACAATATTGAAACAGAAAAATATTTAAATTTTTATATTATTCAATTTAATTCATATTTTTATGGCCTTTCAATAAAAGTATATAAAACAAAAAATAAAGAGTTTTTGAGTAGATATTTTGAGAAATATTTTCAACAAAAGTACGAAATTTTGAAAAATTGTTCTAAAAATTTAATATAAATTAAGAAACTATTGAAAAAATTTCCTACAAAAACAAGAAGGTTTTAAAAATTTCTCATTAAAATATGATTTTTTTTTAATTTCCTATTAAAATAAGAAATTAACAAAAATGTTCATAAACTTCTTATTTTTACAGAAAAATTTCTTATTTCAATATAAAAATTTTGAAAATTTCTTGTCTTTGAAGGAAGGAAGCTTTTGAAAAATATCTTATTTTTACAGGAAATTTTTTAAAAATTTTTATTTTAATATTTAAAAATTACTTATTTTTATAGGAAGCTTTGCAAAAACTTTTTATTTTTTTTATTTCAAAACTTTCTTAATTTCATAGGAGATTTTTAAGAAATTTCTTATTTTTATAGGAAAGTTTTCAAAAATTGATTATTTTTATAGGAATTTTTCAAAAATTTCCTATTTTTATAGGAAATTTTCAAAAATTTCCTATTTTTATAGGAAATTTTTCAAAAATTTCTTATTTTTATAGGAAATTTTTCAAAAATTTCTTATTTTTATAGGAAATTTGTCAAAAATTTCTTATCTTTATAGGAAATTTTTCAAAAATTTCTTATCTTTATAGGAAATTTTTCAAAAATTTCTTATCTTTATAGGAAATTTTTCAAAAATTTCTTATCTTTATAGGAAATTTTTCAAAAATTTCTTATTTTTATAGGAAATTTTTCAAAAATTTCTTATTTTTATAGGAAATTTTTCAAAAATTTCTTATCTTTATAGGAAATTTTTCAAAAATTTCTTATCTTTATAGGAAATTTTTCAAAAATTTCTTATCTTTATAGAAAATTTTTCAAAAATTTCTTATCTTTATAGGAAATTTTTCAAAAATTTCTTATCTTTATAGGAAATTTTTCAAAAATTTCTTATCTTTATAGGAAATTTTTCAAAAATTTCTTATTTTTATAGGAAATTTTTGAAAAATTTCTTGTTTTTATAGAAAACTTTTAAAAAATTTCTTAGTATTATAGGCAATTTTTCAAAAATTGCATATTTTTATTGAAAATGTTTCAAAAATTTCTTATTTTTTTTCAAAAATTTCTTATTTTTTTTTTTTTCAAAAATTTCATATTTTTTTCAAAAATTTCTTATTTTTTTTTTTTCAAAAATTTCATATTTTTTTCAAAAATTTCTTATTTTTTTCAAAAAATTTCTTTTTTCAAGTTTTCTATTTTTATAAGAAATTATCAAAAATTTATAATATTTTTAAACAAATTTTCAAAAGCTTCTTATTTCTATTTGAAATTTTTAAAAAATTTCTTATTTCTATAGAAAACTTTATGAAAATTTTCTTATATTTTAGGAAATTTTTCAAAAATTACTTATTTTTATAAGAAATTTATCAAAAATTTCCTATATTTTATATGACAATTATCTAAAATTTCTTATTTCTATAGGAAATTTTTTACAAATTTCTTCTTTTTTTAGGAAATTTAAAAAAAATTTGTGGTTTAATAGAAAACTTTACAAACGTTTCTTATTTTTCAAAAATTTCAAGTTTTAATAGGAAATTTTTCCAAATTTTTTTTTTTTTATAAAAAAATATTCAAAAATTTCCTATTCTTATAAGTAATTTTTAAAATTTTTTTTGGAATTCTTTTAAAAATTTTGTATCTTTATATTAAGTTTTTAAAAAATATCTTATATTTGCAAGATTTTTTTTTTTTAAATTTCCTACTTCCACATAAAATTTTTCAAAAATTTCTGATTTTTATAGGAAATTTTCCAAAAATTTCTTATTTTGATATGTATTTTTTTTTTAATCTAATTTTCTATAAAAATAAGAAATTTTTTTAAAAAATTTCTTATTTTTGTAGAAAATTTTTGTAAAATTTTTTATCTTTTTGGGAAAGTTAATTGGAGATTCTTAGTTTTTGTTTTGTCCTATAAAAATAAGAAACTTTTGAGAAATGTTCTTCAAAAATAAGAAATTTTTGAAAAATTTCCTTCAAAAATAAGAATTTTTTAGAAAATTTCTTCAAAAATAAGAAATTTTTAAAAAATTTCCTGAAAATACAAGAAATTTTTGAAAAATTTCCTTCAAAAATTAGAAATGTTTAAAAAATTTCCTGCAAAAATTAGATATTATCTAAATATTTAAAAAAAAAACTACAAAAATTTACTAAAAAATACTAAATTTTCGAAAAATTTCCTTTTTTAATAACAAATTTTTTACAAATTTTATAAAACAATAAATTTTTTAAAAAATTTTTCTAAAAAAATAAGAAAATTTTGAAGAATTTCCTATATATTAGAAAATTTTAAAGAATTTTCTATATACATAAGACATTTTTGAAAAAATTCTTATAAATATAAGAAATTTTTAAAAAATTTCCTACAAAAATAAAAAAATTATGAAAAATGTTCCTACAAAAATTAAAAAAATTTGCTATAAAAAATTTGCATTTTTGAAAAATTTCTTCTAAGGTTAGGAAAATATTGAACAATTTTTTCAAAATAAGAAATTTTTGAAAAATTTATTATGAAAATAGGAAATTTTTAAAAAATTTCCAAAAAAAAAAAAGGAAATTTTTAAAAAAATTAACTATAGAAAAAAATTTTAAAGTTTCCAAAAAAACTCCTATAAAAATTGTTATTTTAAAATTTATTAATTTAAGAAATTTATTAAAATAGAAGAATAATGTTCATAAATTTTTTTGTGTTAAACATTAATGAGTTTTGCTGTTCTTTTAAATGTAATTAAATGTCAAGAGCACTTTTGCCCTCAAAATAGAAATACGTATCACAGCAGCCGCCAGTGGCCAAAAACAAAAGTATTAAAGAAAAGTTTGTTTTGAGTTTAATTTTTTGCTTCCTGTATTCGTGAGGTTTTCGGTTTCTAATTATGAGAAACAAACAAAAGAATTTCAGACATTAAATCTAAAAATCCCCAAGATAAACTAAAGCAGAATAGAAAAAACTCAACGAAATGAATTTCTTACCGAAAGTTTAGTTATCATAACAAATATTTTCTCAAACAGTTGGTAAAAATTGTGTTACATTTAGTTTTGTTTTACTTTTTGTTAGTTATTACTTTTTAATCAATTAAGTCTGTCAAAAACTAAATAAATAACAGAATGACACGCCCCGAAAATATATACTAAAACTTATTTATTTACTCCAAAGAATATACATACACACTCTTTACCTAAACATATGTTTTCTGTATAAGTCTGTCTGTATCTGAGAATCAAAATTTAATAATGATGTTGTATTTGTGAAGGGAAAAGGAAATGAAAATAGAAATCGTTTAGTACGTGTTACTTTTCGTTTTGTTGGTGGAATATGAGCAAGTAACACTAAATAAAAAGGGAAGAAGATAATAACATGTTATTTGTGTTAAGTAAAAATTGTATTTTTTTTATCATATATTTGATTGCGGTTTAGTTTTTCATGACACTTATAAGCTTTTAGCATTAAAAGGCCTTAAACGCAAGACATGTACTTTAGTTTTTGTTAGTTTTTTTTTTAATAATAGAATTTATATGATAATATTTGTAATAAACCGGACTTTATTTGAACTATTATCAGGACAGACGCTAAAATCATATAAATTATTATAAAAAAAGAAAATCAAATTTAAACACACTTGAACAACGAAATTTTAATCCTAAAGTTATTCAAACTTTGGATGACTTTGCTCTAAGGTATTTTCAGATTTTACCAAATTTTAACTAATAACGAAGTAAAAAATATCTTAGTCTATGTGTCTATGTGTTAGTCCATGTCTTAGCTTATGTGTTAGTCTATGTAATAGTCTATGTCTTAGTCTATGTCTTAGTCTATGTCTTAGTCTATGTCTTAGTCTATGTCTTAGTCTATGTCTTAGTCTATGTCTTAGTCTATGTCTTAGTCTATGTCTTAGTGTATGTCTTAGTGTATGTCTTAGTGTATGTCTTAGTCTATGTCTTAGTCTATGTCTTAGTCTATGTCTTAGTCTATGTCTTAGTCTATGTCTTAGTCTATGTCTTAGTCTATGTCTTAGTCTATGTCTTAGTCTATGTTTTAGTCTATGTCTTAGTCTATGTCTTAGTCAATGTCTTAGTCTATGTCTTAGTCTATGTCTTAGTCTATGTCTTAGTCTATGTCTTAGTCTATGTCTTAGTCTATGTCTTAGTCTATGTCTTAGTGTATGTCTTAGTGTATGTCTTAGTGTATGTCTTAGTGTATGTCTTAGTCTATGTCTTAGTCTATGTCTTAGTCTATGTCTTAGTCTATGTCTTAGTCTATGTCTTAGTCTATGTCTTAGTCTATGTCTTAGTCTATGTTTTAGTCTATGTCTTAGTCTATGTCTTAGTCTATGTCTTAGTCTATGTCTTAGTCTATGTCTTAGTCTATGTCTTAGTCTATGTCTTAGTCTATGTCTTAGTCTATGTCTTAGTCTATGTCTTAGTCTATGTCTTAGTCTATGTCTTAGTCTATGTCTTAGTCTATGTCTAAGTCTATGTCTTAGTCTATGTCTTAGTCTATGTCTTAGTCTATGTCTTAGTCTTAGTCTATGTCTATGTCTATGTCTATGTCTTAGTCTATGTCTTAGTCTATGTCTTAGTCTATGTCTTAGTCTATGTCTTAGTCTATGTCTTAGTCTATGTCTTTGTCTATGTCTTAGTCTATGTCTTAGTCTATGTCTTAGTCTATGTCTTAGTCTATGTCTTAGTCTATGTCTTAGTCTATGTCTTAGTCTATGTCTTAGTCTATGTCTTAGTCTATGTCTTAGTCTATGTCTTAGTCTATGTCTTAGTCTATGTCTTAGTCTATGTCTTAGTCTATGTCTTAGTCTATGTCTTAGTCTATGCCTTAGTCTATGTCTTAGTCTATGTCTTAGTCTATGTCTTAGTCTATGTCTTAGTCTATGTCTTAGTCTATGTCTTAGTCTATGTCTTAGTCTATGTCTTAGTCTATGTCTTAGTCTATGTCTTAGTCTATGTCTTAGTCTATGTCTTAGTCTATGTCTTAGTCTATGTCTTAGTCTATGTCTTAGTCTATGTCTTAGTCTATGTCTTAGTCTATGTCTTAGTCTATGTCTTAGTCTATGTCTTAGTCTATGTCTTAGTCTATGTCTTAGTCTATGTCTTAGTCTATGTCTTAGTCTATGTCTTAGTCTATGTCTTAGTCTATGTCTTAGTCTATGTCTTAGTCTATGTCTTAGTCTATGTCTTAGTCTATGTCTTAGTCTATGTCTTAGTCTATGTCTTAGTCTATGTCTTAGTCTATGTTTTATTTCGTGTATTAGTCTATGTCTTAATCTACATCTTGGTCTATGTCTTAGTCTATATTGGACAAGTAATAGACAAACTTTGATTTAATAATTATTTTCATCGAAATTGAATTTTAAGGGAATATTGGGCTTGTGCTATTATTTGTAACGTATAGGAATATTGGTATGAGACAAACTTTTTGGTAAACAGATCACTCCCTGATTAGATTTAACGATGTCCGTCTGGCTGGATATCCATGTAAGATTGTTTTCAAAGTGCAGGTGGTAACTTCAAAGGTAATTTAATGAAATTGGGCACAGGCTCTTGTTTTAGTCCAGGGACGATCCATATACTTGTAGAAAAGAATTAGATTACTATTTCAGGCACCTCCCATAGGGAATTTTTTCTGGAATATAGTAAATATTGCCTGTAGTGATCAAAATTAGTATACGTTTTTTGTAGGAATCGGTTCATATTAAGGCATACCTTTCATATAAGAAGAAAATCTTTTAAGTACCCAAAAAAGTACAAAAACATTTAAAACTATAAACATAATTGCAATTTTGTTAGTGAAACTTTGCACAGATAAATGTTTTGTACATATAGACGGATGTGAGGTCTTGAGCCGGAAATGATAAAAATCAAAAAAATCGCTAGATTTTGAAAAATATAGCACATTTGTCTCTAAGACTCAAAGAAATCTTGTTTAATTGTTTGTCCATATTTTGCCTTAGTAGGGAAGATTGTTGACCGATTGTAGCATTTCTTACTTGTTTTTATTAATAATATTCTGTAATTTTTTAGAAATTGTTTCATTTTTTTGTCGAAATTATCCGAAAATCCGATTTTTGTTCTTTTTTTAGTATTGGCGTTCACGTGATGATATGTAAAATTTCACAATATTTGTTTGTCTTACCCTAATCGTAATGACATAGTATGTGCCTTATTATAAGTATATTTATCAAGATTCTACTACTACTACTACTTCTGTGGTAAATTTTTGAGTCTTGATACAAATTTTTCGCATTTTGCTCTATTTTTCTGAAGAGGGTTCTAGGCGTTTCATCTATATATTATCCTTCTTCTAATTCCATTTACAAAATTATTTGTCTCCTTTTTACTACAGTTTGTATTTGTTATTAGTTACGTCTAAGTATAAGTGAATTTCACTTTTAATATTTAAGTAACATATTTTTCCTCTTTATTTATAACAAAAAAGTATATAAATAATAAAATGAAATTACTGCAAACTAAACAAGATTTATTCCAACAAATAAACTTAAGCAAATAAACACAATAACGTTAAAAGTATTGCAACAAAATAAAATATTGCTATTGACAAGAAATAAAGCCAAATAAGTACTTTTTCGGTTTATAAAAGATAAAAGAGCATTTAAAATATATTTCAAATATTCTTCAATAAATAAATAAAACACTCAACAAAAGGGGAAGACAGGGGAGACAAAGAAAAAAGCAATAAAATAAATAAATGAAGAAATGGATGGATGAATGATTCGCTCAAAAGATGGATGAAGTAAATATTCTACAAAATGATGTGATATAAGAGTTGCGAATTGAAAATGGTTAGAAAGTACATAAAATATTCCTTAGTTTTAAGGGGAAATTATATGGAAAAAATATTAATGTGTATTTGTACTCATAAGTTCAAACAGATGTCAAACATTACACATATACATTTGTAAAGCACCCAAAATATATTTATGTATTATAGGCATAAGGAAATGTTTTTTTTGTAATTTTCTTAAATTTCTGACAATATTTTTTATTTAAAACAAATACCTTAAATATAATCAGCAGATTATTTTATACCAAATATACACATTTTAACAAAATCATATAAAAGTTTAATTTTATTTTCAAACTTTTTGAAAATATTTTTTTAGGCCATAAATTCAGCAATCGAATAAAACATATAGAATTGCTTACTTTATGTATATTTGATTAAAATTTGCAGAACTATAGACTAAATGGCAAAAGTTTGTTGGAGCCATGCATATGTAAATTATGAATTTAAGCAAAAAATTTTATCATACGCTAAAACAATCGAAAAGGTCACAGTGTAATTCTTAATATGATACCAGACATTCTAGACAATTTTTCTATAGAAAACTATTTTTGTTAAAAATTTTTCTATAAAGCAAAATTTTCTCGCCAAACATTTTTTTGACCATTTTTGACCAAATATTTTTCTGTAGAAAATTATTTGACAAAAATATTTTTCTATAGAAAAATTTCAGACAAAAATATTTTTCTATATAGAAAAAATTTTGACAAAAATATTTTTCTATATAGAAAAAATTTTGACAAAAATATTTTTCTATATAGAAAAAATTTTGACAAAAATATTTTTTTTATATAGAAAAAATTTTGACAAAAATATTTTTCTATATAGAAAAAATTTTGACAAAAATATTTTTCTATATAGAAAAAATTTTGACAAAAATATTTTTCTATATAGAAAAAATTTTGACAAAAATATTTTTCTATATAGAAAAAATTTTGACAAAAATATTTTTCTATATAGAAAAATTTTGACAAAAATATTTTTCTATATAGAAAAAATTTTGACAAAAATATTTTTCTATATAGAAAAAATTTTGACAAAAATATTTTTCTATATAGAAAAAATTTTGACAAAAATATTTTTCTATATAGAAAAAATTTTGACAAAAATATTTTTCTATATAGAAAAAATTTTGACAAAAATATTTTTCTATATAGAAAAAATTTTGACAAAAATATTTTTCTATATAGAAAAAATTTTGACAAAAATATTTTTCTATATAGAAAAAATTTTGACAAAAATATTTTTCTATATAGAAAAAATTTTGACAAAAATATTTTTCTATATAGAAAAAATTTTGACAAAAATATTTTTCTATATAGAAAAAATTTTGACAAAAATATTTTTCTATATAGAAAAAATTTTGACAAAAATATTTTTCTATATAGAAAAAATTTTGACAAAAATATTTTTCTATATAGAAAAAATTTTGACAAAAATATTTTTCTATATAGAAAAAATTTTGACAAAAATATTTTTCTATATAGAAAAAATTTTGACAAAAATATTTTTCTATATAGAAAAAATTTTGACAAAAATATTTTTCTATATAGAAAAAATTTTGACAAAAATATTTTTCTATATAGAAAAAATTTTGACAAAAATATTTTTCTATATAGAAAAAATTTTGACAAAAATATTTTTCTATATAGAAAAAATTTTGACAAAAATATTTTTCTATATAGAAAAAATTTTGACAAAAATATTTTTCTATATAGAAAAAATTTTGACAAAAATATTTTTCTATATAGAAAAAATTTTGACAAAAATATTTTTCTATATAGAAAAAATTTTGACAAAAATATTTTTCTATATAGAAAAAATTTTGACAAAAATATTTTTCTATATAGAAAAAATTTTGACAAAAATATTTTTCTATATAGAAAAAATTTTGACAAAAATATTTTTCTATATAGAAAAAATTTTGACAAAAATATTTTTCTATATAGAAAAAATTTTGACAAAAATATTTTTCTATATAGAAAAAATTTTGACAAAAATATTTTTCTATATAGAAAAAATTTTGACAAAAATATTTTTCTATATAGAAAAAATTTTGACAAAAATATTTTTCTATATAGAAAAAATTTTGACAAAAATATTTTTCTATATAGAAAAAATTTTGACAAAAATATTTTTCTATATAGAAAAAATTTTGACAAAAATATTTTTCTATATAGAAAAAATTTTGACAAAAATATTTTTCTATATAGAAAAAATTTTGACAAAAATATTTTTCTATATAGAAAAAATTTTGACAAAAATATTTTTCTATATAGAAAAAATTTTGACAAAAATATTTTTCTATATAGAAAAAATTTTGACAAAAATATTTTTCTATATAGAAAAAATTTTGACAAAAATATTTTTCTATATAGAAAAAATTTTGACAAAAATATTTTTCTATATAGAAAAAATTTTGACAAAAATATTTTTCTATATAGAAAAAATTTTGACAAAAATATTTTTCTATATAGAAAAAATTTTGACAAAAATATTTTTCTATATAGAAAAAATTTTGACAAAAATATTTTTCTATATAGAAAAAATTTTGACAAAAATATTTTTCTATATAGAAAAAATTTTGACAAAAATATTTTTCTATATAGAAAAAATTTTGACAAAAATATTTTTCTATATAGAAAAAATTTTGACAAAAATATTTTTCTATATAGAAAAAATTTTGACAAAAATATTTTTCTATATAGAAAAAATTTTGACAAAAATATTTTTCTATATAGAAAAAATTTTGACAAAAATATTTTTCTATATAGAAAAAATTTTGACAAAAATATTTTTCTATATAGAAAAAATTTTGACAAAAATATTTTTCTATATAGAAAAAATTTTGACAAAAATATTTTTCTATATAGAAAAAATTTTGACAAAAATATTTTTCTATATAGAAAAAATTTTGACAAAAATATTTTTCTATATAGAAAAAATTTTGACAAAAATATTTTTCTATATAGAAAAAATTTTGACAAAAATATTTTTCTATATAGAAAAAATTTTGACAAAAATATTTTTCTATATAGAAAAAATTTTGACAAAAATATTTTTCTATATAGAAAAAATTTTGACAAAAATATTTTTCTATATAGAAAAAATTTTGACAAAAATATTTTTCTATATAGAAAAAATTTTGACAAAAATATTTTTCTATATAGAAAAAATTTTGACAAAAATATTTTTCTATATAGAAAAAATTTTGACAAAAATATTTTTCTATATAGAAAAAATTTTGACAAAAATATTTTTCTATATAGAAAAAATTTTGACAAAAATATTTTTCTATATAGAAAAAATTTTGACAAAAATATTTTTCTATATAGAAAAAATTTTGACAAAAATATTTTTCTATATAGAAAAAATTTTGACAAAAATATTTTTCTATATAGAAAAAATTTTGACAAAAATATTTTTCTATATAGAAAAAATTTTGACAAAAATATTTTTCTATATAGAAAAAATTTTGACAAAAATATTTTTCTATATAGAAAAAATTTTGACAAAAATATTTTTCTATATAGAAAAAATTTTGACAGAAATATTTTTCTATATAGAAAAAATTTTGACAAAAATATTTTTCTATATAGAAAAATTTTTGACAAAAATATTTTTCTATATAGAAAAATTTTTGACAAAAATATTTTTCTATATAGAAAAATTTTTGACAAAAATATTTTTCTATATAGAAAAATTTTTGACAAAAATATTTTTCTATATAGAAAAATTTTTGACAAAAATATTTTTCTATATAGAAAAATGTTTGACAAAAATATTTTTCTATATAGAAAAATGTTTGACAAAAATATTTTTCTATATAGAAAAATGTTTGACAAAAATATTTTTCTATATAGAAAAATTTTTGACAAAAATATTTTTCTATATAGAAAAATTTTTGACAAAAATATTTTTCTATATAGAAAAATTTTTGACAAAAATATTTTTCTATATAGAAAAATTTTTGACAAAAATATTTTTCTATATAGAAAAATTTTTGACAAAAATATTTTTCTATATAGAAAAATTTTTGACAAAAATATTTTTCTACATAGAAAAATTTTTGACAAAAATATTTTTCTATATAGAAAAATTTTTGACAAAAATATTTTTCTATATAGAAAAATTTTTGACAAAAATATTTTTCTATATAGAAAAATTTTTGACAAAAATATTTTTCTATATAGAAAAATTTTTGACAAAAATATTTTTCTATATAGAAAAATTTTTGACAAAAATATTTTTCTATATAGAAAAATTTTTGACAAAAATATTTTTCTATATAGAAAAATTTTTGACAAAAATATTTTTCTATATAGAAAAATTTTTGACAAAAATATTTTTCTATATAGAAAAATTTTTGACAAAAATATTTTTCTATATAGAAAAATTTTTGACAAAAATATTTTTATATTGAAAACTTATCGATGAATTTTTTTTTAAGTAGAAGTTTTTAAAGCTTTCCATGAAATGCAAAAAATCATTAAAGTCATTTTCAGGAAACCAATTTTTTAACTCAAATTTTCCTATAAAAATTGCCTATATTAAACTATACCCTTCTTTAGTTATATAAGAAAAATATTAATTTCAACTTGTATGTGTGTGAAAGAAGAGAGACAGCCTGCACAAGACAACATCTGCCATTTGACGGAAATTGAATTTTTATTGAAGGAAAACATTTTTCTTTTACATTATCTACGTGTTCTTAAGAAATATTTGTATTTTGCAACATTTTTTACTGATTGAATTTCCTTTTCGATTTTACAATTCCACTTTTCTTTCTATTCTATTTCTTTTACCCTTTTAAATATTTTCTTATTATGTAAGAAATCTTTTTTGACTTATTTCTGCTGATTATGGCAAATACAAAATTTTAAAACTTAACTGCTTATATCTATGTGTTTTTTTTTTTGTTAATGTGAAATTTATTTCCTTTCTTCTCTTTACATTTAATTTTCCTTTTTTTCGATCTATTTAGGGACAATAAATATCTTTTTATTTGAGTTATTTTAATGTTTGAACATAACAATTGGCATCTTTGCTATGCGGGTAATTAAATTTTTCTTTAATTGTCTTTACTTGTCCTGCCAATTGAGCTACAAGAAATATTATTAAGTTGAAAAAAAAAAACACTTTGTGAAATCGTTAGAATTTGCAAAATGAAACAAAAATAAAAGTTCTTTTCCCCTTATTTTTAATTGAAAGTTTTGTCCATTTATTTGTTGATGTTTTCAATTTTTTGTTTGTTCTGGCTTCATTGTCATGGAAAATATGTTCCTAGACATTTAATTGTTTGTAACAATTTGTGATTGCAAAAGTTTCTTTTATGTTCTTTTATTTGTGTTAAGTTTTTTTGTTAACCATAAGCAATAAAATCACTGGAGAATGTGAATTTTTCTTGTTAGAAAAATACTAATACTAGCAACGATGCCAATACTAACACAAATGCCACTACAAGACCAAAAGAAAGCAAAAAAATAGACATATAATAAGATATAGATTAATACAAAGACTTAGATATATATTAACGTATAGACTAAGAAATAGACTAAGACATAGACTAAGACATAGACTAAGATATAGACTAAGACATAGACTAAGACATAGACTAAGACATAGACTAAGACATAGACTAAGACATAGACTAAGACATAGACTTAGACTTAGACATAGACTAAGACATAGACTAAGACATAGACTAAGACATAGACTAAGACATAGACTAAGACATAGACTAAGACATAGACAAAGACATAGACTAAGACATAGACCAAGACATATACTAAGACATAGTCTAAGATATAGACTAAGACATAGAGTAAGACATAGAATAAGACATAGACTAAGACATAGACTAAAACATAGACTGAGACATAGACTAAGACATAGACTAAGACATAGACTAAGACATAGACTAAGACATAGACTAAGACATAGACTAAGACATAGACCAAGACATAGACTAAGACATAGACTAAGACATAGACTAAGACATAGACTAAAACATAGACTAAGACATAGACTAAGACATAGACTAAGACATAGACTAAGACATAGACTAAGACATAGACTAAGACATAGACTAAGACATAGACTAAGACATAGACTAAGACATAGACTAAGACATAGACTAAGACATAGACTAAGACATAGACTAAGACATAGACTAAGACATAGACTAAGACATAGACTAAGACATAGACTAAGACATAGACTAAGACATAGACTAAGACATAGACTAAGACATAGACTAAGACATAGACTAAGACATAGACTAAGACATAGACTAAGACATAGACTAAGACATAGACTAAGACATAGACTAAGACATAGACTAAGACATAGACTAAGACATAGACTAAGACATAGACTAAGACATAGACTAAGACATAGACTAAGACATAGACTAAGACATAGACTAAGACATAGACTAAGACATAGACTAAGACATAGACTAAGACATAGACTAAGACATAGACTAAGACATAGACTAAGACATAGACTAAGACATAGACTAAGACATAGACTAAGACATAGACTAAGACATAGACTAAGACATAGACTAAGACATAGACTAAGACATAGACTAAGACATAGACTAAGACATAGACTAAGACATAGACTAAGACATAGACTAAGACATAGACTAAGACATAGACTAAGACATAGACTAAGACATAGACTAAGACATAGACTAAGACATAGACTAAGACATAGACTAAGACATAGACTAAGACATAGACTAAGACATAGACTAAGACATAGACTAAGACATAGACTAAGACATAGACTAAGACATAGACTAAGACATAGACTAAGACATAGACTAAGACATAGACTAAGACATAGACTAAGACATAGACTAAGACATAGACTAAGACATAGACTAAGACATAGACTAAGACATAGACTAAGACATAGACTAAGACATAGACTAAGACATAGACTAAGACATAGACTAAGACATAGACTAAGACATAGACTAAGACATAGACTAAGACATAGACTAAGACATAGACTAAGACATAGACTAAGACATAGACTAAGACATAGACTAAGACATAGACTAAGACATAGACTAAGACATAGACTAAGACATAGACTAAGACATAGACTAAGACATAGACTAAGACATAGACTAAGACATAGACTAAGACATAGACTAAGACATAGACTAAGACATAGACTAAGACATAGACTAAGACATAGACTAAGACATAGACTAAGACATAGACTAAGACATAGACTAAGACATAGACTAAGACATAGACTAAGACATAGACTAAGACATAGACTAAGACATAGACTAAGACATAGACTAAGACATAGACTAAGACATAGACTAAGACATAGACTAAGACATAGACTAAGACATAGACTAAGACATAGACTAAGACATAGACTAAGACATAGACTAAGACATAGACTAAGACATAGACTAAGACATAGACTAAGACATAGACTAAGACATAGACTAAGACATAGACTAAGACATAGACTAAGACATAGACTAAGACATAGACTAAGACATAGACTAAGACATAGACTAAGACATAGACTAAGACATAGACTAAGACATAGACTAAGACATAGACTAAGACATAGACTAAGACATAGACTAAGACATAGACTAAGACATAGACTAAGACATAGACTAAGACATAGACTAAGACATAGACTAAGACATAGACTAAGACATAGACTAAGACATAGACTAAGACATAGACTAAGACATAGACTAAGACATAGACTAAGACATAGACTAAGACATAGACTAAGACATAGACTAAGACATAGACTAAGACATAGACTAAGACATAGACTAAGACATAGACTAAGACATAGACTAAGACATAGACTAAGACATAGACTAAGACATAGACTAAGACATAGACTAAGACATAGACTAAGACATAGACTAAGACATAGACTAAGACATAGACTAAGACATTGACTAAGACATTGACTAAGACATAGACTAAGACGTAGACTAAGACATAGACTAAGACATAGACTAAGACATAGACTAAGACATAGACTAAGACATAGACTAAGACATAGACTAAGACATAGACTAAGACATAGACTAAGACATAGACTAAAACATAGACTAAGACATAGCTTAAGACATAGACTAAGGCATAGACTAAGACATAGACTAAGACATAGACTAAGACATAGACTAAGACATAGACTAAGACATAGACTAAGACATAGACTAAGACATAGACTAAGACATAGACTAAGACATAGACTAAGACATAGACTAAGACATAGACTAAGACATAGACTAAGACATAGACTAAGACATAGACTAAGACATAGACTAAGACATAGACTAAGACATAGACTAAGACATAGACTAAGACATAGACTAAGACATAGACTAAGACATAGACTAAGACATAGACTAAGACATAGACTAAGACATAGACTAAGACATAGACTAAGACATAGACTAAGACATAGACTAAGACATAGACTAAGACATAGACTAAGACATAGACTAAGACATAGACTAAGACATAGACTAAGACATAGACTAAGACATAGACTAAGACATAGACTAAGACATAGACTAAGACATAGACTAAGACATAGACTAAGACATAGACTAAGACATAGACTAAGACATAGACTAAGACATAGACTAAGACATAGACTAAGACATAGACTAAGACATAGACTAAGACATAGACTAAGACATAGACTAAGACATAGACTAAGACATAGACTAAGACATAGACTAAGACATAGACTAAGACATAGACTAAGACATAGACTAAGACATAGACTAAGACATAGACTAAGACATAGACTAAGACATAGTCTAAGACATAGACTAAGACATAGACTAAGACATAGACTAAGACATAGACTAAGACATAGACTAAGACATAGACTAAGACATAGACTAAGACATAGACTAAGACATAGACTAAGACATAGACTAAGACATAGACTTAGACATAGGCTAAAACATAGACTAAGACATAGGCTACGATAAATTCTAAAAACAGACGTGGTTCTCTAATAAAAAGCGAACTTACTCCATATTTTCCAAACAATTACTCAACAGGTTTTTTTTAATTAAAAATAAAGACAACAGAAGTATTAAATTGCATTTCCTATAATAGAAATTAAACACATATCGTTATTGAGTTCTTGGAATTATTACAAATTTATAACACGCTATTAGTTACACATCATCAATTTTATTCTGCAATATTGTTATGGCAACGGAAGCGGAAGTGATGTTAACAAAAAGACCCACACACACAGAGTTTGAGGTCTTTGATATTGGTAAAGCATGATTCTACCGGTAAAGGAAAAGTAAGCGATGAGAAGTAATTAGAGACAGGGAGTGTAAAGAAAATCAACAAACTGAAATAAAAGTTAACCCTTTGACAATAAGAAATATAAAGGGTTTTGTAGAGGAGTGCGTTTTGAAGTTTCAAAGGGATCAGGCCACAAGATTTTTATATATATCACACGGGCACTGAGTTTTGATGCTGTAGCGGTTTTTCCCCCATATTATATTTTTCGGAGGATTTTTTTAAAAGTCTTTGACAAAACAGGATACGAAAGGGTGCTCTTCTAATATCATTTATTAAAATTCAGAAATTACTTTTGGAAACTATTTGAAAGTTTTTAAATTACATAAAATGTTTTTACAATCCCCTGTCAATAAGACTATTTCCTTAAAGTTTTAGTAAACTTAAGAACTTTATCCTTTTCCTATCAATGTCATTTTTTTCACTCATAATTTTATTCCTTCTCTGGATTACAAATTACTACGAAAAAGGATAAAGAAAAAATAAAACTAATTGAACAGAATAAGAACAAGCTGGAAGAGGAAAGAAAAATTGTTAACATGAAAAGCCATGTCACCAACATTTTTATCGTTTTAAATTTCTTTCACAGCCACAGCTCGCCACCAACGTCATTATTAACTATAATCAAAATTTTAGGCCAACAGGAGGGAGTTGGAGAGACAGGGGAAGTAACTAGAAAATCAAGCAATAATAGTGGTAAGACCACAAGACTGGTTTATGAAAAAGGTTCAAATAGTATTAGTGTATATGTGTGCATTTGGCAATGTGCCTTTGTATGTACATCTATCGGTCATCCCCAGAATTATTTCCAGCATCATCATTATAATTATTATCTTCATTATAGCTTCCACCAGCTCTGACAACGTTCTTATTATTCTTGTAATGTGCCACGATGCCTTGTGAATATTTTCCGTTTTCTACAAATTTTCTTGCCTCACACACTTACACCCCCTGAATTTTGAATGGATTTCCGTTATAAGAAATATCTATGCTGTTTCTTTTCATTATTTTGTTCTTTGCTAAGACAATTGAGTGCTAGCTACAGTTGTATGTATTTGTATTGTACTGAAGCTATTATTTCTATCTTCCGAGCAATAATGCGAACTGTTGTTCAGTGCCTTGCACTATATCCTTCAATGTCAGTATCTATTTTCATTTATTTTCTAAAAGATTGTTTTTTCTTTTTGCAATCCTGCAATAACAAGAAAATTTTTGTAATTTTCTGTCTTAACCATAGGGTATGTGTTCTTGCATTGGCCTCAAGCATTCGAATTGATTGTCACATATGTGGGTCATTTTATGGATGAAATAGGTAAAGTGCGTAGGGAGGTCCTTATTTTAAAAAACTTTGAACTGTTTAAGCTGTAACGCCTTCAAATGAGGGGATTAGTTTATTGCATGAAGAAATGTAACAGTTTTATACCCAACATCATATTATATTGAGATTGTCATTCCGTTTGTAATTTCCTTAAGATAGGCTCAAAAACCAAAAGCGATATATATTCTGAATCCCTATGGAGTTGTAAGACAATTGAGCGATATCTGTCTGTCTGACCGTCTGTTTGTCTGTTAAAAGCACGATAACGCCTAAACGAAAAGAGCTAAGTCACTGAAACTTGGCAAAGATGTTCTCCATTTCTTGTAAAATAAGTATTAAAATTAGCAAAATCGGTTTACATTTAACCATAGCTCCCGTATAACCTCGTCTAGGCTAATTGCTTATTTGCTAATAAATGTTAAATTATAATAGCTATGATGATACAATTTGGTATATAAAAGTAATACATAAGTACTAGACAGCGTATAAAATTTCATCCAAATCGGTTCACATTTAACCATAGCTCCCATACAAAAAACTTACGGAAACAGCCTAAATTCCACCTATACCAATAAATGATAACCTGTAATAGTTTTGGAGACTAAATTTAGCACAAGGAAGTCTTATGTCAATGCCAACCAGTGTGCAAAATTTTTTCGCAAACAGTCACCATTTGACCAATTCTCCCATATAAAAAAACTTACGGAACTACAAAAAAGGGGGTTTATGTCCGTTTGTCCGTCAGATAAAAGCGCGATTGCGCCTTAACGAAAGAACTAGAGGAACAAAATTGTACAAACATATCTTGAAAAATTTATGTATTGAAAATGGACGAAATCGGGTTCACATTTAGTTAAAGCTCTCATATAACTCCGATCAGGGAAACATATAAGTGCTGATAAATTGAATACAATTGTAATAGCTATGACGACTAAATTTAGAATAGAGAAGTTTTATGCAACTATTGGTCAATATATCAAACTTTATAGGACTCGGTCCATATTTGACTATAGATTTTTGTAAAAAACACTCCCGGAAACCAAAAAAAAATGTAGCAAAGGCCAGTTAAAAGATATTAAATTAGAAACTATGACAGCTACGGCTACTAAATATTGCACGAATAAGCTCTATATAAATACCAGCCAGTGTGTATCATTTTGCTACAATCGGTTAACATTTAGCTATAATTCTTATATATATATATTAGGGCGGGTCAATTTGTATGGACGAATTTTTTGGAGGTCTGGCTCAGCGAAATTCGTAAAATACATGCAAATTCTGAAAAAAAGCTGTGCGGACTTTCGTAAATAGATTTTTTCTCAATTATAAAATATGATTGAAAGAAGTGTATAAAATGTGTATAAAAGAGATTATTTGTGCTGTCATTTCTAAGGTAAATTTGGGCGCTGAATCTGAATCTGGCATTAAAAATACATTAAATGCAACTATCAATAGAAAAAATCGTGATTTTTTTATCATAATATCAATATATCATCCAAACACGTTACAGAAAAACACAAAAGTGGTTTTATTTTGGTATTGAAATTGGGCAAAATCGGTTAACATTTCACCATAGCTCCCGTATAACCTCGCCTACGCTAATCGCTTATTTGCTAATAAATAACAAACTATAATAGGTATGATGATAAAAGTTGGTACATAGAAGACCTGCATAAGCCCTAGACAGCATATAAAATTTCATCAAAATCGGTTCACTTTTAGTCATAGCTCCCATACAAAAAACTTACGGAAACAGCCAAAATTTCACCTAAAATGCACTTAAATGCCAATAAATCGAAAAGTGTAATAGATATAACCAAAAAATTTAGCACGTGGAGGTCTTATGTCAATACCAAAATTTGGTCATAATCGGTCACCACTTGACCATAGCTCCCATATAAAAAACTTACGGAAACACAAAAATACAAAAAGAAAAGGGGGTTTATGTCCATCTGTCCGTCAGAAAAAAGCGCTACAGCGCCTTAACGAAAAGGGCTACAGCAACAAAATTTTACAAAAGGAAGTCTTATGTGAATGCCAGTCAGTGTGCAAAATTTTGTTACAATGGGTTACTATTTGACCTTAGCTCCCATATAAAAAACTTACGGAAACACAAAAATACAAAAAGAAAAGACGGTTTATATCCGTCTTTCCTTCAGAGAAAAGCGCGATAGCTCCTTAACTGCTAGAGCTAGAGAGATAAAATTTAGCGAAAGTATTTTCAATATGTTACAAAAATTGTGTGCTAAAAATGGGTAAAATCGGTTCACAGTTAGTTAGAGCTCCCATATAACCCTGCCCCGAAAATCACATTTATGCTGATAAATTCAATAAAATTGTAAAATCTCTGACTACTAAATTTAGAACAGAGAAGTTTTGTGCAACTTTCAGTCAGTATGTCAAATTTTATAGGAATCGGTCCATTTTTGACCATAGCTTTCATATAAAAACCGCTTCCGGTAACCACTTAAATGCCACAAACGCCAGTTAAAAGCTATTAAATTATAAACTTTATCAGCTATGGCCACTAAATTTTGCACAAATAAACTTTATATTAATACCAGCCGGTATATAAAATTTTGTAACAATCGGTCAACATTTGGTAATAGTTCTTATATATATAACATCCCCTTTTTATATCTACAATCAAAAAGATTTGGAGGTACATTTAGTATATTAAGATTGTATCTACGGAATTAGATAACTATCAATCAATGTTAGGTCCAGACTTTATACGCGGTAGATGCATAAGGAACTCCTAACGAAATATATGAACCAGCCGTGTTGTTATCAACATTTTTATGGTACAAAGAAACAGCTTATTAATGTAAAAATATATTCGGTTATGGAACAGCATTTTGTCCAAGGTAGGTTAGGTTAGGCAGGATGCAGCCCATATGGTCTGCGTCACTTGGGTCCAGAGAGGTCCCTTTGTAATTCCTGCAAATGGATAGAAGATAAAGATAAAGGTTTCTAAACTACCCCAAAAGATATAAAAGACTTAGTTAGAGCCATCCTGTTGCACCAATGAAATAGCAAATTTTGCGAATACTGAGGCCAGTGATCTCTGAAAGATCATGCAAAAAAGGGAAACCCAAGTGGATTTTCCTAATATCAGCAAGGGCTGGGCAATGCCAGAGGAAGTGAGTGACGGTTTCCTCTTCCTCTACGTTGTGACAACTTCTGCAATAGTCATTACTATAAATATTAAGTCTTCTAGCATGAGAACCTTTCACCCAGTGTCCTGTGAGTACTGAGATGAGGGTGCGAAGTCTTTGGCGCGAAAGGCTAACCAAGAATGCAGAACGCTTACAGTCGTAAGTTGGCCATGTTAGTCTAGATATCGAACAGGTCAATTCTGTGGACCAGTTGGTCTGTGCGGACCTAAAAAGAAACTGCTTAATGAGCAGTTTGCATGCAGAAAGAGGTAAACCTACGAATTGGTCAGTGTTCTCCTGACCAAGGACAGCACCACCTTTCGCTAGGTTGTTCGCAGTGATATTGCCTGGTACATTTCTATGACTGTGTACCCAGAAAAGTTCAATATTGGAATGTCTCGCCATCTCATTGAGGGATGCCCGGCATTCGCGGATTGTTCAAGGTAAGTATTTGGGAAACCACTTAGATACTTTTAAATGTTGAACTATAGTAACTATACCACCGCAACCGGATTTTATCCAAATATATTACCAACAATACCACATTTGGTCAACATTTTGAATTAGCTGCACTCTCGTACAACTTGATGGTGGGTATACCAGATTCTGCATAGCCGAATATCTCTTATTTGTTTTATAATGTTTTTTTTTTTTTTTTATAAAACGATAACTAACACTATTTGTAGAGGGTACCTGGAGACTCAGATAGCTAGCTGCATTATAAATCACTGTTACATTCTTAAAAGATCTGGCCAGATACATGAGCATGACGGAGGGTTAAGCAAAAAGTGTTGCAGTCGTTTAGGCTTAACTTTTTAACAAAATTGCATTTAGCTGTAAGTCCAAGGTAAAATCGTCGCATTTCAAATTTCATCAAATTCTGTTGAGAATTGCGTCTTGTATATTGAAAAGAAAAATAAGTGAAAAATACGGGATTCTAAGCAGGTTCTTCTGGGAGTAGACGGATTTTAATAAAAATTAGTAGAGCTCTTTGCTGGATAAACTTATTGACGTGTGTCGGCTTTGATCACATTTTGTTGAGAATTCCGGCTTATACATTGAGAACAAAAATAAGTGAAAAATGGGGGTCCAAAGCAGGTGAACTCATTTCAATCAAAAGTAGAAGAGTTCTTTTTGCGTCAGCTAATAGACGTTTGCCAAATTTCATTAAATTCTGTTGAGAATTGCGGCTTTTATATAAAGAAGAAAAATAAGTAAAATAAATGGGGTCCTAAGCAGGTCCCATGGAGTGCACGGATTTCAACCAAAATTAGTAGAGCTCTTTGTTGGATAAAAAAATTGGGGTCGGGTCCAAGGCATGTACCACAAAGAGTAAACGGATATTAACTAAGTAAAATTAATATTACTGTTTCTGGAATCAATTAGTAGACTTGTGCCTAATTATTTCAAATTCTTTTAAGAATAGCGACTTGTACATTGAAAAAAAAAATAGGTGAGGTTCAAAGTACGTGGTAGGGTGTTTACTCGAGTTATGTTTGCTCGATTAATCGGAAAAATAAAATCGATTAATCGCTCGAGTAAAATAAAATGGCTAATTTCAAATAAAGATTTATTTGAGTAATTTTCCACGAGTAAACGAGTTACTCGAGTAAAATTATTTCAATAAGTTTGTAAATATTTTTTTTAAAATAAAACGACTAAAAATTGTCTCAGCGTATTTCTAAACTGTTAAGTTTGTATTCCATTTTATGCAATAATCAAGGATTCAAATAAAGACCACTTAAATCAATTTATATCAACCTACCGTTCTATGGTCCATCTTAGACAATAATTGATGGATCAACTATAGTTAATTTAAAGTAATAATCGAGGGTTTTAATAATATTATTTAGCCATAACCGCCAAAAGGGCTTAAGCGACATGATGGACGATTTTCATTTTATTATTAAAATTTATTATTCATGATCATCTGCATCATCTTACAAAATATCAGGGCAGTAGAATTTACCGTTATGATTTTACAACATATAGTCCATAGTATATATCAATGTAATTTCAGATATAAGTAGCCTAGTCTACCATAGACCTGTTGTGGTATACAATGTATTCGTAATTTCTACTATTGTATGCTTAAAGGTCCTAATGTAATCGTAGCTCATGTTATAGATTAGTTGAAGGTACAATTGCACTCGTAAAACCTACTATAGTCCAGTTGAAATCTCCAATTTATTCGTAGTTACTATTATAGTTTAGTTGAAGATACATGTGTAATCGTAGGTCCCACTATAGTAACAGTATTTCTACTATAGTTCAGTTAAAGGACGCAATATAATCGTAGATCCTACCTTAGTCATGCATTAAACAAATAGACAACAGCAGGCTACACGAACACCGACTACAAAAGTCGTTGGCTGCAATCGTCGCCTCGTAGTCAGCTACTTAATTATTTTGGGGACGGCAGCTACATTTAAGATGGCAGCTACATTTCAAAACATCTGTTTATAAGTGGTGCCAATATCGCGTTTATAAGATGGACAAAATAACAATTTAAATTTTGATAAAAACGACATAAATTCATTTTATTAATTAACCTCCGAAATCAACGGTTTTCCTGTACCTGATGGTATGTCTATATCAAAAAAAAAAATTATAGAAAGATTTTGGTGTGATCTCTAATAGTTTAAGAGTTATGGGCTTTTTAAATTTCAAGAATAATACGGTATAACTTTAGAAGTTTATATCCGATATTAACTTTTTTGGTATCAAACAAAAGCTACTGAAAATATCTTTTATATTCTATTTAATATTCTTTATAATGGATAAGGAGCGAATATACTATAAACTTATTTCTGCAACCGACTTTTTTTTATAAAAATTCGTGTATCTTAAAACAATATAGATATAAGTAATTTTTTTTATATAATGAATTTTATAAAGGACATACTGGGCTTTTATATACCATGAACTACGTAGCTCTAGCACACGTAGCGTGTGAGTTAGACAGTTTAAAAAATAACTTTTTAAAATTTTACTTCTATTGAGTTAGAGTTATATAAATATAAATTTTTACATAATATTTTATTAGATATTATTATATACATTAAATATATAAATATTTTATAAGTATGTAAATTGTTTACATAAATTCTTCCCCATTGTATTTGTGGTAAATAAATTCAAGTGGTTTAAATCGCTCATTTATTTCAATATTATATGGTGTTGACAGCACTAAATCTTTTATTGTCGCCAACAAAAATAGAAAATAGTTTAATTTTGGCTACAGCTACAACGGTGGTCGGTAGTCGTGTAACCGTGCCGACTCTAAAAAATGTATTTCTATTTGAATGCATGTATTCTAATTTTGACAGATTGTAGCCCGTAGCCTGCTGTTGTCTATGTGTTTAATGCATCATGTTGAAGATCCTATTGTAAAGATAGGTAAAAGGTAGTCGTAGAGCCTACTAATCTTTTAGATCAAACTCTGGATTTATGAAATTGAAAGATTGCTTTTTATATATAGAAGTAAATAAACTCACTTAAAAAATTTAGGGTGACAATGTTACAAATGTTAATTTGTATTAAAAATAAGCGAATTGTTTAACTTTTTTGTTATAAAACACTTTAATTTTATTAAAAAAAAATCTTGTATTAAAAATATATATGTATATATAAAAAGCTTACAGAAAAATCTTACTCGAGTAATTTTAAGATGAATTTTTTACTCGATTAACTCGAGTAATTTTTAACGATTAATCGATTTTCCGAGTAATTTAAAAACCCCATTTTCAAGTTATTTGATTACTCAAACAATTAAAAGTCGCGTAAAATGAATACCCTAGTACTATGTATGCTTTTCTTTATTTAGCTCTTCATGGGCCTTCTTCCCCCTATTTCTTTAAAGTGATGATATTCTAATTCGATTTTCAATTTTGCTCATTTCTTAACGCCTAGACAGTCAAATCCCGTTAGACTTCTTAAAGTTTAATACCCACCTTCCAATATGTGTTGGTATTGATTCCAAATAATTTTCTTAACTAGAAACAACAGGAAATAGAAATCAACTGAAGGAATTATTATATACCAAGTTAACACACTAACACATAAATTTCTCCTAAAACCGGATGGAGACTGTATTATTTGTTGCAGTGACAATTTTTATATACATATATTGTATTACGTTTTTTTAATATTTTCTTCATTTTACCATTTGCAATTCTTTTTTTTTTTCTTCTTCTATTTTTTTCTAGTATTTGTGTTATTATTATGATTTTGTTGAATCAAGAACAATAAAAATTAAAACGGATGCGAGACATGAGGGACAAGCGGAAGTAATGGAGCCATGTTTATTATTGCCAGCTGTTGTTGTGGTAATTTTTATATTTTTACATAAATATTTGTACAGTAATAATAATGAATAAAGAAAGATTTGATGAATGACTGAACAAATTAATGCATTAAAATAAGAGCTCTGATGGGAATTGATTGTTTGTCGTTAACTTGTAATTTCTGTTATAAGTTATTGCTGAATATGATGAAAAATGAAAAAAAACTGATATGGAATAAAATTAGC